>JAJGMV010000315.1:0-30327 GCA_021527685.1 Aphanomyces euteiches
TCTTCCACACACCTCAACACAACCTCATGCCTTCCTTACTTTCCCATTCACAACAAATTTACACACACTCTCTATCCTTCATCAAACGAACCACATACATTCTCCAAATACCACACACCACGTACACATGTGTCGTCTTTGCAAACAAACCAAACACACTTGCTCTTCTACCATCTCGGACGCAGGAAGTAGTCGAATGGTACCATTTCCACGAATCGTGTTTAAACATGTCCGTCGTCCCACATCGTGAACACACCCCATCAAGAGTTGGAGCATTTGCACCGACTATAGCTCGGTATGTGTATAAATTTTTACAGGTCATCAGCAATGTATACAAGTCATGATTCACGTATATCAAATGGCTTGTCGAGAATCTGCTCTGCGTGGTCACGCGCCATTTCATACGCGCCACCGTGGACTCCGTGGTCAAGTCCTTTGACAGAATCCAAACCTTGCTATCTGCTATTCAGGGCAATTCGACATCGATATTGTTATGAATACTGCAATAAACACGATGCAATATCCAACACAAATATGGGGAACGACTTATTGTTTTTCTCTCAAACGGAGTGACAAGACATGCTCTTTACGATGAAATGAAAAACGAGAGTACTGCGTGTATAATTGTTTTGACGTCGTGACATTGTCGCCTGGACTGATGGTGTTGATTGTCCATTTTGTTTTGTTGTAGTGAGTCTGTTTCAGGTAGTTTTGAATTGGTTGTCGATGTGTGGTTGCGTTTGAGGTCTCTGATGAGAAATCAATGTTATCATATCAAGTTGTTATCAAGTCTTGTCAAGGCTAGACTCGTCGAAACGGTAGAGGTCATCGACAGAGTGGCCTGGAAAACATCCAACATTCGATGCAGCCAACCAGCTGAAATCCATACTGTTTGGTCTGGATTGTGTCTTGGGCGATCAACCTTGTTGGAGTGACACTGTCGCATCGATTGAACATGTGGGATGGAATATTGCAAGATTTATAATGTTGCCGATGGCAGGTGAGAAGGGCCATTCGAGTGTATGCTATCTTTTGAAAGTAGGAAAAGTTGGAAGGATAAAAAGATAGGGTTTCTCTGTGTAGGAGAGGAAAAACTGAAAAGGAACTCCCCGTCCGGGAATTGAACCCGGGTCACCGCGTGACAGGCGGGTATACTGACCACTATACTAACGAGGATTTCATGCTGATTTACCTTCCCACGCAGCTCAATACCATTCACACTTTCACACTTCCACACACATTCAAAAAACACTCTTTCAGCCAATATCACTCTCGCCATACCACACACACACACGCACGAAATCTTCCACACACCTCAACACAACCTCATGCCTTCCTTACTTTCCCATTCACAACAATTTACACACACTCTCTATCCTTCATCAAACGAACCACATACATTCTCCAAATACCACACACCACGTACACATGTGTCGTCTTTGCAAACAAACCAAACACAACTTGCTCTTTCTACCATCTCGGACGCAGGAAGTAGTCGAATGGTACCATTTCCACGAATCGTGTTTAAACATGTCCGTCGTCCCACATCGTGAACACACCTCCATCAAGAGTTGGAGCATTTGCACCGACTATAGCTCGGTATGTGTATAAATTTTTACAGGTCATCAGCAATGTATACAAGTCATGATTCACGTATATCAAATGGCTTGTCGAGAATCTGCTCTGCGTGGTCACGCGCCATTTCATACGCGCCACCGTGGACTCCGTGGTCAAGTCCTTTGACAGAATCCAAACCTTGCTATCTGCTATTCAGGGCAATTCGACATCGATATTGTTATGAATACTGCAATAAACACGATGCAATATCCAACACACAAATATGGGGAACGACTTATTGTTTTCTCTCAAACGGAGTGACAAGACATGCTCTTTACGATGAAATGAACAAACGAGAGTACTGCGTGTATAATTTGTTTTGACGTCGTGACATTGTCGCCTGGACTGATGGTGTTGATTGTCCATTTTGTTTTTGTTGTAGTGAGTCTGTTTCAGGTAGTTTTGAATTGGTTGTCGATGTGTGGTTGCGTTTGAGGTCTCTGATGAGAAATCAATGTTATCATATCAAGTTGTTATCAAGTCTTGTCAAGGCTAGACTCGTCGAAACGGTAGAGGTCATCGACAGAGTGGCCTGGAAAACATCCCAACATTCGATGCAGCCAACCAGCTGAAATCCATACTGTTTGGTCTGGATTGTGTCTTGGGCGATCAACCTTGTTGGAGTGACACTGTCGCATCGATTGAACATGTGGGATGGAATATTGCAAGATTTATAATGTTGCCGATGGCAGGTGAGAAGGGCCATTCGAGTGTATGCTATCTTTTGAAAGTAGGAAAAGTTGGAAGGATATAAAAGATAGGGTTTTTCTCTGTGTAGGAGAGGAAAAACTGAAAAAGGAACTCCCCGTCCGGGAATTGAACCCGGGTCACCCGCGTGACAGGCGGGTATACTGACCACTATACTAACGAGGATTTCATGCTGATTTACCTTCCCACGCAGCTCAATACCATTCACACTTTCACACTTCCACACACATTCAAAAAAACACTCTTTCAGCCAATATCACTCTCGCCATACCACAACACACAGCACGAAATCTTCCACACACCTCAACACAACCTCATGCCTTCCTTACTTTCCCATTCACAACATTTACACACACTCTCTATCCTTCATCAAACGAACCACATACATTCTCCAAATACCACACACCACGTACACATGTGTCGTCTTTGCAAACAAACCAACACAACTTGCTCTTTCTACCATCTCGGACGCAGGGAAGTAGTCGAATGGTACCATTTCCACGAATCGTGTTTAAACATGTCCGTCGTCCCACATCGTGAACACACCTCCATCAAGAGTTGGAGCATTTGCACCGACTATAGCTCGGTATGTGTATAAATTTTTACAGGTCATCAGCAATGTATACAAGTCATGATTCACGTATATCAAATGGCTTGTCGAGAATCTGCTCTGCGTGGTCACGCGCCATTTCATACGCGCCACCGTGGACTCCGTGGTCAAGTCCTTTGACAGAATCCAAACCTTGCTATCTGCTATTCAGGGCAATTCGACATCGATATTGTTATGAATACTGCAATAAACACGATGCAATATCCAACACACAAATATGGGGAACGACTTATTGTTTTCTCTCAAACGGAGTGACAAGACATGCTCTTTACGATGAAATGAACAAACGAGAGTACTGCGTGTATAATTTGTTTTGACGTCGTGACATTGTCGCCTGGACTGATGGTGTTGATTGTCCATTTTGTTTTGTTGTAGTGAGTCTGTTTCAGGTAGTTTTGAATTGGTTGTCGATGTGTGGTTGCGTTTGAGGTCTCTGATGAGAAATCAATGTTATCATATCAAGTTGTTATCAAGTCTTGTCAAGGCTAGACTCGTCGAAACGGTAGAGGTCATCGACAGAGTGGCCTGGAAAACATCCCAACATTCGATGCAGCCAACCAGCTGAAATCCATACTGTTTGGTCTGGATTGTGTCTTGGGCGATCAACCTTGTTGGAGTGACACTGTCGCATCGATTGAACATGTGGGATGGAATATTGCAAGATTTATAATGTTGCCGATGGCAGGTGAGAAGGGCCATTCGAGTGTATGCTATCTTTTGAAAGTAGGAAAAGTTGGAAGGATATAAAGATAGGGTTTTTCTCTGTGTAGGAGAGGAAAAACTGAAAAAGGAACTCCCCGTCCGGGAATTGAACCCGGGTCACCCGCGTGACAGGCGGGTATACTGACCACTATACTAACGAGGATTTCATGCTGATTTACCTTCCCACGCAGCTCAATACCATTCACACTTTCACACTTCCACACACATTCAAAAAACACTCTTTCAGCCAATATCACTCTCGCCATACCACACACACACACGCACGAAATCTTCCACACACCTCAACACAACCTCATGCCTTCCTTACTTTCCCATTCACAACAATTTACACACACTCTCTATCCTTCATCAAACGAACCACATACATTCTCCAAATACCACACACCACGTACACATGTGTCGTCTTTGCAAACAAACCAAACACAACTTGCTCTTTCTACCATCTCGGACGCAGGAAGTAGTCGAATGGTACCATTTCCACGAATCGTGTTTAAACATGTCCGTCGTCCCACATCGTGAACACACCTCCATCAAGAGTTGGAGCATTTGCACCGACTATAGCTCGGTATGTGTATAAATTTTTACAGGTCATCAGCAATGTATACAAGTCATGATTCACGTATATCAAATGGCTTGTCGAGAATCTGCTCTGCGTGGTCACGCGCCATTTCATACGCGCCACCGTGGACTCCGTGGTCAAGTCCTTTGACAGAATCCAAACCTTGCTATCTGCTATTCAGGGCAATTCGACATCGATATTGTTATGAATACTGCAATAAACACGATGCAATATCCAACACACAAATATGGGGAACGACTTATTGTTTTCTCTCAAACGGAGTGACAAGACATGCTCTTTACGATGAAATGAACAAACGAGAGTACTGCGTGTATAATTTGTTTTGACGTCGTGACATTGTCGCCTGGACTGATGGTGTTGATTGTCCATTTTGTTTTGTTGTAGTGAGTCTGTTTCAGGTAGTTTTGAATTGGTTGTCGATGTGTGGTTGCGTTTGAGGTCTCTGATGAGAAATCAATGTTATCATATCAAGTTGTTATCAAGTCTTGTCAAGGCTAGACTCGTCGAAACGGTAGAGGTCATCGACAGAGTGGCCTGGAAAACATCCCAACATTCGATGCAGCCAACCAGCTGAAATCCATACTGTTTGGTCTGGATTGTGTCTTGGGCGATCAACCTTGTTGGAGTGACACTGTCGCATCGATTGAACATGTGGGATGGAATATTGCAAGATTTATAATGTTGCCGATGGCAGGTGAGAAGGGCCATTCGAGTGTATGCTATCTTTTGAAAGTAGGAAAAGTTGGAAGGATATAAAAGATAGGGTTTTTCTCTGTGTAGGAGAGGAAAAACTGAAAAAGGAACTCCCCGTCCGGGAATTGAACCCGGGTCACCCGCGTGACAGATATGACTAACGAGGATTTCATGCTGATTTACCTTCCCACAGCTCAATACCATTCACACTTTCACACTTCCACACACATTCAAAAAACACTCTTTCAGCCAATATCACTCTCGCCATACCACACACACACACGCACGAAATCTTCCACACACCTCAACACAACCTCATGCCTTCCTTACTTTCCCATTCACAACAATTTACACACACTCTCTATCCTTCATCAAACGAACCACATACATTCTCCAAATACCACACACCACGTACACATGTGTCGTCTTTGCAAACAAACCAAACACAACTTGCTCTTTCTACCATCTCGGACGCAGGAAGTAGTCGAATGGTACCATTTCCACGAATCGTGTTTAAACATGTCCGTCGTCCCACATCGTGAACACACCTCCATCAAGAGTTGGAGCATTTGCACCGACTATAGCTCGGTATGTGTATAAATTTTTACAGGTCATCAGCAATGTATACAAGTCATGATTCACGTATATCAAATGGCTTGTCGAGAATCTGCTCTGCGTGGTCACGCGCCATTTCATACGCGCCACCGTGGACTCCGTGGTCAAGTCCTTTGACAGAATCCAAACCTTGCTATCTGCTATTCAGGGCAATTCGACATCGATATTGTTATGAATACTGCAATAAACACGATGCAATATCCAACACACAAATATGGGGAACGACTTATTGTTTTCTCTCAAACGGAGTGACAAGACATGCTCTTTACGATGAAATGAACAAACGAGAGTACTGCGTGTATAATTTGTTTTGACGTCGTGACATTGTCGCCTGGACTGATGGTGTTGATTGTCCATTTTGTTTTGTTGTAGTGAGTCTGTTTCAGGTAGTTTTGAATTGGTTGTCGATGTGTGGTTGCGTTTGAGGTCTCTGATGAGAAATCAATGTTATCATATCAAGTTGTTATCAAGTCTTGTCAAGGCTAGACTCGTCGAAACGGTAGAGGTCATCGACAGAGTGGCCTGGAAAACATCCCAACATTCGATGCAGCCAACCAGCTGAAATCCATACTGTTTGGTCTGGATTGTGTCTTGGGCGATCAACCTTGTTGGAGTGACACTGTCGCATCGATTGAACATGTGGGATGGAATATTGCAAGATTTATAATGTTGCCGATGGCAGGTGAGAAGGGCCATTCGAGTGTATGCTATCTTTTGAAAGTAGGAAAAGTTGGAAGGATATAAAAAGATAGGGTTTTTCTCTGTGTAGGAGAGGAAAAACTGAAAAAGGAACTCCCCGTCCGGGAATTGAACCCGGGTCACCCGCGTGACAGGCGGGTATACTGACCACTATACTAACGAGGATTTCATGCTGATTTACCTTCCCACGCAGCTCAATACCATTCACACTTTCACACTTCCACACACATTCAAAAAAACACTCTTTCAGCCAATATCACTCTCGCCATACCACACACACACACGCACGAAATCTTCCACACACCTCAACACAACCTCATGCCTTCCTTACTTTCCCATTCACAACAATTTACACACACTCTCTATCCTTCATCAAACGAACCACATACATTCTCCAAATACCACACACCACGTACACATGTGTCGTCTTTGCAAACAAACCAAACACAACTTGCTCTTTCTACCATCTCGGACGCAGGAAGTAGTCGAATGGTACCATTTCCACGAATCGTGTTTAAACATGTCCGTCGTCCCACATCGTGAACACACCTCCATCAAGAGTTGGAGCATTTGCACCGACTATAGCTCGGTATGTGTATAAATTTTTACAGGTCATCAGCAATGTATACAAGTCATGATTCACGTATATCAAATGGCTTGTCGAGAATCTGCTCTGCGTGGTCACGCGCCATTTCATACGCGCCACCGTGGACTCCGTGGTCAAGTCCTTTGACAGAATCCAAACCTTGCTATCTGCTATTCAGGGCAATTCGACATCGATATTGTTATGAATACTGCAATAAACACGATGCAATATCCAACACACAAATATGGGGAACGACTTATTGTTTTCTCTCAAACGGAGTGACAAGACATGCTCTTTACGATGAAATGAACAAACGAGAGTACTGCGTGTATAATTTGTTTTGACGTCGTGACATTGTCGCCTGGACTGATGGTGTTGATTGTCCATTTTGTTTTGTTGTAGTGAGTCTGTTTCAGGTAGTTTTGAATTGGTTGTCGATGTGTGGTTGCGTTTGAGGTCTCTGATGAGAAATCAATGTTATCATATCAAGTTGTTATCAAGTCTTGTCAAGGCTAGACTCGTCGAAACGGTAGAGGTCATCGACAGAGTGGCCTGGAAAACATCCCAACATTCGATGCAGCCAACCAGCTGAAATCCATACTGTTTGGTCTGGATTGTGTCTTGGGCGATCAACCTTGTTGGAGTGACACTGTCGCATCGATTGAACATGTGGGATGGAATATTGCAAGATTTATAATGTTGCCGATGGCAGGTGAGAAGGGCCATTCGAGTGTATGCTATCTTTTGAAAGTAGGAAAAGTTGGAAGGATATAAAAAGATAGGGTTTTTCTCTGTGTAGGAGAGGAAAAACTGAAAAAGGAACTCCCCGTCCGGGAATTGAACCCGGGTCACCCGCGTGAAGGCGGGTATACTGACCACTATACTAACGAGGATTTCATGCTGATTTACCTTCCCACGCAGCTCAATACCATTCACACTTTCACACTTCCACACACATTCAAAAAAACACTCTTTCAGCCAATATCACTCTCGCCATACCACACACACACACGCACGAAATCTTCCACACACCTCAACACAACCTCATGCCTTCCTTACTTTCCCATTCACAACAATTTACACACACTCTCTATCCTTCATCAAACGAACCACATACATTCTCCAAATACCACACACCACGTACACATGTGTCGTCTTTGCAAACAAACCAAACACAACTTGCTCTTTCTACCATCTCGGACGCAGGAAGTAGTCGAATGGTACATTTCCACGAATCGTGTTTAAACATGTCCGTCGTCCCACATCGTGAACACACCCCATCAAGAGTTGGAGCATTTGCACCGACTATAGCTCGGTATGTGTATAAATTTTTACAGGTCATCAGCAATGTATACAAGTCATGATTCACGTATATCAAATGGCTTGTCGAGAATCTGCTCTGCGTGGTCACGCGCCATTTCATACGCGCCACCGTGGACTCCGTGGTCAAGTCCTTTGACAGAATCCAACCTTGCTATCTGCTATTCAGGGCAATTCGACATCGATATTGTTATGAATACTGCAATAAACACGATGCAATATCCAACACACAAATATGGGGAACGACTTATTGTTTTCTCTCAAACGGAGTGACAAGACATGCTCTTTACGATGAAATGAACAAACGAGAGTACTGCGTGTATAATTTGTTTTGACGTCGTGACATTGTCGCCTGGACTGATGGTGTTGATTGTCCATTTTGTTTTGTTGTAGTGAGTCTGTTTCAGGTAGTTTTGAATTGGTTGTCGATGTGTGGTTGCGTTTGAGGTCTCTGATGAGAAATCAATGTTATCATATCAAGTTGTTATCAAGTCTTGTCAAGGCTAGACTCGTCGAAACGGTAGAGGTCATCGACAGAGTGGCCTGGAAAACATCCCAACATTCGATGCAGCCAACCAGCTGAAATCCATACTGTTTGGTCTGGATTGTGTCTTGGGCGATCAACCTTTGGAGTGACACTGTCGCATCGATTGAACATGGGGATGGAATATTGCAAGATTTATAATGTTGCCGATGGCAGGTGAGAAGGGCCATTCGAGTGTATGCTATCTTTTGAAAGTAGGAAAAGTTGGAAGGATATAAAAAGATAGGGTTTTTCTCTGTGTAGGAGAGGAAAAACTGAAAAAGGAACTCCCCGTCCGGGAATTGAACCCGGGTCACCCGCGTGACAGGCGGGTATACTGACCACTATACTAACGAGGATTTCATGCTGATTTACCTTCCCACGCAGCTCAATACCATTCACACTTTCACACTTCCACACACATTCAAAAAACACTCTTTCAGCCAATATCACTCTCGCCATACCACACACACACACGCACGAAATCTTCCCACACCTCAACACAACCTCATGCCTTCCTTACTTTCCCATTCACAACAATTTACACACACTCTCTATCCTTCATCAAACGAACCACATACATTCTCCAAATACCACACACCACGTACACATGTGTCGTCTTTGCAAACAAACCAAACACAACTTGCTCTTTCTACCATCTCGGACGCAGGAAGTAGTCGAATGGTACCATTTCCACGAATCGTGTTTAAACATGTCCGTCGTCCCACATCGTGAACACACCCATCAAGAGTTGGAGCATTTGCACCGACTATAGCTCGGTATGTGTATAAATTTTACAGGTCATCAGCAATGTATACAAGTCATGATTCACGTATATCAAATGGCTTGTCGAGAATCTGCTCTGCGTGGTCACGCGCCATTTCATACGCGCCACCGTGGACTCCGTGGTCAAGTCCTTTGACAGAATCCAAACCTTGCTATCTGCTATTCAGGGCAATTCGACATCGATATTGTTATGAATACTGCAATAAACACGATGCAATATCCAACACACAAATATGGGGAACGACTTATTGTTTTCTCTCAAACGGAGTGACAAGACATGCTCTTTACGATGAAATGAACAAACGAGAGTACTGCGTGTATAATTTGTTTTGACGTCGTGACATTGTCGCCTGGACTGATGGTGTTGATTGTCCATTTTGTTTTGTTGTAGTGAGTCTGTTTCAGGTAGTTTTGAATTGGTTGTCGATGTGTGGTTGCGTTTGAGGTCTCTGATGAGAAATCAATGTTATCATATCAAGTTGTTATCAAGTCTTGTCAAGGCTAGACTCGTCGAAACGGTAGAGGTCATCGACAGAGTGGCCTGGAAAACATCCCAACATTCGATGCAGCCAACCAGCTGAAATCCATACTGTTTGGTCTGGATTGTGTCTTGGGCGATCAACCTTGTTGGAGTGACACTGTCGCATCGATTGAACATGTGGGATGGAATATTGCAAGATTTATAATGTTGCCGATGGCAGGTGAGAAGGGCCATTCGAGTGTATGCTATCTTTTGAAAGTAGGAAAAGTTGGAAGGATATAAAAAGATAGGGTTTTTCTCTGTGTAGGAGAGGAAAAACTGAAAAAGGAACTCCCCGTCCGGGAATTGAACCCGGGTCACCCGCGTGACAGGCGGGTATACTGACCACTATACTAACGAGGATTTCATGCTGATTTACCTTCCCACGCAGCTCAATACCATTCACACTTTCACACTTCCACACATTCAAAAAAACACTCTTTCAGCCAATATCACTCTCGCCATACCACACACACACACGCACGAAATCTTCCACACACCTCAACACAACCTCATGCCTTCCTTACTTTCCCATTCACAACAATTTACACACACTCTCTATCCTTCATCAAACGAACCACATACATTCTCCAAATACCACACACCACGTACACATGTGTCGTCTTTGCAAACAAACCAAACACAACTTGCTCTTTCTACCATCTCGGACGCAGGAAGTAGTCGAATGGTACCATTTCCACGAATCGTGTTTAAACATGTCCGTCGTCCCACATCGTGAACACACCCCATCAAGAGTTGGAGCATTTGCACCGACTATAGCTCGGTATGTGTATAAATTTTTACAGGTCATCAGCAATGTATACAAGTCATGATTCACGTATATCAAATGGCTTGTCGAGAATCTGCTCTGCGTGGTCACGCGCCATTTCATACGCGCCACCGTGGACTCCGTGGTCAAGTCCTTTGACAGAATCCAAACCTTGCTATCTGCTATTCAGGGCAATTCGACATCGATATTGTTATGAATACTGCAATAAACACGATGCAATATCCAACACACAAATATGGGGAACGACTTATTGTTTTCTCTCAAACGGAGTGACAAGACATGCTCTTTACGATGAAATGAACAAACGAGAGTACTGCGTGTATAATTTGTTTTGACGTCGTGACATTGTCGCCTGGACTGATGGTGTTGATTGTCCATTTTGTTTTGTTGTAGTGAGTCTGTTTCAGGTAGTTTTGAATTGGTTGTCGATGTGTGGTTGCGTTTGAGGTCTCTGATGAGAAATCAATGTTATCATATCAAGTTGTTATCAAGTCTTGTCAAGGCTAGACTCGTCGAAACGGTAGAGGTCATCGACAGAGTGGCCTGGAAAACATCCCAACATTCGATGCAGCCAACCAGCTGAAATCCATACTGTTTGGTCTGGATTGTGTCTTGGGCGATCAACCTTGTTGGAGTGACACTGTCGCATCGATTGAACATGTGGGATGGAATATTGCAAGATTTATAATGTTGCCGATGGCAGGTGAGAAGGGCCATTCGAGTGTATGCTATCTTTTGAAAGTAGGAAAAGTTGGAAGGATATAAAAAGATAGGGTTTTTCTCTGTGTAGGAGAGGAAAAACTGAAAAAGGAACTCCCCGTCCGGGAATTGAACCCGGGTCACCCGCGTGACAGGCGGGTATACTGACCACTATACTAACGAGGATTTCATGCTGATTTACCTTCCCACGCAGCTCAATACCATTCACACTTTCACACTTCCACACACATTCAAAAAAACACTCTTTCAGCCAATATCACTCTCGCCATACCACACACACACACGCACGAAATCTTCCACACACCTCAACACAACCTCATGCCTTCCTTACTTTCCCATTCACAACAATTTACACACACTCTCTATCCTTCATCAAACGAACCACATACATTCTCCAAATACCACACACCACGTACACATGTGTCGTCTTTGCAAACAAACCAAACAACTTGCTCTTTCTACCATCTCGGACGCAGGAAGTAGTCGAATGGTACCATTTCCACGAATCGTGTTTAAACATGTCCGTCGTCCCACATCGTGAACACACCTCCATCAAGAGTTGGAGCATTTGCACCGACTATAGCTCGGTATGTGTATAAATTTTTACAGGTCATCAGCAATGTATACAAGTCATGATTCACGTATATCAAATGGCTTGTCGAGAATCTGCTCTGCGTGGTCACGCGCCATTTCATACGCGCCACCGTGGACTCCGTGGTCAAGTCCTTTGACAGAATCCAAACCTTGCTATCTGCTATTCAGGGCAATTCGACATCGATATTGTTATGAATACTGCAATAAACACGATGCAATATCCAACACACAAAATGGGGAACGACTTATTGTTTTCTCTCAAACGGAGTGACAAGACATGCTCTTTACGATGAAATGAACAAACGAGAGTACTGCGTGTATAATTTGTTTTGACGTCGTGACATTGTCGCCTGGACTGATGGTGTTGATTGTCCATTTTGTTTTGTTGTAGTGAGTCTGTTTCAGGTAGTTTTGAATTGGTTGTCGATGTGTGGTTGCGTTTGAGGTCTCTGATGAGAAATCAATGTTATCATATCAAGTTGTTATCAAGTCTTGTCAAGGCTAGACTCGTCGAAACGGTAGAGTCATCGACAGAGTGGCCTGGAAAACATCCCAACATTCGATGCAGCCAACCAGCTGAAATCCATACTGTTTGGTCTGGATTGTGTCTTGGGCGATCAACCTTGTTGGAGTGACACTGTCGCATCGATTGAACATGTGGGATGGAATATTGCAAGATTTATAATGTTGCCGATGGCAGGTGAAGGGCCATTCGAGTGTATGCTATCTTTTGAAAGTAGGAAAAGTTGGAAGGATATAAAAAGATAGGGTTTTTCTCTGTGTAGGAGAGGAAAAACTGAAAAAGGAACTCCCCGTCCGGGAATTGAACCCGGGTCACCCGCGTGACAGGCGGGTATACTGACCACTATACTAACGAGGATTTCATGCTGATTTACCTTCCCACGCAGCTCAATACCATTCACACTTTCACACTTCCACACACATTCAAAAAAACACTCTTTCAGCCAATATCACTCTCGCCATACCACACACACACACGCACGAAATCTTCCACACACCTCAACACAACCTCATGCCTTCCTTACTTTCCCATTCACAACAATTTACACACACTCTCTATCCTTCATCAAACGAACCACATACATTCTCCAAATACCACACACCACGTACACATGTGTCGTCTTTGCAAACAAACCAAACACAACTTGCTCTTTCTACCATCTCGGACGCAGGAAGTAGTCGAATGGTACCATTTCCACGAATCGTGTTTAAACATGTCCGTCGTCCCACATCGTGAACACACCCCATCAAGAGTTGGAGCATTTGCACCGACTATAGCTCGGTATGTGTATAAATTTTTACAGGTCATCAGCAATGTATACAAGTCATGATTCACGTATATCAAATGGCTTGTCGAGAATCTGCTCTGCGTGGTCACGCGCCATTTCATACGCGCCACCGTGGACTCCGTGGTCAAGTCCTTTGAGAATCCAAACCTTGCTATCTGCTATTCAGGGCAATTCGACATCGATATTGTTATGAATACTGCAATAAACACGATGCAATATCCAACACACAAATATGGGGAACGACTTATTGTTTTCTCTCAAACGGAGTGACAAGACATGCTCTTTACGATGAAATGAACAAACGAGAGTACTGCGTGTATAATTTGTTTTGACGTCGTGACATTGTCGCCTGGACTGATGGTGTTGATTGTCCATTTTGTTTTGTTGTAGTGAGTCTGTTTCAGGTAGTTTTGAATTGGTTGTCGATGTGTGGTTGCGTTTGAGGTCTCTGATGAGAAATCAATGTTATCATATCAAGTTGTTATCAAGTCTTGTCAAGGCTAGACTCGTCGAAACGGTAGAGGTCATCGACAGAGTGGCCTGGAAAACATCCCAACATTCGATGCAGCCAACCAGCTGAAATCCATACTGTTTGGTCTGGATTGTGTCTTGGGCGATCAACCTTGTTGGAGTGACACTGTCGCATCGATTGAACATGTGGGATGGAATATTGCAAGATTTATAATGTTGCCGATGGCAGGTGAGAAGGGCCATTCGAGTGTATGCTATCTTTTGAAAGTAGGAAAAGTTGGAAGGATATAAAAAGATAGGGTTTTTCTCTGTGTAGGAGAGGAAAAACTGAAAAAGGAACTCCCCGTCCGGGAATTGAACCCGGGTCACCCGCGTGACAGGCGGGTATACTGACCACTATACTAACGAGGATTTCATGCTGATTTACCTTCCCACGCAGCTCAATACCATTCACACTTTCACACTTCCACACACATTCAAAAAAACACTCTTTCAGCCAATATCACTCTCGCCATACCACACACACACACGCACGAAATCTTCCACACACCTCAACACAACCTCATGCCTTCCTTACTTTCCCATTCACAACAATTTACACACACTCTCTATCCTTCATCAAACGAACCACATACATTCTCCAAATACCACACACCACGTACACATGTGTCGTCTTTGCAAACAAACCAAACACAACTTGCTCTTTCTACCATCTCGGACGCAGGAAGTAGTCGAATGGTACCATTTCCACGAATCGTGTTTAAACATGTCCGTCGTCCCACATCGTGAACACACCTCCATCAAGAGTTGGAGCATTTGCACCGACTATAGCTCGGTATGTGTATAAATTTTTACAGGTCATCAGCAATGTATACAAGTCATGATTCACGTATATCAAATGGCTTGTCGAGAATCTGCTCTGCGTGGTCACGCGCCATTTCATACGCGCCACCGTGGACTCCGTGGTCAAGTCCTTTGACAGAATCCAAACCTTGCTATCTGCTATTCAGGGCAATTCGACATCGATATTGTTATGAATACTGCAATAAACACGATGCAATATCCAACACACAAATATGGGGAACGACTTATTGTTTTCTCTCAAACGGAGTGACAAGACATGCTCTTTACGATGAAATGAACAAACGAGAGTACTGCGTGTATAATTTGTTTTGACGTCGTGACATTGTCGCCTGGACTGATGGTGTTGATTGTCCATTTTGTTTTGTTGTAGTGAGTCTGTTTCAGGTAGTTTTGAATTGGTTGTCGATGTGTGGTTGCGTTTGAGGTCTCTGATGAGAAATCAATGTTATCATATCAAGTTGTTATCAAGTCTTGTCAAGGCTAGACTCGTCGAAACGGTAGAGGTCATCGACAGAGTGGCCTGGAAAACATCCCAACATTCGATGCAGCCAACCAGCTGAAATCCATACTGTTTGGTCTGGATTGTGTCTTGGGCGATCAACCTTGTTGGAGTGACACTGTCGCATCGATTGAACATGTGGGATGGAATATTGCAAGATTTATAATGTTGCCGATGGCAGGTGAGAAGGGCCATTCGAGTGTATGCTATCTTTTGAAAGTAGGAAAAGTTGGAAAGGATATAAAAAGATAGGGTTTTTCTCTGTGTAGGAGAGGAAAAACTGAAAAAGGAACTCCCCGTCCGGGAATTGAACCCGGGTCACCCGCGTGACAGGCGGGTATACTGACCACTATACTAACGAGGATTTCATGCTGATTTACCTTCCCACGCAGCTCAATACCATTCACACTTTCACACTTCCACACACATTCAAAAAAACACTCTTTCAGCCAATATCACTCTCGCCATACCACACACACACACGCACGAAATCTTCCACACACCTCAACACAACCTCATGCCTTCCTTACTTTCCCATTCACAACAATTTACACACACTCTCTATCCTTCATCAAACGAACCACATACATTCTCCAAATACCACACCCACGTACACATGTGTCGTCTTTGCAAACAAACCAAACACAACTTGCTCTTTCTACCATCTCGGACGCAGGAAGTAGTCGAATGGTACATTTCCACGAATCGTGTTTAAACATGTCCGTCGTCCCACATCGTGAACACACCTCCATCAAGAGTTGGAGCATTTGCACCGACTATAGCTCGGTATGTGTATAAATTTTTACAGGTCATCAGCAATGTATACAAGTCATGATTCACGTATATCAAATGGCTTGTCGAGAATCTGCTCTGCGTGGTCACGCGCCATTTCATACGCGCCACCGTGGACTCCGTGGTCAAGTCCTTTGACAGAATCCAAACCTTGCTATCTGCTATTCAGGGCAATTCGACATCGATATTGTTATGAATACTGCAATAAACACGATGCAATATCCAACACACAAATATGGGGAACGACTTATTTTTTCTCTCAAACGGAGTGACAAGACATGCTCTTTACGATGAAATGAACAAACGAGAGTACTGCGTGTATAATTTGTTTTGACGTCGTGACATTGTCGCCTGGACTGATGGTGTTGATTGTCCATTTTGTTTTGTTGTAGTGAGTCTGTTTCAGGTAGTTTTGAATTGGTTGTCGATGTGTGGTTGCGTTTGAGGTCTCTGATGAGAAATCAATGTTATCATATCAAGTTGTTATCAAGTCTTGTCAAGGCTAGACTCGTCGAAACGGTAGAGGTCATCGACAGAGTGGCCTGGAAAACATCCCAACATTCGATGCAGCCAACCAGCTGAAATCCATACTGTTTGGTCTGGATTGTGTCTTGGGCGATCAACCTTGTTGGAGTGACACTGTCGCATCGATTGAACATGTGGGATGGAATATTGCAAGATTTATAATGTTGCCGATGGCAGGTGAGAAGGGCCATTCGAGTGTATGCTATCTTTTGAAAGTAGGAAAAGTTGGAAGGATATAAAAAGATAGGGTTTTTCTCTGTGTAGGAGAGGAAAAACTGAAAAAGGAACTCCCCGTCCGGGAATTGAACCCGGGTCACCCGCGTGACAGGCGGGTATACTGACCACTATACTAACGAGGATTTCATGCTGATTTACCTTCCCACGCAGCTCAATACCATTCACACTTTCACACTTCCACACACATTCAAAAAAACACTCTTTCAGCCAATATCACTCTCGCCATACCACACACACACACGCACGAAATCTTCCACACACCTCAACACACCTCATGCCTTCCTTACTTTCCCATTCACAACAATTTACACACACTCTCTATCCTTCATCAAACGAACCACATACATTCTCCAAATACCACACACCACGTACACATGTGTCGTCTTTGCAAACAAACCAAACACAACTTGCTCTTTCTACCATCTCGGACGCAGGAAGTAGTCGAATGGTACCATTTCCACGAATCGTGTTTAAACATGTCCGTCGTCCCACATCGTGAACACACCCCCATCAAGAGTTGGAGCATTTGCACCGACTATAGCTCGGTATGTGTATAAATTTTTACAGGTCATCAGCAATGTATACAAGTCATGATTCACGTATATCAAATGGCTTGTCGAGAATCTGCTCTGCGTGGTCACGCGCCATTTCATACGCGCCACCGTGGACTCCGTGGTCAAGTCCTTTGACAGAATCCAAACCTTGCTATCTGCTATTCAGGGCAATTCGACATCGATATTGTTATGAATACTGCAATAAACACGATGCAATATCCAACACACAAATATGGGGAACGACTTATTGTTTTCTCTCAAACGGAGTGACAAGACATGCTCTTTACGATGAAATGAACAAACGAGAGTACTGCGTGTATAATTTGTTTTGACGTCGTGACATTGTCGCCTGGACTGATGGTGTTGATTGTCCATTTTGTTTTGTTGTAGTGAGTCTGTTTCAGGTAGTTTTGAATTGGTTGTCGATGTGTGGTTGCGTTTGAGGTCTCTGATGAGAAATCAATGTTATCATATCAAGTTGTTATCAAGTCTTGTCAAGGCTAGACTCGTCGAAACGGTAGAGGTCATCGACAGAGTGGCCTGGAAAACATCCCAACATTCGATGCAGCCAACCAGCTGAAATCCATACTGTTTGGTCTGGATTGTGTCTTGGGCGATCAACCTTGTTGGAGTGACACTGTCGCATCGATTGAACATGTGGGATGGAATATTGCAAGATTTATAATGTTGCCGATGGCAGGTGAGAAGGGCCATTCGAGTGTATGCTATCTTTTGAAAGTAGGAAAAGTTGGAAGGATATAAAAAGATAGGGTTTTTCTCTGTGTAGGAGAGGAAAAACTGAAAAAGGAACTCCCCGTCCGGGAATTGAACCCGGGTCACCCGCGTGACAGGCGGGTATACTGACCACTATACTAACGAGGATTTCATGCTGATTTACCTTCCCACGCAGCTCAATACCATTCACACTTTCACACTTCCACACACATTCAAAAAAACACTCTTTCAGCCAATATCACTCTCGCCATACCACACACACACACGCACGAAATCTTCCACACACCTCAACACAACCTCATGCCTTCCTTACTTTCCCATTCACAACAATTTACACACACTCTCTATCCTTCATCAAACGAACCACATACATTCTCCAAATACCACACACCACGTACACATGTGTCGTCTTTGCAAACAAACCAAACACAACTTGCTCTTTCTACCATCTCGGACGCAGGAAGTAGTCGAATGGTACCATTTCCACGAATCGTGTTTAAACATGTCCGTCGTCCCACATCGTGAACACACCCCATCAAGAGTTGGAGCATTTGCACCGACTATAGCTCGGTATGTGTATAAATTTTTACAGGTCATCAGCAATGTATACAAGTCATGATTCACGTATATCAAATGGCTTGTCGAGAATCTGCTCTGCGTGGTCACGCGCCATTTCATACGCGCCACCGTGGACTCCGTGGTCAAGTCCTTTGACAGAATCCAAACCTTGCTATCTGCTATTCAGGGCATTCGACATCGATATTGTTATGAATACTGCAATAAACACGATGCAATATCCAACACACAAATATGGGGAACGACTTATTGTTTTCTCTCAAACGGAGTGACAAGACATGCTCTTTACGATGAAATGAACAAACGAGAGTACTGCGTGTATAATTTGTTTTGACGTCGTGACATTGTCGCCTGGACTGATGGTGTTGATTGTCCATTTTGTTTTGTTGTAGTGAGTCTGTTTCAGGTAGTTTTGAATTGGTTGTCGATGTGTGGTTGCGTTTGAGGTCTCTGATGAGAAATCAATGTTATCATATCAAGTTGTTATCAAGTCTTGTCAAGGCTAGACTCGTCGAAACGGTAGAGGTCATCGACAGAGTGGCCTGGAAAACATCCCAACATTCGATGCAGCCAACCAGCTGAAATCCATACTGTTTGGTCTGGATTGTGTCTTGGGCGATCAACCTTGTTGGAGTGACACTGTCGCATCGATTGAACATGTGGGATGGAATATTGCAAGATTTATAATGTTGCCGATGGCAGGTGAGAAGGGCCATTCGAGTGTATGCTATCTTTTGAAAGTAGGAAAAGTTGGAAGGATATAAAAAGATAGGGTTTTTCTCTGTGTAGGAGAGGAAAAACTGAAAAAGGAACTCCCCGTCCGGGAATTGAACCCGGGTCACCCGCGTGACAGGCGGGTATACTGACCACTATACTAACGAGGATTTCATGCTGATTTACCTTCCCACGCAGCTCAATACCATTCACACTTTCACACTTCCACACACATTCAAAAAAACTCTTTCAGCCAATATCACTCTCGCCATACCACACACACACACGCACGAAATCTTCCACACACCTCAACACAACCTCATGCCTTCCTTACTTTCCCATTCACAACAATTTACACACACTCTCTATCCTTCATCAAACGAACCACATACATTCTCCAAATACCACACACCACGTACACATGTGTCGTCTTTGCAAACAAACCAAACACAACTTGCTCTTTCTACCATCTCGGACGCAGGAAGTAGTCGAATGGTACCATTTCCACGAATCGTGTTTAAATGTCCGTCGTCCCACATCGTGAACACACCCCCATCAAGAGTTGGAGCATTTGCACCGACTATAGCTCGGTATGTGTATAAATTTTTACAGGTCATCAGCAATGTATACAAGTCATGATTCACGTATATCAAATGGCTTGTCGAGAATCTGCTCTGCGTGGTCACGCGCCATTTCATACGCGCCACCGTGGACTCCGTGGTCAAGTCCTTTGACAGAATCCAAACCTTGCTATCTGCTATTCAGGGCAATTCGACATCGATATTGTTATGAATACTGCAATAAACACGATGCAATATCCAACACACAAATATGGGGAACGACTTATTGTTTTCTCTCAAACGGAGTGACAAGACATGCTCTTTACGATGAAATGAACAAACGAGAGTACTGCGTGTATAATTTGTTTTGACGTCGTGACATTGTCGCCTGGACTGATGGTGTTGATTGTCCATTTTGTTTTGTTGTAGTGAGTCTGTTTCAGGTAGTTTTGAATTGGTTGTCGATGTGTGGTTGCGTTTGAGGTCTCTGATGAGAAATCAATGTTATCATATCAAGTTGTTATCAAGTCTTGTCAAGGCTAGACTCGTCGAAACGGTAGAGGTCATCGACAGAGTGGCCTGGAAAACATCCCAACATTCGATGCAGCCAACCAGCTGAAATCCATACTGTTTGGTCTGGATTGTGTCTTGGGCGATCAACCTTGTTGGAGTGACACTGTCGCATCGATTGAACATGTGGGATGGAATATTGCAAGATTTATAATGTTGCCGATGGCAGGTGAGAAGGGCCATTCGAGTGTATGCTATCTTTTGAAAGTAGGAAAAGTTGGAAGGATATAAAAAGATAGGGTTTTTCTCTGTGTAGGAGAGGAAAAACTGAAAAAGGAACTCCCCGTCCGGGAATTGAACCCGGGTCACCCGCGTGACAGGCGGGTATACTGACCACTATACTAACGAGGATTTCATGCTGATTTACCTTCCCACGCAGCTCAATACCATTCACACTTTCACACTTCCACACACATTCAAAAAATCTTTCAGCCAATATCACTCTCGCCATACCACACACACACACGCACGAAATCTTCCACACACCTCAACACAACCTCATGCCTTCCTTACTTTCCCATTCACAACAATTTACACACACTCTCTATCCTTCATCAAACGAACCACATACATTCTCCAAATACCACACACCACGTACACATGTGTCGTCTTTGCAAACAAACCAAACACAACTTGCTCTTTCTACCATCTCGGACGCAGGAAGTAGTCGAATGGTACCATTTCCACGAATCGTGTTTAAACATGTCCGTCGTCCCACATCGTGAACACACCTCCATCAAGAGTTGGAGCATTTGCACCGACTATAGCTCGGTATGTGTATAAATTTTTACAGGTCATCAGCAATGTATACAAGTCATGATTCACGTATATCAAATGGCTTGTCGAGAATCTGCTCTGCGTGGTCACGCGCCATTTCATACGCGCCACCGTGGACTCCGTGGTCAAGTCCTTTGACAGAATCCAAACCTTGCTATCTGCTATTCAGGGCAATTCGACATCGATATTGTTATGAATACTGCAATAAACACGATGCAATATCCAACACACAAATATGGGGAACGACTTATTGTTTTCTCTCAAACGGAGTGACAAGACATGCTCTTTACGATGAAATGAACAAAGAGTACTGCGTGTATAATTTGTTTTGACGTCGTGACATTGTCGCCTGGACTGATGGTGTTGATTGTCCATTTTGTTTTGTTGTAGTGAGTCTGTTTCAGGTAGTTTTGAATTGGTTGTCGATGTGTGGTTGCGTTTGAGGTCTCTGATGAGAAATCAATGTTATCATATCAAGTTGTTATCAAGTCTTGTCAAGGCTAGACTCGTCGAAACGGTAGAGGTCATCGACAGAGTGGCCTGGAAAACATCCCAACATTCGATGCAGCCAACCAGCTGAAATCCATACTGTTTGGTCTGGATTGTGTCTTGGGCGATCAACCTTGTTGGAGTGACACTGTCGCATCGATTGAACATGTGGGATGGAATATTGCAAGATTTATAATGTTGCCGATGGCAGGTGAGAAGGGCCATTCGAGTGTATGCTATCTTTTGAAAGTAGGAAAAGTTGGAAGGATATAAAAAGATAGGGTTTTTCTCTGTGTAGGAGAGGAAAAACTGAAAAAGGAACTCCCCGTCCGGGAATTGAACCCGGGTCACCCGCGTGACAGGCGGGTATACTGACCACTATACTAACGAGGATTTCATGCTGATTTACCTTCCCACGCAGCTCAATACCATTCACACTTTCACACTTCCACACACATTCAAAAAAACACTCTTTCAGCCAATATCACTCTCGCCATACCACACACACACACGCACGAAATCTTCCACACACCTCAACACAACCTCATGCCTTCCTTACTTTCCCATTCACAACAATTTACACACACTCTCTATCCTTCATCAAACGAACCACATACATTCTCCAAATACCACACACCACGTACACATGTGTCGTCTTTGCAAACAAACCAAACACAACTTGCTCTTTCTACCATCTCGGACGCAGGAAGTAGTCGAATGGTACCATTTCCACGAATCGTGTTTAAACATGTCCGTCGTCCCACATCGTGAACACACCCATCAAGAGTTGGAGCATTTGCACCGACTATAGCTCGGTATGTGTATAAATTTTTACAGGTCATCAGCAATGTATACAAGTCATGATTCACGTATATCAAATGGCTTGTCGAGAATCTGCTCTGCGTGGTCACGCGCCATTTCATACGCGCCACCGTGGACTCCGTGGTCAAGTCCTTTGACAGAATCCAAACCTTGCTATCTGCTATTCAGGGCAATTCGACATCGATATTGTTATGAATACTGCAAAAACACGATGCAATATCCAACACACAAATATGGGGAACGACTTATTGTTTTTCTCAAACGGAGTGACAAGACATGCTCTTTACGATGAAATGAACAAACGAGAGTACTGCGTGTATAATTTGTTTTGACGTCGTGACATTGTCGCCTGGACTGATGGTGTTGATTGTCCATTTTGTTTTGTTGTAGTGAGTCTGTTTCAGGTAGTTTTGAATTGGTTGTCGATGTGTGGTTGCGTTTGAGGTCTCTGATGAGAAATCAATGTTATCATATCAAGTTGTTATCAAGTCTTGTCAAGGCTAGACTCGTCGAAACGGTAGAGGTCATCGACAGAGTGGCCTGGAAAACATCCCAACATTCGATGCAGCCAACCAGCTGAAATCCATACTGTTTGGTCTGGATTGTGTCTTGGGCGATCAACCTTGTTGGAGTGACACTGTCGCATCGATTGAACATGTGGGATGGAATATTGCAAGATTTATAATGTTGCCGATGGCAGGTGAGAAGGGCCATTCGAGTGTATGCTATCTTTTGAAAGTAGGAAAAGTTGGAAGGATATAAAAAGATAGGGTTTTTCTCTGTGTAGGAGAGGAAAAACTGAAAAAGGAACTCCCCGTCCGGGAATTGAACCCGGGTCACCCGCGTGACAGGCGGGTATACTGACCACTATACTAACGAGGATTTCATGCTGATTTACCTTCCCACGCAGCTCAATACCATTCACACTTTCACACTTCCACACACATTCAAAAAAACACTCTTTCAGCCAATATCACTCTCGCCATACCACACACACACACGCACGAAATCTTCCACACACCTCAACACAACCTCATGCCTTCCTTACTTTCCCATTCACAACAATTTACACACACTCTCTATCCTTCATCAAACGAACCACATACATTCTCCAAATACCACACACCACGTACACATGTGTCGTCTTTGCAAACAAACCAAACACAACTTGCTCTTTCTACCATCTCGGACGCAGGAAGTAGTCGAATGGTACCATTTCCACGAATCGTGTTTAAACATGTCCGTCGTCCCACATCGTGAACACACCTCCATCAAGAGTTGGAGCATTTGCACCGACTATAGCTCGGTATGTGTATAAATTTTTACAGGTCATCAGCAATGTATACAAGTCATGATTCACGTATATCAAATGGCTTGTCGAGAATCTGCTCTGCGTGGTCACGCGCCATTTCATACGCGCCACCGTGGACTCCGTGGTCAAGTCCTTTGACAGAATCCAAACCTTGCTATCTGCTATTCAGGGCAATTCGACATCGATATTGTTATGAATACTGCAATAAACACGATGCAATATCCAACACACAAATATGGGGAACGACTTATTGTTTTCTCTCAAACGGAGTGACAAGACATGCTCTTTACGATGAAATGAACAAACGAGAGTACTGCGTGTATAATTTGTTTTGACGTCGTGACATTGTCGCCTGGACTGATGGTGTTGATTGTCCATTTTGTTTTGTTGTAGTGAGTCTGTTTCAGGTAGTTTTGAATTGGTTGTCGATGTGTGGTTGCGTTTGAGGTCTCTGATGAGAAATCAATGTTATCATATCAAGTTGTTATCAAGTCTTGTCAAGGCTAGACTCGTCGAAACGGTAGAGGTCATCGACAGAGTGGCCTGGAAAACATCCCAACATTCGATGCAGCCAACCAGCTGAAATCCATACTGTTTGGTCTGGATTGTGTCTTGGGCGATCAACCTTGTTGGAGTGACACTGTCGCATCGATTGAACATGTGGGATGGAATATTGCAAGATTTATAATGTTGCCGATGGCAGGTGAGAAGGGCCATTCGAGTGTATGCTATCTTTTGAAAGTAGGAAAAGTTGGAAGGATATAAAAAGATAGGGTTTTTCTCTGTGTAGGAGAGGAAAAACTGAAAAAGGAACTCCCCGTCCGGGAATTGAACCCGGGTCACCCGCGTGACAGGCGGGTATACTGACCACTATACTAACGAGGATTTCATGCTGATTTACCTTCCCACGCAGCTCAATACCATTCACACTTTCACACTTCCACACACATTCAAAAAAACACTCTTTCAGCCAATATCACTCTCGCCATACCACACACACACACGCACGAAATCTTCCACACACCTCAACACAACCTCATGCCTTCCTTACTTTCCCATTCACAACAATTTACACACACTCTCTATCCTTCATCAAACGAACCACATACATTCTCCAAATACCACACACCACGTACACATGTGTCGTCTTTGCAAACAAACCAAACACAACTTGCTCTTTCTACCATCTCGGACGCAGGAAGTAGTCGAATGGTACCATTTCCACGAATCGTGTTTAAACATGTCCGTCGTCCCACATCGTGAACACACCTCCATCAAGAGTTGGAGCATTTGCACCGACTATAGCTCGGTATGTGTATAAATTTTTACAGGTCATCAGCAATGTATACAAGTCATGATTCACGTATATCAAATGGCTTGTCGAGAATCTGCTCTGCGTGGTCACGCGCCATTTCATACGCGCCACCGTGGACTCCGTGGTCAAGTCCTTTGACAGAATCCAAACCTTGCTATCTGCTATTCAGGGCAATTCGACATCGATATTGTTATGAATACTGCAATAAACACGATGCAATATCCAACACACAAATATGGGGAACGACTTATTGTTTTCTCTCAAACGGAGTGACAAGACATGCTCTTTACGATGAAATGAACAAACGAGAGTACTGCGTGTATAATTTGTTTTGACGTCGTGACATTGTCGCCTGGACTGATGGTGTTGATTGTCCATTTTGTTTTGTTGTAGTGAGTCTGTTTCAGGTAGTTTTGAATTGGTTGTCGATGTGTGGTTGCGTTTGAGGTCTCTGATGAGAAATCAATGTTATCATATCAAGTTGTTATCAAGTCTTGTCAAGGCTAGACTCGTCGAAACGGTAGAGGTCATCGACAGAGTGGCCTGGAAAATCCCAACATTCGATGCAGCCAACCAGCTGAAATCCATACTGTTTGGTCTGGATTGTGTCTTGGGCGATCAACCTTGTTGGAGTGACACTGTCGCATCGATTGAACATGTGGGATGGAATATTGCAAGATTATAATGTTGCCGATGGCAGGTGAGAAGGGCCATTCGAGTGTATGCTATCTTTTGAAAGTAGGAAAAGTTGGAAGGATATAAAAAGATAGGGTTTTTCTCTGTGTAGGAGAGGAAAAACTGAAAAAGGAACTCCCCGTCCGGGAATTGAACCCGGGTCACCCGCGTGACAGGCGGGTATACTGACCACTATACTAACGAGGATTTCATGCTGATTTACCTTCCCACGCAGCTCAATACCATTCACACTTTCACACTTCCACACACATTCAAAAAAACACTCTTTCAGCCAATATCACTCTCGCCATACCACACACACACACGCACGAAATCTTCCACACACCTCAACACAACCTCATGCCTTCCTTACTTTCCCATTCACAACAATTTACACACACTCTCTATCCTTCATCAAACGAACCACATACATTCTCCAAATACCACACACCACGTACACATGTGTCGTCTTTGCAAACAAACCAAACACAACTTGCTCTTTCTACCATCTCGGACGCAGGAAGTAGTCGAATGGTACCATTTCCACGAATCGTGTTTAAACATGTCCGTCGTCCCACATCGTGAACACACCCATCAGAGTTGGAGCATTTGCACCGACTATAGCTCGGTATGTGTATAAATTTTTACAGGTCATCAGCAATGTATACAAGTCATGATTCACGTATATCAAATGGCTTGTCGAGAATCTGCTCTGCGTGGTCACGCGCCATTTCATACGCGCCACCGTGGACTCCGTGGTCAAGTCCTTTGACAGAATCCAAACCTTGCTATCTGCTATTCAGGGCAATTCGACATCGATATTTTATGAATACTGCAATAAACACGATGCAATATCCAACACACAAATATGGGGAACGACTTATTGTTTTCTCTCAAACGGAGTGACAAGACATGCTCTTTACGATGAAATGAACAAACGAGAGTACTGCGTGTATAATTTGTTTTGACGTCGTGACATTGTCGCCTGGACTGATGGTGTTGATTGTCCATTTTTTGTTGTAGTGAGTCTGTTTCAGGTAGTTTTGAATTGGTTGTCGATGTGTGGTTGCGTTTGAGGTCTCTGATGAGAAATCAATGTTATCATATCAAGTTGTTTATCAAGTCTTGTCAAGGCTAGACTCGTCGAAACGGTAGAGGTCATCGACAGAGTGGCCTGGAAAACATCCCAACATTCGATGCAGCCAACCAGCTGAAATCCATACTGTTTGGTCTGGATTGTGTCTTGGGCGATCAACCTTGTTGGAGTGACACTGTCGCATCGATTGAACATGTGGGATGGAATATTGCAAGATTTATAATGTTGCCGATGGCAGGTGAGAAGGGCCATTCGAGTGTATGCTATCTTTTGAAAGTAGGAAAAGTTGGAAGGATATAAAAAGATAGGGTTTTTCTCTGTGTAGGAGAGGAAAAACTGAAAAAGGAACTCCCCGTCCGGGAATTGAACCCGGGTCACCCGCGTGACAGGCGGGTATACTGACCACTATACTAACGAGGATTTCATGCTGATTTACCTTCCCACGCAGCTCAATACCATTCACACTTTCACACTTCCACACACATTCAAAAAAACACTCTTTCAGCCAATATCACTCTCGCCATACCACACACACACACGCACGAAATCTTCCACACACCTCAACACAACCTCATGCCTTCCTTACTTTCCCATTCACAACAATTTACACACACTCTCTATCCTTCATCAAACGAACCACATACATTCTCCAAATACACACACCACGTACACATGTGTCGTCTTTGCAAACAAACCAAACACAACTTGCTCTTTCTACCATCTCGGACGCAGGAAGTAGTCGAATGGTACCATTTCCACGAATCGTGTTTAAACATGTCCGTCGTCCCACATCGTGAACACACCCCATCAAGAGTTGGAGCATTTGCACCGACTATAGCTCGGTATGTGTATAAATTTTACAGGTCATCAGCAATGTATACAAGTCATGATTCACGTATATCAAATGGCTTGTCGAGAATCTGCTCTGCGTGGTCACGCGCCATTTCATACGCGCCACCGTGGACTCCGTGGTCAAGTCCTTTGACAGAATCCAAACCTTGCTATCTGCTATTCAGGGCAATTCGACATCGATATTGTTATGAATACTGCAATAAACACGATGCAATATCCAACACACAATATGGGGAACGACTTATTGTTTTTCTCTCAAACGGAGTGACAAGACATGCTCTTTACGATGAAATGAACAAACGAGAGTACTGCGTGTATAATTTGTTTTGACGTCGTGACATTGTCGCCTGGACTGATGGTGTTGATTGTCCATTTTGTTTTGTTGTAGTGAGTCTGTTTCAGGTAGTTTTGAATTGGTTGTCGATGTGTGGTTGCGTTTGAGGTCTCTGATGAGAAATCAATGTTATCATATCAAGTTGTTATCAAGTCTTGTCAAGGCTAGACTCGTCGAAACGGTAGAGGTCATCGACAGAGTGGCCTGGAAAACATCCCAACATTCGATGCAGCCAACCAGCTGAAATCCATACTGTTTGGTCTGGATTGTGTCTTGGGCGATCAACCTTGTTGGAGTGACACTGTCGCATCGATTGAACATGTGGGATGGAATATTGCAAGATTTATAATGTTGCCGATGGCAGGTGAGAAGGGCCATTCGAGTGTATGCTATCTTTTGAAAGTAGGAAAAGTTGGAAGGATATAAAAAGATAGGGTTTTTCTCTGTGTAGGAGAGGAAAACTGAAAAAGGAACTCCCCGTCCGGGAATTGAACCCGGGTCACCCGCGTGACAGGGCGGGTATACTGACCACTATACTAACGAGGATTTCATGCTGATTTACCTTCCCACGCAGCTCAATACCATTCACACTTTCACACTTCCACACACATTCAAAAAACACTCTTTCAGCCAATATCACTCTCGCCATACCACACACACACACGCACGAAATCTTCCACACACCTCAACACAACCTCATGCCTTCCTTACTTTCCCATTCACAACAATTTACACACACTCTCTATCCTTCATCAAACGAACCACATACATTCTCCAAATACCACACACCACGTACACATGTGTCGTCTTTGCAAACAAACCAAACACAACTTGCTCTTTCTACCATCTCGGACGCAGGAAGTAGTCGAATGGTACCATTTCCACGAATCGTGTTTAAACATGTCCGTCGTCCCACATCGTGAACACACCTCCATCAAGAGTTGGAGCATTTGCACCGACTATAGCTCGGTATGTGTATAAATTTTTACAGGTCATCAGCAATGTATACAAGTCATGATTCACGTATATCAAATGGCTTGTCGAGAATCTGCTCTGCGTGGTCACGCGCCATTTCATACGCGCCACCGTGGACTCCGTGGTCAAGTCCTTTGACAGAATCCAAACCTTGCTATCTGCTATTCAGGGCAATTCGACATCGATATTGTTATGAATACTGCAATAAACACGATGCAATATCCAACACACAAATATGGGGAACGACTTATTGTTTTCTCTCAAACGGAGTGACAAGACATGCTCTTTACGATGAAATGAACAAACGAGAGTACTGCGTGTATAATTTGTTTTGACGTCGTGACATTGTCGCCTGGACTGATGGTGTTGATTGTCCATTTTGTTTTGTTGTAGTGAGTCTGTTTCAGGTAGTTTTGAATTGGTTGTCGATGTGTGGTTGCGTTTGAGGTCTCTGATGAGAAATCAATGTTATCATATCAAGTTGTTATCAAGTCTTGTCAAGGCTAGACTCGTCGAAACGGTAGAGGTCATCGACAGAGTGGCCTGGAAAACATCCCAACATTCGATGCAGCCAACCAGCTGAAATCCATACTGTTTGGTCTGGATTGTGTCTTGGGCGATCAACCTTGTTGGAGTGACACTGTCGCATCGATTGAACATGTGGGATGGAATATTGCAAGATTTATAATGTTGCCGATGGCAGGTGAGAAGGGCCATTCGAGTGTATGCTATCTTTTGAAAGTAGGAAAAGTTGGAAGGATATAAAAAGATAGGGTTTTTCTCTGTGTAGGAGAGGAAAAACTGAAAAAGGAACTCCCCGTCCGGGAATTGAACCCGGGTCACCCGCGTGACAGGCGGGTATACTGACCACTACTAACGAGGATTTCATGCTGATTTACCTTCCCACGCAGCTCAATACCATTCACACTTTCACACTTCCACACACATTCAAAAACACTCTTTCAGCCAATATCACTCCGCCACACACACACGCACGAAATCTTCCACACCTCAACACAACCTCATGCCTTCCTTACTTTCCCATTCACAACAATTTACACACACTCTCTATCCTTCATCAAACGAACCACATACATTCTCCAAATACCACACACCACGTACACATGTGTCGTCTTTGCAAACAAACCAAACACAACTTGCTCTTTCTACCATCTCGGACGCAGGAAGT
>JAJGMV010000211.1:0-53351 GCA_021527685.1 Aphanomyces euteiches
TGGAGCATTTGCACCGACTATAGCTCGGTATGTGTATAAATTTTTACAGGTCATCAGCAATGTATACAAGTCATGATTCACGTATATCAAATGGCTTGTCGAGAATCTGCTCTGCGTGGTCACGCGCCATTTCATACGCGCCACCGTGGACTCCGTGGTCAAGTCCTTTGACAGAATCCAAACCTTGCTATCTGCTATTCAGGGCAATTCGACATCGATATTGTTATGAATACTGCAATAAACACGATGCAATATCCAACACACAAATATGGGGAACGACTTATTGTTTTCTCTCAAACGGAGTGACAAGACATGCTCTTTACGATGAAATGAACAAACGAGAGTACTGCGTGTATAATTTGTTTTGACGTCGTGACATTGTCGCCTGGACTGATGGTGTTGATTGTCCATTTTGTTTTGTTGTAGTGAGTCTGTTTCAGGTAGTTTTGAATTGGTTGTCGATGTGTGGTTGCGTTTGAGGTCTCTGATGAGAAATCAATGTTATCATATCAAGTTGTTATCAAGTCTTGTCAAGGCTAGACTCGTCGAAACGGTAGAGGTCATCGACAGAGTGGCCTGGAAAACATCCCAACATTCGATGCAGCCAACCAGCTGAAATCCATACTGTTTGGTCTGGATTGTGTCTTGGCGATCAACCTTGTTGGAGTGACACTGTCGCATCGATTGAACATGTGGGATGGAATATTGCAAGATTTATAATGTTGCCGATGGCAGGTGAGAAGGGCCATTCGAGTGTATGCTATCTTTTGAAAGTAGGAAAAGTTGGAAGGATATAAAAAGATAGGGTTTTTCTCTGTGTAGGAGAGGAAAAACTGAAAAAGGAACTCCCCGTCCGGGAATTGAACCCGGGTCACCCGCGTGACAGGCGGGTATACTGACCACTATAACTAACGAGGATTTCATGCTGATTTACCTTCCCACGCAGCTCAATACATTCACACTTTCACACTTACACACATTCAAAAAAACACTCTTTCAGCCAATATCACTCTCGCCATACCACACACACACACGCACGAAATCTTCCACACACCTCAACACAACCTCATGCCTTCCTTACTTTCCCATTCACAACAATTTACACACACTCTCTATCCTTCATCAAACGAACCACATACATTCTCCAAATACCAACACACCACATGTGTCGTCTTTGCAAACAAACAAACACAACTTGCTCTTTCTACCATCTCGGACGCAGGAAGTAGTCGAATGGTACCATTTCCACGAATCGTGTTTAAACATGTCCGTCGTCCCACATCGTGAACACACCCCCATCAAGAGTTGGAGCATTTGCACCGACTATAGCTCGGTATGTGTATAAATTTTTACAGGTCATCAGCAATGTATACAAGTCATGATTCACGTATATCAAATGGCTTGTCGAGAATCTGCTCTGCGTGGTCACGCGCCATTTCATACGCGCCACCGTGGACTCCGTGGTCAAGTCCTTTGACAGAATCCAAACCTTGCTATCTGCTATTCAGGGCAATTCGACATCGATATTGTTATGAATACTGCAATAAACACGATGCAATATCCAACACACAAATATGGGGAACGACTTATTGTTTTCTCTCAAACGGAGTGACAAGACATGCTCTTTACGATGAAATGAACAAACGAGAGTACTGCGTGTATAATTTGTTTTGACGTCGTGACATTGTCGCCTGGACTGATGGTGTTGATTGTCCATTTTGTTTTGTTGTAGTGAGTCTGTTTCAGGTAGTTTTGAATTGGTTGTCGATGTGTGGTTGCGTTTGAGGTCTCTGATGAGAAATCAATGTTATCATATCAAGTTGTTATCAAGTCTTGTCAAGGCTAGACTCGTCGAAACGGTAGAGGTCATCGACAGAGTGGCCTGGAAAACATCCCAACATTCGATGCAGCCAACCAGCTGAAATCCATACTGTTTGGTCTGGATTGTGTCTTGGGCGATCAACCTTTTGGAGTGACACTGTCGCATCGATTGAACATGTGGGATGGAATATTGCAAGATTTATAATGTTGCCGATGGCAGGTGAGAAGGGCCATTCGAGTGTATGCTATCTTTTGAAAGTAGGAAAAGTTGGAAGGATATAAAAGATAGGGTTTTTCTCTGTGTAGGAGAGGAAAAACTGAAAAAGGAACTCCCCGTCCGGGAATTGAACCCGGGTCACCCGCGTGACAGGCGGGTATACTGACCACTATACTAACGAGGATTTCATGCTGATTTACCTTCCCACGCAGCTCAATACCATTCACACTTTCACACTTCCACACACATTCAAAAAACACTCTTTCAGCCAATATCACTCTCGCCATACCACACACACACACGCACGAAATCTTCCACACACCTCAACACAACCTCATGCCTTCCTTACTTTCCCATTCACAACAATTTACACACACTCTCTATCCTTCATCAAACGAACCACATACATTCTCCAAATACCACACACCGTACACATGTGTCGTCTTTGCAAACAAACCAAACACAACTTGCTCTTTCTACCATCTCGGACGCAGGAAGTAGTCGAATGGTACCATTTCCACGAATCGTGTTTAAACATGTCCGTCGTCCCACATCGTGAACACACCTCCATCAAGAGTTGGAGCATTTGCACCGACTATAGCTCGGTATGTGTATAAATTTTTACAGGTCATCAGCAATGTATACAAGTCATGATTCACGTATATCAAATGGCTTGTCGAGAATCTGCTCTGCGTGGTCACGCGCCATTTCATACGCGCCACCGTGGACTCCGTGGTCAAGTCCTTTGACAGAATCCAAACCTTGCTATCTGCTATTCAGGGCAATTCGACATCGATATTGTTATGAATACTGCAATAAACACGATGCAATATCCAACACACAAATATGGGGAACGACTTATTGTTTTCTCTCAAACGGAGTGACAAGACATGCTCTTTACGATGAAATGAACAAACGAGAGTACTGCGTGTATAATTTGTTTTGACGTCGTGACATTGTCGCCTGGACTGATGGTGTTGATTGTCCATTTTGTTTTGTTGTAGTGAGTCTGTTTCAGGTAGTTTTGAATTGGTTGTCGATGTGTGGTTGCGTTTGAGGTCTCTGATGAGAAATCAATGTTATCATATCAAGTTGTTATCAAGTCTTGTCAAGGCTAGACTCGTCGAAACGGTAGAGGTCATCGACAGAGTGGCCTGGAAAACATCCCAACATTCGATGCAGCCAACCAGCTGAAATCCATACTGTTTGGTCTGGATTGTGTCTTGGGCGATCAACCTTGTTGGAGTGACACTGTCGCATCGATTGAACATGTGGGATGGAATATTGCAAGATTTATAATGTTGCCGATGGCAGGTGAGAAGGGCCATTCGAGTGTATGCTATCTTTTGAAAGTAGGAAAAGTTGGAAGGATAAAAAGATAGGGTTTTTCTCTGTGTAGGAGAGGAAAAACTGAAAAAGGAACTCCCCGTCCGGGAATTGAACCCGGGTCACCCGCGTGACAGGCGGGTATACTGACCACTATACTAACGAGGATTTCATGCTGATTTACCTTCCCACGCAGCTCAATACCATTCACACTTTCACACTTCCACACACATTCAAAAAAACACTCTTTCAGCCAATATCACTCTCGCCATACCACACACACACACGCACGAAATCTTCCACACACCTCAACACAACCTCATGCCTTCCTTACTTTCCCATTCACAACAATTTACACACACTCTCTATCCTTCATCAAACGAACCACATACATTCTCCAAATACCACACACCACGTACACATGTGTCGTCTTTGCAAACAAACCAAACACAACTTGCTCTTTCTACCATCTCGGACGCAGGAAGTAGTCGAATGGTACCATTTCCACGAATCGTGTTTAAACATGTCCGTCGTCCCACATCGTGAACACACCTCCATCAAGAGTTGGAGCATTTGCACCGACTATAGCTCGGTATGTGTATAAATTTTTACAGGTCATCAGCAATGTATACAAGTCATGATTCACGTATATCAAATGGCTTGTCGAGAATCTGCTCTGCGTGGTCACGCGCCATTTCATACGCGCCACCGTGGACTCCGTGGTCAAGTCCTTTGACAGAATCCAAACCTTGCTATCTGCTATTCAGGGCAATTCGACATCGATATTGTTATGAATACTGCAAAAACACGATGCAATATCCAACACACAAATATGGGGAACGACTTATTGTTTTCTCTCAAACGGAGTGACAAGACATGCTCTTTACGATGAAATGAACAAACGAGAGTACTGCGTGTATAATTTGTTTTGACGTCGTGACATTGTCGCCTGGACTGATGGTGTTGATTGTCCATTTTGTTTTGTTGTAGTGAGTCTGTTTCAGGTAGTTTTGAATTGGTTGTCGATGTGTGGTTGCGTTTGAGGTCTCTGATGAGAAATCAATGTTATCATATCAAGTTGTTATCAAGTCTTGTCAAGGCTAGACTCGTCGAAACGGTAGAGGTCATCGACAGAGTGGCCTGGAAAACATCCCAACATTCGATGCAGCCAACCAGCTGAAATCCATACTGTTTGGTCTGGATTGTGTCTTGGGCGATCAACCTTGTTGGAGTGACACTGTCGCATCGATTGAACATGTGGGATGGAATATTGCAAGATTTTAATGTTGCCGATGGCAGGTGAGAAGGGCCATTCGAGTGTATGCTATCTTTTGAAAGTAGGAAAAGTTGGAAGGATATAAAAAGATAGGGTTTTTCTCTGTGTAGGAGAGGAAAACTGAAAAAGGAACTCCCCGTCCGGGAATTGAACCCGGGTCACCCGCGTGACAGGCGGGTATACTGACCACTATACTAACGAGGATTTCATGCTGATTTACCTTCCCACGCAGCTCAATACCATTCACACTTTCACACTTCCACACACATTCAAAAAACACTCTTTCAGCCAATATCACTCTCGCCATACCACACACACACACGCACGAAATCTTCCACACACCTCAACACAACCTCATGCCTTCCTTACTTTCCCATTCACAACAATTTACACACACTCTCTATCCTTCATCAAACGAACCACATACATTCTCCAAATACCACACACCACGTACACATGTGTCGTCTTTGCAAACAAACCAAACACAACTTGCTCTTTCTACCATCTCGGACGCAGGAAGTAGTCGAATGGTACCATTTCCACGAATCGTGTTTAAACATGTCCGTCGTCCCACATCGTGAACACACCTCCATCAAGAGTTGGAGCATTTGCACCGACTATAGCTCGGTATGTGTATAAATTTTTACAGGTCATCAGCAATGTATACAAGTCATGATTCACGTATATCAAATGGCTTGTCGAGAATCTGCTCTGCGTGGTCACGCGCCATTTCATACGCGCCACCGTGGACTCCGTGGTCAAGTCCTTTGACAGAATCCAAACCTTGCTATCTGCTATTCAGGGCAATTCGACATCGATATTGTTATGAATACTGCAATAAACACGATGCAATATCCAACACACAAATATGGGGAACGACTTATTGTTTTCTCTCAAACGGAGTGACAAGACATGCTCTTTACGATGAAATGAACAAACGAGAGTACTGCGTGTATAATTTGTTTTGACGTCGTGACATTGTCGCCTGGACTGATGGTGTTGATTGTCCATTTTGTTTTGTTGTAGTGAGTCTGTTTCAGGTAGTTTTGAATTGGTTGTCGATGTGTGGTTGCGTTTGAGGTCTCTGATGAGAAATCAATGTTATCATATCAAGTTGTTATCAAGTCTTGTCAAGGCTAGACTCGTCGAAACGGTAGAGGTCATCGACAGAGTGGCCTGGAAAACATCCCAACATTCGATGCAGCCAACCAGCTGAAATCCATACTGTTTGGTCTGGATTGTGTCTTGGGCGATCAACCTTGTTGGAGTGACACTGTCGCATCGATTGAACATGTGGGATGGAATATTGCAAGATTTATAATGTTGCCGATGGCAGGTGAGAAGGGCCATTCGAGTGTATGCTATCTTTTGAAAGTAGGAAAAGTTGGAAGGATATAAAAAGATAGGGTTTTTCTCTGTGTAGGAGAGGAAAAACTGAAAAAGGAACTCCCCGTCCGGGAATTGAACCCGGGTCACCCGCGTGACAGGCGGGTATACTGACCACTATACTAACGAGGATTTCATGCTGATTTACCTTCCCACGCAGCTCAATACCATTCACACTTTCACACTTCCACACACATTCAAAAAAACACTCTTTCAGCCAATATCACTCTCGCCATACCACACACACACACGCACGAAATCTTCCACACACCTCAACACAACCTCATGCCTTCCTTACTTTCCCATTCACAACAATTTACACACACTCTCTATCCTTCATCAAACGAACCACATACATTCTCCAAATACCACACACCACGTACACATGTGTCGTCTTTGCAAACAAACCAAACACAACTTGCTCTTTCTACCATCTCGGACGCAGGAAGTAGTCGAATGGTACCATTTCCACGAATCGTGTTTAAACATGTCCGTCGTCCCACATCGTGAACACCCCATCAAGAGTTGGAGCATTTGCACCGACTATAGCTCGGTATGTGTATAAATTTTTACAGGTCATCAGCAATGTATACAAGTCATGATTCACGTATATCAAATGGCTTGTCGAGAATCTGCTCTGCGTGGTCACGCGCCATTTCATACGCGCCACCGTGGACTCCGTGGTCAAGTCCTTTGACAGAATCCAAACCTTGCTATCTGCTATTCAGGGCAATTCGACATCGATATTGTTATGAATACTGCAATAAACACGATGCAATATCCAACACACAAATATGGGGAACGACTTATTGTTTTCTCTCAAACGGAGTGACAAGACATGCTCTTTACGATGAAATGAACAAACGAGAGTACTGCGTGTATAATTTGTTTTGACGTCGTGACATTGTCGCCTGGACTGATGGTGTTGATTGTCCATTTTGTTTTGTTGTAGTGAGTCTGTTTCAGGTAGTTTTGAATTTGTTGTCGATGTGTGGTTGCGTTTGAGGTCTCTGATGAGAAATCAATGTTATCATATCAAGTTGTTATCAAGTCTTGTCAAGGCTAGACTCGTCGAAACGGTAGAGGTCATCGACAGAGTGGCCTGGAAAACATCCCAACATTCGATGCAGCCAACCAGCTGAAATCCATACTGTTTGGTCTGGATTGTGTCTTGGGCGATCAACCTTGTTGGAGTGACACTGTCGCATCGATTGAACATGTGGGATGGAATATGCAAGATTTATAATGTTGCCGATGGCAGGTGAGAAGGGCCATTCGAGTGTATGCTATCTTTTGAAAGTAGGAAAAGTTGGAAGGATAAAAAGATAGGGTTTTTCTCTGTGTAGGAGAGGAAAAACTGAAAAAGGAACTCCCCGTCCGGGAATTGAACCCGGGTCACCCGCGTGACAGGCGGGTATACTGACCACTATACTAACGAGGATTTCATGCTGATTTACCTTCCCACGCAGCTCAATACCATTCACTTTCACACTTCCACACACATTCAAAAAAACACTCTTTCAGCCAATATCACTCTCGCCATACCACACACACACACGCACGAAATCTTCCACACACCTCAACACAACCTCATGCCTTCCTTACTTTCCCCATTCACAACAATTTACACACACTCTCTATCCTTCATCAAACGAACCACATACATTCTCCAAATACCACACACCACGTACACATGTGTCGTCTTTGCAAACAAACCAAAACAACTTGCTCTTTCTACCATCTCGGACGCAGGAAGTAGTCGAATGGTACCATTTCCACGAATCGTGTTTAAACATGTCCGTCGTCCCACATCGTGAACACACCCCCATCAAGAGTTGGAGCATTTGCACCGACTATAGCTCGGTATGTGTATAAATTTTTACAGGTCATCAGCAATGTATACAAGTCATGATTCACGTATATCAAATGGCTTGTCGAGAATCTGCTCTGCGTGGTCACGCGCCATTTCATACGCGCCACCGTGGACTCCGTGGTCAAGTCCTTTGACAGAATCCAAACCTTGCTATCTGCTATTCAGGGCAATTCGACATCGATATTGTTATGAATACTGCAATAAACACGATGCAATATCCAACACACAAATATGGGGAACGACTTATTGTTTTCTCTCAAACGGAGTGACAAGACATGCTCTTTACGATGAAATGAACAAACGAGAGTACTGCGTGTATAATTTGTTTTGACGTCGTGACATTGTCGCCTGGACTGATGGTGTTGATTGTCCATTTTGTTTTGTTGTAGTGAGTCTGTTTCAGGTAGTTTTGAATTGGTTGTCGATGTGTGGTTGCGTTTGAGGTCTCTGATGAGAAATCAATGTTATCATATCAAGTTGTTATCAAGTCTTGTCAAGGCTAGACTCGTCGAAACGGTAGAGGTCATCGACAGAGTGGCCTGGAAAACATCCCAACATTCGCAGCCAAGCTGAAATCCATACTGTTTGGTCTGGATTGTGTCTTGGGCGATCAACCTTGTTGGAGTGACACTGTCGCATCGATTGAACATGTGGGATGGAATATTGCAAGATTTATAATGTTGCCGATGGCAGGTGAGAAGGGCCATTCGAGTGTATGCTATCTTTTGAAAGTAGGAAAAGTTGGAAGGATATAAAAAGATAGGGTTTTTCTCTGTGTAGGAGAGGAAAAACTGAAAAAGGAACTCCCCGTCCGGGAATTGAACCCGGGTCACCCGCGTGACAGGCGGGTATACTGACCACTATACTAACGAGGATTTCATGCTGATTTACCTTCCCACGCAGCTCAATACCATTCACACTTTCACACTTCCACACACATTCAAAAAAACACTCTTTCAGCCAATATCACTCTCGCCATACCACACACACACACGCACGAAATCTTCCACACACCTCAACACAACCTCATGCCTTCCTTACTTTCCCATTCACAACAATTTACACACACTCTCTATCCTTCATCAAACGAACCACATACATTCTCCAAATACCACACACCACGTACACATGTGTCGTCTTTGCAAACAAACCAAACACAACTTGCTCTTTCTACCATCTCGGACGCAGGAAGTAGTCGAATGGTACCATTTCCACGAATCGTGTTTAAACATGTCCGTCGTCCCACATCGTGAACACACCCCATCAAGAGTTGGAGCATTTGCACCGACTATAGCTCGGTATGTGTATAAATTTTACAGGTCATCAGCAATGTATACAAGTCATGATTCACGTATATCAAATGGCTTGTCGAGAATCTGCTCTGCGTGGTCACGCGCCATTTCATACGCGCCACCGTGGACTCCGTGGTCAAGTCCTTTGACAGAATCCAAACCTTGCTATCTGCTATTCAGGGCAATTCGACATCGATATTGTTATGAATACTGCAATAAACACGATGCAATATCCAACACACAAATATGGGGAACGACTTATTGTTTTCTCTCAAACGGAGTGACAAGACATGCTCTTTACGATGAAATGAACAAACGAGAGTACTGCGTGTATAATTTGTTTGACGTCGTGACATTGTCGCCTGGACTGATGGTGTTGATTGTCCATTTTGTTTTGTTGTAGTGAGTCTGTTTCAGGTAGTTTTGAATTGGTTGTCGATGTGTGGTTGCGTTTGAGGTCTCTGATGAGAAATCAATGTTATCATATCAAGTTGTTATCAAGTCTTGTCAAGGCTAGACTCGTCGAAACGGTAGAGGTCATCGACAGAGTGGCCTGGAAAACATCCCAACATTCGATGCAGCCAACCAGCTGAAATCCATACTGTTTGGTCTGGATTGTGTCTTGGGCGATCAACCTTGTTGGAGTGACACTGTCGCATCGATTGAACATGTGGGATGGAATATTGCAAGATTTATAATGTTGCCGATGGCAGGTGAGAAGGGCCATTCGAGTGTATGCTATCTTTTGAAAGTAGGAAAAGTTGGAAGGATATAAAAGATAGGGTTTTTCTCTGTGTAGGAGAGGAAAAACTGAAAAAGGAACTCCCCGTCCGGGAATTGAACCCGGGTCACCCGCGTGACAGGCGGGTATACTGACCACTATACTAACGAGGATTTCATGCTGATTTACCTTCCCACGCAGCTCAATACCATTCACACTTTCACACTTCCACACACATTCAAAAAAACACTCTTTCAGCCAATATCACTCTCGCCATACCACACACACACACGCACGAAATCTTCCACACACCTCAACACAACCTCATGCCTTCCTTACTTTCCCATTCACAACAATTTACACACTCTCTATCCTTCATCAAACGAACCACATACATTCTCCAAATACCACACACCACGTACACATGTGTCGTCTTTGCAAACAAACCAAACACAACTTGCTCTTTCTACCATCTCGGACGCAGGAAGTAGTCGAATGGTACCATTTCCACGAATCGTGTTTAAACATGTCCGTCGTCCCACATCGTGAACACACCCCATCAAGAGTTGGAGCATTTGCACCGACTATAGCTCGGTATGTGTATAAATTTTTACAGGTCATCAGCAATGTATACAAGTCATGATTCACGTATATCAAATGGCTTGTCGAGAATCTGCTCTGCGTGGTCACGCGCCATTTCATACGCGCCACCGTGGACTCCGTGGTCAAGTCCTTTGACAGAATCCAAACCTTGCTATCTGCTATTCAGGGCAATTCGACATCGATATTGTTATGAATACTGCAATAAACACGATGCAATATCCAACACACAAATATGGGGAACGACTTATTGTTTTCTCTCAAACGGAGTGACAAGACATGCTCTTTACGATGAAATGAACAAACGAGAGTACTGCGTGTATAATTTGTTTTGACGTCGTGACATTGTCGCCTGGACTGATGGTGTTGATTGTCCATTTTGTTTTGTTGTAGTGAGTCTGTTTCAGGTAGTTTTGAATTGGTTGTCGATGTGTGGTTGCGTTTGAGGTCTCTGATGAGAAATCAATGTTATCATATCAAGTTGTTATCAAGTCTTGTCAAGGCTAGACTCGTCGAAACGGTAGAGGTCATCGACAGAGTGGCCTGGAAAACATCCCAACATTCGATGCAGCCAACCAGCTGAAATCCATACTGTTTGGTCTGGATTGTGTCTTGGGCGATCAACCTTGTTGGAGTGACACTGTCGCATCGATTGAACATGTGGGATGGAATATTGCAAGATTTATAATGTTGCCGATGGCAGGTGAGAAGGGCCATTCGAGTGTATGCTATCTTTTGAAAGTAGGAAAAGTTGGAAGGATATAAAAAGATAGGGTTTTTCTCTGTGTAGGAGAGGAAAAACTGAAAAAGGAACTCCCCGTCCGGGAATTGAACCCGGGTCACCCGCGTGACAGGCGGGTATACTGACCACTATACTAACGAGGATTTCATGCTGATTTACCTTCCCACGCAGCTCAATACCATTCACACTTTCACACTTCCACACACATTCAAAAAAACACTCTTTCAGCCAATATCACTCTCGCCATACCACACACACACACGCACGAAATCTTCCACACACCTCAACACAACCTCATGCCTTCCTTACTTTCCCATTCACAACAATTTACACACACTCTCTATCCTTCATCAAACGAACCACATACATTCTCCAAATACCACACACCACGTACACATGTGTCGTCTTTGCAAACAAACCAAACACAACTTGCTCTTTCTACCATCTCGGACGCAGGAAGTAGTCGAATGGTACCATTTCCACGAATCGTGTTTAAACATGTCCGTCGTCCCACATCGTGAACACACCCCCATCAAGAGTTGGAGCATTTGCACCGACTATAGCTCGGTATGTGTATAAATTTTTACAGGTCATCAGCAATGTATACAAGTCATGATTCACGTATATCAAATGGCTTGTCGAGAATCTGCTCTGCGTGGTCACGCGCCATTTCATACGCGCCACCGTGGACTCCGTGGTCAAGTCCTTTGACAGAATCCAAACCTTGCTATCTGCTATTCAGGGCAATTCGACATCGATATTGTTATGAATACTGCAATAAACACGATGCAATATCCAACACACAAATATGGGGAACGACTTATTGTTTTCTCTCAAACGGAGTGACAAGACATGCTCTTTACGATGAAATGAACAAACGAGAGTACTGCGTGTATAATTTGTTTTGACGTCGTGACATTGTCGCCTGGACTGATGGTGTTGATTGTCCATTTTGTTTTGTTGTAGTGAGTCTGTTTCAGGTAGTTTTGAATTGGTTGTCGATGTGTGGTTGCGTTTGAGGTCTCTGATGAGAAATCAATGTTATCATATCAAGTTGTTATCAAGTCTTGTCAAGGCTAGACTCGTCGAAACGGTAGAGGTCATCGACAGAGTGGCCTGGAAAACATCCCAACATTCGATGCAGCCAACCAGCTGAAATCCATACTGTTTGGTCTGGATTGTGTCTTGGGCGATCAACCTTGTTGGAGTGACACTGTCGCATCGATTGAACATGTGGGATGGAATATTGCAAGATTTATAATGTTGCCGATGGCAGGTGAGAAGGGCCATTCGAGTGTATGCTATCTTTTGAAAGTAGGAAAAGTTGGAAGGATATAAAAAGATAGGGTTTTTCTCTGTGTAGGAGAGGAAAAACTGAAAAAGGAACTCCCCGTCCGGGAATTGAACCCGGGTCACCCGCGTGACAGGCGGGTATACTGACCACTATACTAACGAGGATTTCATGCTGATTTACCTTCCCACGCAGCTCAATACCATTCACACTTTCACACTTCCACACACATTCAAAAAAAACACTCTTTCAGCCAATATCACTCTCGCCATACACACACACACACGCACGAAATCTTCCACACACCTCAACACAACCTCATTGCCTTCCTTACTTTCCCATTCACAACAATTTACACACACTCTCTATCCTTCATCAAACGAACCACATACATTCTCCAAATACCACACACCACGTACACATGTGTCGTCTTTGCAAACAAACCAAACACAACTTGCTCTTTTACCATCTCGGACGCAGGAAGTAGTCGAATGGTACCATTTCCACGAATCGTGTTTAAACATGTCCGTCGTCCCACATCGTGAACACACCCCCATCAAGAGTTGGAGCATTTGCACCGACTATAGCTCGGTATGTGTATAAATTTTACAGGTCATCAGCAATGTATACAAGTCATGATTCACGTATATCAAATGGCTTGTCGAGAATCTGCTCTGCGTGGTCACGCGCCATTTCATACGCGCCACCGTGGACTCCGTGGTCAAGTCCTTTGACAGAATCCAAACCTTGCTATCTGCTATTCAGGGCAATTCGACATCGATATTGTTATGAATACTGCAATAAACACGATGCAATATCCAACACACAATATGGGGAACGACTTATTGTTTTCTCTCAAACGGAGTGACAAGACATGCTCTTTACGATGAAATGAACAAACGAGAGTACTGCGTGTATAATTTGTTTTGACGTCGTGACATTGTCGCCTGGACTGATGGTGTTGATTGTCCATTTTGTTTTGTTGTAGTGAGTCTGTTTCAGGTAGTTTTGAATTGGTTGTCGATGTGTGGTTGCGTTTGAGGTCTCTGATGAGAAATCAATGTTATCATATCAAGTTGTTATCAAGTCTTGTCAAGGCTAGACTCGTCGAAACGGTAGAGGTCATCGACAGAGTGGCCTGGAAAAATCCAACATTCGATGCAGCCAACCAGCTGAAATCCATACTGTTTGGTCTGGATTGTGTCTTGGGCGATCAACTTGTTGGAGTGACACTGTCGCATCGATTGAACATGTGGGATGGAATATTGCAAGATTTATAATGTTGCCGATGGCAGGTGAGAAGGGCCATTCGAGTGTATGCTATCTTTTGAAAGTAGGAAAAGTTGGAAGGATATAAAAAGATAGGGTTTTTCTCTGTGTAGGAGAGGAAAAACTGAAAAAGGAACTCCCCGTCCGGGAATTGAACCCGGGTCACCCGCGTGACAGGCGGGTATACTGACCACTATACTAACGAGGATTTCATGCTGATTACCTTCCCACGCAGCTCAATACCATTCACACTTTCACACTTCCACACACATTCAAAAAAACACTCTTTCAGCCAATATCACTCTCGCCATACCACACACACACACGCACGAAATCTTCCACACACCTCAACACAACCTCATGCCTTCCTTACTTTCCATTCACAACAATTTACACACACTCTCTATCCTTCATCAAACGAACCACATACATTCTCCAAATACCACACACCACGTACACATGTGTCGTCTTTGCAAACAAACCAAACACAACTTGCTCTTTCTACCATCTCGGACGCAGGAAGTAGTCGAATGGTACCATTTCCACGAATCGTGTTTAAACATGTCCGTCGTCCCACATCGTGAACACACCCCCATCAAGAGTTGGAGCATTTGCACCGACTATAGCTCGGTATGTGTATAAATTTTTACAGGTCATCAGCAATGTATACAAGTCATGATTCACGTATATCAAATGGCTTGTCGAGAATCTGCTCTGCGTGGTCACGCGCCATTTCATACGCGCCACCGTGGACTCCGTGGTCAAGTCCTTTGACAGAATCCAAACCTGCTATCTGCTATTCAGGGCAATTCGACATCGATATTGTTATGAATACTGCAATAAACACGATGCAATATCCAACACACAAATATGGGGAACGACTTATTGTTTTCTCTCAAACGGAGTGACAAGACATGCTCTTTACGATGAAATGAACAAACGAGAGTACTGCGTGTATAATTTGTTTTGACGTCGTGACATTGTCGCCTGGACTGATGGTGTTGATTGTCCATTTTGTTTTGTTGTAGTGAGTCTGTTTCAGGTAGTTTTGATTTGGTTGTCGATGTGTGGTTGCGTTTGAGGTCTCTGATGAGAAATCAATGTTATCATATCAAGTTGTTATCAAGTCTTGTCAAGGCTAGACTCGTCGAAACGGTAGAGGTCATCGACAGAGTGGCCTGGAAAACATCCCACATTCGATGCAGCCAACCAGCTGAAATCCATACTGTTTGGTCTGGATTGTGTCTTGGGCGATCAACCTTGTTGGAGTGACACTGTCGCATCGATTGAACATGTGGATGGAATATTGCAAGATTTATAATGTTGCCGATGGCAGGTGAGAAGGGCCATTCGAGTGTATGCTATCTTTTGAAAGTAGGAAAGTTGGAAGGATATAAAAAGATAGGGTTTTTCTCTGTGTAGGAGAGGAAAAACTGAAAAAGGAACTCCCCGTCCGGGAATTGAACCCGGGTCACCCGCGTGACAGGCGGGTAATACTGACCACTATACTAACGAGGATTTCATGCTGATTTACCTTCCCACGCAGCTCAATACCATTCACACTTTCACACTTCCACACACATTCAAAAAAACACTCTTTCAGCCAATATCACTCTCGCCATACCACACACACACACGCACGAAATCTTCCACACACCTCAACACAACCTCATGCCTTCCTTACTTTCCCATTCACAACAATTTACACACACTCTCTATCCTTCATCAAACGAACCACATACATTCTCCAAATACCACACACCACGTACACATGTGTCGTCTTTGCAAACAAACCAAACACAACTTGCTCTTTCTACCATCTCGGACGCAGGAAGTAGTCGAATGGTACCATTTCCACGAATCGTGTTTAAACATGTCCGTCGTCCCACATCGTGAACACACCCCATCAAGAGTTGGAGCATTTGCACCGACTATAGCTCGGTATGTGTATAAATTTTTACAGGTCATCAGCAATGTATACAAGTCATGATTCACGTATATCAAATGGCTTGTCGAGAATCTGCTCTGCGTGGTCACGCGCCATTTCATACGCGCCACCGTGGACTCCGTGGTCAAGTCCTTTGACAGAATCCAAACCTTGCTATCTGCTATTCAGGCAATTCGACATCGATATTGTTATGAATACTGCAATAAACACGATGCAATATCCAACACACAAATATGGGGAACGACTTATTGTTTTCTCTCAAACGGAGTGACAAGACATGCTCTTTACGATGAAATGAACAAACGAGAGTACTGCGTGTATAATTTGTTTTGACGTCGTGACATTGTCGCCTGGACTGATGGTGTTGATTGTCCATTTTGTTTTGTTGTAGTGAGTCTGTTTCAGGTAGTTTTGAATTGGTTGTCGATGTGTGGTTGCGTTTGAGGTCTCTGATGAGAAATCAATGTTATCATATCAAGTTGTTATCAAGTCTTGTCAAGGCTAGACTCGTCGAAACGGTAGAGGTCATCGACAGAGTGGCCTGGAAAACATCCCAACATTCGATGCAGCCAACCAGCTGAAATCCATACTGTTTGGTCTGGATTGTGTCTTGGGCGATCAACCTTGTTGGAGTGACACTGTCGCATCGATTGAACATGTGGGATGGAATATTGCAAGATTTATAATGTTGCCGATGGCAGGTGAGAAGGGCCATTCGAGTGTATGCTATCTTTTGAAAGTAGGAAAAGTTGGAAGGATATAAAAAGATAGGGTTTTTCTCTGTGTAGGAGAGGAAAAACTGAAAAAGGAACTCCCCGTCCGGGAATTGAACCCGGGTCACCCGCGTGACAGGCGGGTATACTGACCACTATACTAACGAGGATTTCATGCTGATTTACCTTCCCACGCAGCTCAATACCATTCACACTTTCACACTTCCACACACATTCAAAAAAAACACTCTTTCAGCCAATATCACTCTCGCCATACCACACACACACACGCACGAAATCTTCCACACACCTCAACACAACCTCATGCCTTCCTTACTTTCCCATTCACAACAATTTACACACACTCTCTATCCTTCATCACAAACGAACCACATACATTCTCCAAATACCACACACCACGTACACATGTGTCGTCTTTGCAAACAAACCAAACACAACTTGCTCTTTCTACCATCTCGGACGCAGGAAGTAGTCGAATGGTACCATTTCCACGAATCGTGTTTAAACATGTCCGTCGTCCCACATCGTGAACACACCTCCCATCAAGAGTTGGAGCATTTGCACCGACTATAGCTCGGTATGTGTATAAATTTTTACAGGTCATCAGCAATGTATACAAGTCATGATTCACGTATATCAAATGGCTTGTCGAGAATCTGCTCTGCGTGGTCACGCGCCATTTCATACGCGCCACCGTGGACTCCGTGGTCAAGTCCTTTGACAGAATCCAAACCTTGCTATCTGCTATTCAGGGCAATTCGACATCGATATTGTTATGAATACTGCAATAAACACGATGCAATATCCAACACACAAATATGGGGAACGACTTATTGTTTTCTCTCAAACGGAGTGACAAGACATGCTCTTTACGATGAAATGAACAAACGAGAGTACTGCGTTGTATAATTTGTTTTGACGTCGTGACATTGTCGCCTGGATGATGGTGTTGATTGTCCATTTTGTTTTGTTGTAGTGAGTCTGTTTCAGGTAGTTTTGAATTGGTTGTCGATGTGTGGTTGCGTTTGAGGTCTCTGATGAGAAATCAATGTTATCATATCAAGTTGTTATCAAGTCTTGTCAAGGCTAGACTCGTCGAAACGGTAGAGGTCATCGACAGAGTGGCCTGGAAAACATCCCAACATTCGATGCAGCCAACCAGCTGAAATCCATACTGTTTGGTCTGGATTGTGTCTTGGGCGATCAAACCTTGTTGGAGTGACACTGTCGCATCGAGTTGAACATGTGGGATGGAATATTGCAAGATTTATAATGTTGCCGATGGCAGGTGAGAAGGGCCATTCGAGTGTATGCTATCTTTTGAAAAGTAGGAAAAGTTGGAAGGATATAAAAAGATAGGGTTTTTCTCTGTGTAGGAGAGGAAAAACTGAAAAAGGAACTCCCCGTCCGGGAATTGAACCCGGGTCACCCGCGTGACAGGCGGGTATACTGACCACTATACTAACGAGGATTTCATGCTGATTTACCTTCCCACGCAGCTCAATACCATTCACACTTTCACACTTCCACACACATTCAAAAAAACACTCTTTCAGCCAATATCACTCTCGCCATACCACACACACACACGCACGAAATCTTCCACACACCTCAACACAACCTCATGCCTTCCTTACTTTCCCATTCACAACAATTTACACACACTCTCTATCCTCATCAAACGAACCACATACATTCTCCAAATACCACACACCACGTACACATGTGTCGTCTTTGCAAACAAACCAAACACAACTTGCTCTTTCTACCATCTCGGACGCAGGAAGTAGTCGAATGGTACCATTTCCACGAATCGTGTTTAAACATGTCCGTCGTCCCACATCGTGAACACACCCCCATCAAGAGTTGGAGCATTTGCACCGACTATAGCTCGGTATGTGTATAAATTTTTTACAGGTCATCAGCAATGTATACAAGTCATGATTCACGTATATCAAATGGCTTGTCGAGAATCTGCTCTGCGTGGTCACGCGCCATTTCATACGCGCCACCGTGGACTCCGTGGTCAAGTCCTTTGACAGAATCCAAACCTTGCTATCTGCTATTTCAGGGCAATTCGACATCGATATTGTTATGAATACTGCAATAAACACGATGCAATATCCAACACACAAATATGGGGAACGACTTATTGTTTTCTCTCAAACGGAGTGACAAGACATGCTCTTTACGATGAAATGAACAAACGAGAGTACTGCGTGTTATAATTTGTTTTGACGTCGTGACATTGTCGCCTGGACTGATGGTGTTGATTGTCCATTTTGTTTTGTTGTAGTGAGTCTGTTTCAGGTAGTTTTGAATTGGTTGTCGATGTGTGGTTGCGTTTGAGGTCTCTGATGAGAAATCAATGTTATCATATCAAGTTGTTATCAAGTCTTGTCAAGGCTAGACTCGTCGAAAACGGTAGAGGTCATCGACAGAGTGGCCTGGAAAACATCCCAACATTCGATGCAGCCAACCAGCTGAAATCCATACTGTTTGGTCTGGATTGTGTCTTGGGCGATCAACCTTGTTGGAGTGACACTGTCGCATCGATTGAACATGTGGGATGGAATATTGCAAGATTTATAATGTTGCCGATGGCAGGTGAGAAGGGCCATTCGAGTGTATGCTATCTTTTGAAAGTAGGAAAAGTTGGAAGGATATAAAAAGATAGGGTTTTTCTCTGTGTAGGAGAGGAAAAACTGAAAAAGGAACTCCCCGTCCGGGAATTGAACCCGGGTCACCCGCGTGACAGGCGGGTATACTGACCACTATACTAACGAGGATTTCATGCTGATTTACCTTCCCACGCAGCTCAATACCATTCACACTTTCACACTTCCACACACATTCAAAAAAACACTCTTTCAGCCATATCACTCTCGCCATACCACACACAACACACGCACGAAATCTTCCACACACCTCAACACAACCTCATGCCTTCCTTACTTTCCCATTCACAACAATTTACACACACTCTCTATCCTTCATCAAACGAACCACATACATTCTCCAAATACCACACACCACGTACACATGTGTCGTCTTTGCAAACAAACCAAACACAACTTGCTCTTTCTACCATCTCGGACGCAGGAAGTAGTCGAATGGTACCATTTCCACGAATCGTGTTTAAACATGTCCGTCGTCCCACATCGTGAACACACCCCATCAAGAGTTGGAGCATTTGCACCGACTATAGCTCGGTATGTGTAATAAATTTTTACAGGTCATCAGCAATGTATACAAGTCATGATTCACGTATATCAAATGGCTTGTCGAGAATCTGCTCTGCGTGGTCACGCGCCATTTCATACGCGCCACCGTGACTCCGTGGTCAAGTCCTTTGACAGAATCCAACCTTGCTATCTGCTATTCAGGGCAATTCGACATCGATATTGTTATGAATACTGCAATAAACACGATGCAATATCCAACACACAAATATGGGGAACGACTTATTGTTTTCTCTCAAACGGAGTGACAAGACATGCTCTTTACGATGAAATGAACAAACGAGAGTACTGCGTGTATAATTTGGTTTTGACGTCGTGACATTGTCGCCTGGACTGATGGTGTTGATTGTCCATTTTGTTTTGTTGTAGTGAGTCTGTTTCAGGTAGTTTTGAATTGGTTGTCGATGTGTGGTTGCGTTTGAGGTCTCTGATGAGAAATCAATGTTATCATATCAAGTTGTTATCAAGTCTTGTCAAGGCTAGACTCGTCGAAACGGTAGAGGTCATCGACAGAGTGGCCTGGAAAACATCCCAACATTCGATGCAGCCAACCAGCTGAAATCCATACTGTTTGGTCTGGATTGTGTCTTGGGCGATCAACCTTGTTGGAGTGACACTGTCGCATCGATTGAACATGTGGGATGGAATATTGCAAGATTTATAATGTTGCCGATGGCAGGTGAGAAGGGCCATTCGAGTGTATGCTATCTTTTGAAAGTAGGAAAGTTGGAAGGATATAAAAGATAGGGTTTTTCTCTGTGTAGGAGAGGAAAAACTGAAAAAGGAACTCCCCGTCCGGGAATTGAACCCGGGTCACCCGCGTGACAGGCGGGTATACTGACCACTATACTAACGAGGATTCATGCTGATTTACCTTCCCACGCAGCTCAATACCATTCACACTTTCACACTTCCACACACATTCAAAAAAACACTCTTTCAGCCAATATCACTCTCGCCATACCACACACACACACGCACGAAATCTTCCACACACCTCAACACAACCTCATGCCTTCCTTACTTTCCCATTCACAACAATTTACACACACTCTCTATCCTTCATCAAACGAACCACATACATTCTCCAAATACCACACACCACGTACACATGTGTCGTCTTTGCAAACAAACCAAACACAACTTGCTCTTTCTACCATCTCGGACGCAGGAAGTAGTTCGAATGGTACCATTTCCACGAAATCGTGTTTAAACATGTCGTCGTCCCACATCGTGAACACACCTCCATCAAGAGTTGGAGCATTTGCACCGACTATAGCTCGGTATGTGTATAAATTTTTACAGGTCATCAGCAATGTATACAAGTCATGATTCACGTATATCAAATGGCTTGTCGAGAATCTGCTCTGCGTGGTCACGCGCCATTTCATACGCGCCACCGTGGACTCCGTGGTCAAGTCCTTTGACAGAATCCAAACCTTGCTATCTGCTATTCAGGGCAATTCGACATCGATATTGTTATGGAATACTGCAATAAACACGATGCAATATCCAACACACAAATATGGGGAACGACTTATTGTTTCTCTTCAAACGGAGTGACAAGACATGCTCTTTACGATGAAATGAACAAACGAGAGTATGCGTGTATAATTTGTTTTGACGTCGTGACATTGTCGCCTGGACTGATGGTGTTGATTGTTCATTTTGTTTTGTTGTAGTGAGTCTGTTTCAGGTAGTTTTGAATTGGTTGTCGATGTGTGGTTGCGTTTTGAGGTCTCTGATGAGAAATCAATGTTATCATATCAAGTTGTTATCAAGTCTTGTCAAGGCTAGACTCGTCGAAACGGTAGAGGTCATCGACAGAGTGGCCTGGAAAAACATCCCAACATTCGATGCAGCCAACCAGCTGAAATCCATACTGTTTGGTCTGGATTGTGTCTTGGGCGATCAACCTTGTTGGAGTGACACTGTCGCATCGATTGAACATGTGGGATGGAATATTGCAAGATTTATAATGTTGCCGATGGCAGGTGAGAAGGGCCATTCGAGTGTATGCTATCTTTTGAAAGTAGGAAAAGTTGGAAGGATATAAAAAGATAGGGTTTTTCTCTGTGTAGGAGAGGAAAAACTGAAAAAGGAACTCCCCGTCCGGGAATTGAACCCGGGTCACCCGCGTGACAGGCGGGTATACTGACCACTATACTAACGAGGATTTCAATGCTGATTTACCTTCCCACGCAGCTCAATACATTCACACTTTCACACTTCCACACACATTCAAAAAAACACTCTTCAGCCAATATCACTCTCGCCATACCACACACACACACGCACGAAATCTTCCACACACCTCAACACAACCTCATGCCTTCCTTACTTTCCCATTCACAACAATTTACACACACTCTCTATCCTTCATCAAACGAACCACATACATTCTCCAAATACCACACACCACGTACACATGTGTCGTCTTTGCAAACAAACCAAACACAACTTGCTCTTTCTACCATCTGGACGCAGGAAGTAGTCGAATGGTACCATTTCCACGAATCGTGTTTAAACATGTCCGTCGTCCCACATCGTGAACACACCTCCATCAAGAGTTGGAGCATTTGCACCGACTATAGCTCGGTATGTGTATAAATTTTTACAGGTCATCAGCAATGTATACAAGTCATGATTCACGTATATCAAATGGCTTGTCGAGAATCTGCTCTGCGTGGTCACGCGCCATTTCATACGCGCCACCGTGGACTCCGTGGTCAAGTCCTTTGACAGAATCAAACCTTGCTATCTGCTATTCAGGGCAATTCGACATCGATATTGTTATGAATACTGCAATAAACACGATGCAATATCCAACACACAAATATGGGGAACGACTTATTGTTTCTCTCAAACGGAGTGACAAGACATGCTCTTTACGATGAAATGAACAAACGAGAGTACTGCGTGTATAATTTGTTTTGACGTCGTGACATTGTCGCCTGGACTGATGGTGTTGATTGTCCATTTTGTTTTGTTGTAGTGAGTCTGTTTCAGGTAGTTTTGAATTGGTTGTCGATGTGTGGTTGCGTTTGAGGTCTCTGATGAGAAATCATGTTATCATATCAAGTTGTTATCAAGTCTTGTCAAGGCTAGACTCGTCGAAACGGTAGAGGTCATCGACAGAGTGGCCTGGAAAACATCCCAACATTCGATGCAGCCAACCAGCTGAAATCCATACTGTTTGGTCTGATTGTGTCTGGGCGATCAACCTTGTTGGAGTGACACTGTCGCATCGATTTGAACATGTGGGATGGAATATTGCAAGATTTATAATGTTGCGATGGCAGGTGAGAAGGGCCATTCGAGTGTATGCTATCTTTTGAAAGTAGGAAAAGTTGGAAGGATATAAAAAGATAGGGTTTTTCTCTGTGTAGGAGAGGAAAAACTGAAAAAGGAACTCCCCGTCCGGGAATTGAACCCGGGTCACCCGCGTGACAGGCGGGTATACTGACCACTATACTAACCGAGGATTTCATGCTGATTTACCTTCCACGCAGCTCAATACCATTCACACTTTCACACTTCCACACACATTCAAAAAAAACACTCTTTCAGCCAATATCACTCTCGCCATACCACACACACACACGCACGAAATCTTCCACACACCTCAACACAACCTCATGCCTTCCTTACTTTCCCATTCACAACAATTTACACACACTCTCTATCCTTCATCAACGAAACCACATACATTCTCCAAATACCACACACCACGTACACATGTGTTCGTCTTTGCAAACAAACCAAACACAACTTGCTCTTTCTACCATCTCGGACGCAGGAAGTAGTCGAATGGTACCATTTCCACGAATCGTGTTTAAACATGTCCGTCGTCCCACATCGTGAACACACCTCCATCAAGAGTTGGAGCATTTGCACCGACTATAGCTCGGTATGTGTATAAATTTTTTACAGGTCATCAGCAATGTATACAAGTCATGATTCACGTATATCAAATGGCTTGTCGAGAATCTGCTCTGCGTGGTCACGCGCCATTTCATACGCGCCACCGTGGACTCCGTGGTCAAGTCCTTTGACAGAATCCAAACCTTGCTATCTGCTATTCAGGGCAATTCGACATCGATATTGTTATGAATACTGCAATAAACACGATGCAATATCCAACACACAAATATGGGAACGACTTATTGTTTTCTCTCAAACGGAGTGACAAGACATGCTCTTTACGATGAAATGAACAAACGAGAGTACTGCGTGTATAATTTGTTTTGACGTCGTGACATTGTCGCCTGGACTGATGGTGTTTGATTGTCCATTTTGTTTTGTTGTAGTGAGTCTGTTTCAGGTAGTTTTGAATTGGTTGTCGATGGTGGTTGCGTTTGAGGTCTCTGATGAGAAATCAATGTTATCATATCAAGTTGTTATCAAGTCTTGTCAAGGCTAGACTCGTCGAAACGGTAGAGGTCATCGACAGAGTGGCCTGGAAAACATCCCAACATTCGATGCAGCAACCAGCTGAAATCCATACTGTTTGGTCTGGATTGTGTCTTGGGCGATCAACCTTGTTGGAGTGACACTGTCGCATCGATTGAACATGTGGGATGGAATATTGCAAGATTTATAATGTTGCCGATGGCAGGTGAGAAAGGGCCATTCGAGTGTATGCTATCTTTTGAAAGTAGGAAAAGTTGGAAGGATATAAAAGATAGGGTTTTTCTCTGTGTAGGAGAGGAAAAAACTGAAAAAGGAACTCCCCGTCCGGGAATTGAACCCGGGTCACCCGCGTGACAGGCGGGTATACTGACCACTATACTAACGAGGATTTCATGCTGATTTACCTTCCCACGCAGCTCAATACCATTCACACTTTCACACTTCCACACACATTCAAAAAAACACTCTTTCAGCCAATATCACTCTCGCCATACCACACACACACACGCACGAAATCTTCCACACACCTCAACACACCTCATGCCTTCCTTACTTTCCCATTCACAACAATTTACACACACTCTCTATCCTTCATCAAACGAACCACATACATTCTCCAAATACCACACACCACGTACACATGTGTCGTCTTTGCAAACAAACCAAACACAACTTGCTCTTTCTACCATCTCGGACGCAGGAAGTAGTCGAATGGTACCATTTCCACGAATCGTGTTTTAAACATGTCCGTCGTCCCACATCGTGAACACACCCCATCAAGAGTTGGAGCATTTGCACCGACTATAGCTCGGTATGTGTATAAATTTTTACAGGTCATCAGCAATGTATACAAGTCATGATTCACGTATATCAAATGGCTTGTCGAGAATCTGCTCTGCGTGGTCACGCGCCATTTCATACGCGCCACCGTGGACTCCGTGGTCAAGTCCTTTGACAGAATCCAAACCTTGCTATCTGCTATTCAGGGCAATTCGACATCGATATTGTTATGAATACTGCAATAAACACGATGCAATATCCAACACACAAATATGGGGAACGACTTATTGTTTTCTCTCAAACGGAGTGACAAGACATGCTCTTTACGATGAAATGAACAAACGAGAGTACTGCGTGTATAATTTGTTTTGACGTCGTGACATTGTCGCCTGGACTGATGGTGTTGATTGTCCATTTTGTTTTGTTGTAGTGAGTCTGTTTCAGGTAGTTTTGAATTGGTTGTCGATGTGTGGTTGCGTTTGAGGTCTCTGATGAGAAATCAATGTTATCATATCAAGTTTGTTATCAAGTCTTGTCAAGGCTAGACTCGTCGAAACGGTAGAGGTCATCGACAGAGTGGCCTGGAAAACATCCCAACATTCGATGCAGCCAACCAGCTGAAATCCATACTGTTTGGTCTGGATTGTGTCTTGGGCGATCAACCTTGTTGGAGTGACACTGTCGCATCGATTGAACATGTGGGATGGAATATTGCAAGATTTATAATGTTGCCGATGGCAGGTGAGAAGGGCCATTCGAGTGTATGCTATCTTTTGAAAGTAGGAAAAGTTGGAAGGATATAAAAAGATAGGGTTTTTCTCTGTGTAGGAGAGGAAAAACTGAAAAAGGAACTCCCCGTCCGGGAATTGAACCCGGGTCACCCGCGTGACAGGCGGGTAATACTGACCACTATACTAACGAGGATTTCATGCTGATTTACCTTCCCACGCAGCTCAATACCATTCACACTTTCACACTTCCACACACATTCAAAAAAACACTCTTTCAGCCAATATCACTCTCGCCATACCACACACACACACGCACGAAATCTTCCACACACCTCAACACAACCTCATGCCTTCCTTACTTTCCCATTCACAACAATTTACACACACTCTCTATCCTTCATCAAACGAACCACATACATTCTCCAAATACCACACACCACGTACACATGTGTCGTCTTTGCAAACAAACCAAACACAACTTGCTCTTTCTACCATCTCGGACGCAGGAAGTAGTCGAATGGTACCATTTCCACGAATCGTGTTTAAACATGTCCGTCGTCCCACATCGTGAACACACCCCATCAAGAGTTGGAGCATTTGCACCGACTATAGCTCGGTATGTGTATAAATTTTTACAGGTCATCAGCAATGTATACAAGTCATGATTCACGTATATCAAATGGCTTGTCGAGAATCTGCTCTGCGTGGTCACGCGCCATTTCATACGCCCACCGTGGACTCCGTGGTCAAGTCCTTTGACAGAATCCAAACCTTGCTATCTGCTATTCAGGGCAATTCGACATCGATATTGTTATGAATACTGCAATAAACACGATGCAATATCCAACACACAAATATGGGGAACGACTTATTGTTTTCTCTCAAACGGAGTGACAAGACATGCTCTTTACGATGAAATGAACAAACGAGAGTACTGCGTGTATAATTTGTTTTGACGTCGTGACATTGTCGCCTGGACTGATGGTGTTGATTGTCCATTTTGTTTTGTTTGTAGTGAGTCTGTTTCAGGTAGTTTTGAATTGGTTGTCGATGTGTGGTTGCGTTTGAGGTCTCTGATGAGAAATCAATGTTATCATATCAAGTTGTTATCAAGTCTTGTCAAGGCTAGACTCGTCGAAACGGTAGAGGTCATCGACAGAGTGGCCTGGAAAACATCCCAACATTCGATGCAGCCAACCAGCTGAAATCCATACTGTTTGGTCTGGATTGTGTCTTGGGCGATCAACCTTGTTGGAGTGACACTGTCGCATCGATTGAACATGTGGATGGAATATTGCAAGATTTATAATGTTGCCGATGGCAGGTGAGAAGGGCCATTCGAGTGTATGCTATCTTTTGAAAGTAGGAAAAGTTGGAAGGATATAAAAAGATAGGGTTTTTCTCTGTGTAGGAGAGGAAAAACTGAAAAAGGAACTCCCCGTCCGGGAATTGAACCCGGGTCACCCGCGTGACAGGCGGGTATACTGACCACTATACTAACGAGGATTTCATGCTGATTTACCTTCCCACGCAGCTCAATACCATTCACACTTTCACACTTCCACACACATTCAAAAAAACACTCTTTCAGCCAATATCACTCTCGCCATACCACACACACACACGCACGAAATCTTCCACACACCTCAACACAACCTCATGCCTTCCTTACTTTCCCATTCACAACAATTTACACACACTCTCTATCCTTCATCAAACGAACCACATACATTCTCCAAATACCACACACCACGTACACATGTGTCGTCTTTGCAAACAAACCAAACACAACTTGCTCTTTCTACCATCTCGGACGCAGGAAGTAGTCGAATGGTACCATTCCACGAATCGTGTTTAAACATGTCCGTCGTCCCACATCGGTGAACACACCCCCATCAAGAGTTGGAGCATTTGCACCGACTATAGCTCGGTATGTGTATAAATTTTTACAGGTCATCAGCAATGTATACAAGTCATGATTCACGTATATCAAATGGCTTGTCGAGAATCTGCTCTGCGTGGTCACGCGCCATTTCATACGCGCCACCGTGGACTCCGTGGTCAAGTCCTTTGACAGAATCCAAACCTTGCTATCTGCTATTCAGGGCAATTCGACATCGATATTGTTATGAATACTGCAATAAACACGATGCAATATCCAACACACAAATATGGGGAACGACTTATTGTTTTCTCTTCAAACGGAGTGACAAGACATGCTCTTTACGATGAAATGAACAAACGAGAGTACTGCGTGTATAATTTGTTTCGACGTCGTGACATTGTCGCCTGGACTGATGGTGTTGATTGTCCATTTTGTTTTGTTGTAGTGAGTCTGTTTCAGGTAGTTTTGAATTGGTTGTCGATGTGTGGTTGCGTTTGAGGTCTCTGATGAGAAATCAATGTTATCATATCAAGTTGTTATCAAGTCTTGTCAAGGCTAGACTCGTCGAAACGGTAGAGGTCATCGACAGAGTGGCCTGGAAAACATCCCAACATTCGATGCAGCCAACCAGCTGAAATCCATACTGTTTGGTCTGGATTGTGTCTTGGGCGATCAACCTTGTTGGAGTGACACTGTCGCATCGATTGAACATGTGGGATGGAATATTGCAAGATTTATAATGTTGCCGATGGCAGGTGAGAAGGGCCATTCGAGTGTATGCTATCTTTTGAAAGTAGGAAAAGTTGGAAGGATATAAAAGATAGGGTTTTTCTCTGTGTAGGAGAGGAAAAACTGAAAAAGGAACTCCCCGTCCGGGAATTGAACCCGGGTCACCCGCGTGACAGGCGGGTATACTGACCACTATACTAACGAGGATTTCATGCTGATTTACCTTCCCACGCAGCTCAATACCATTCACACTTTCACACTTCCACACACATTCAAAAAAAACACTCTTTCAGCCAATATCACTCTCGCCATACCACACACACACACGCACGAAATCTTCCACACACCTCAACACAACCTCATGCCTTCCTTACTTTCCCATTCACAACAATTTACACACACTCTCTATCCTTCATCAAACGAACCACATACATTCTCCAAATACCACACACCACGTACACATGTGTCGTCTTTGCAAACAAACCAAACACAACTTGCTCTTTCTACCATCTCGGACGCAGGAAGTAGTCGAATGGTACCATTTCCACGAATCGTGTTTAAACATGTCCGTCGTCCCACATCGTGAACACACCTCCATCAAGAGTTGGAGCATTTGCACCGACTATAGCTCGGTATGTGTATAAATTTTTACAGGTCATCAGCAATGTATACAAGTCATGATTCACGTATATCAAATGGCTTGTCGAGAATCTGCTCTGCGTGGTCACGCGCCATTTCATACGCGCCACCGTGGACTCCGTGGTCAAGTCCTTTGACAGAATCCAAACCTTGCTATCTGCTATTCAGGGCAATTCGACATCGATATTGTTATGAATACTGCAATAAACACGATGCAATATCCAACACACAAATATGGGGAACGACTTATTGTTTTTCTCTCAACGGAGTGACAAGACATGCTCTTTACGATGAAATGAACAAACGAGAGTACTGCGTGTATAATTTGTTTTGACGTCGTGACATTGTCGCCTGGACTGATGGTGTTGATTGTCCATTTTGTTTTGTTGTAGTGAGTCTGTTTCAGGTAGTTTTGAATTGGTTGTCGATGTGTGGTTGCGTTTGAGGTCTCTGATGAGAAATCAATGTTATCATATCAAGTTGTTATCAAGTCTTGTCAAGGCTAGACTCGTCGAAACGGTAGAGGTCATCGACAGAGTGGCCTGGAAAACATCCCAACATTCGATGCAGCCAACCAGCTGAAATCCATACTGTTTGGTCTGGATTGTGTCTTGGCGATCAACCTTGTTGGAGTGACACTGTCGCATCGATTGAACATGTGGGATGGAATATTGCAAGATTTATAATGTTGCCGATGGCAGGTGAGAAGGGCCATTCGAGTGTATGCTATCTTTTGAAAGTAGGAAAAGTTGGAAGGATATAAAAAGATAGGGTTTTTTCTCTGTGTAGGAGAGGAAAAACTGAAAAAGGAACTCCCCGTCCGGAATTGAACCCGGGTCACCCGCGTGACAGGCGGGTATACTGACCACTATACTAACGAGGATTTCATGCTGATTTACCTTCCCACGCAGCTCAATACCATTCACACTTTCACACTTCCACACACATTCAAAAAAACACTCTTTCAGCCATATCACTCTCGCCATACCACACACACACACGCACGAAATCTTCCACACACCTCAACACAACCTCATGCCTTCCTTACTTTCCCATTCACAACAATTTACACACACTCTCTATCCTTCATCAAAACGAACCACATACATTCTCCAAATACCACACACCACGTACACATGTGTCGTCTTTGCAAACAAACCAAACACAACTTGCTCTTTCTACCATCTCGGACGCAGGAAGTAGTCGAATGGTACCATTTCCACGAATCGTGTTTAAACATGTCCGTTCGTCCCACATCGTGAACACACCTCCATCAGAGTTGGAGCATTTGCACCGACTATAGCTCGGTATGTGTATAAATTTTTACAGGTCATCAGCAATGTATACAAGTCATGATTCACGTATATCAAATGGCTTGTCGAGAATCTGCTCTGCGTGGTCACGCGCCATTTCATACGCGCCACCGTGGACTCCGTGGTCAAGTCCTTTGACAGAATCCAAACCTTGCTATCTGCTATTCAGGGCAATTCGACATCGATATTGTTATGAATACTGCAATAAACACGATGCAATATCCAACACACAAATATGGGGAACGACTTATTGTTTTCTCTCAAACGGAGTGACAAGACATGCTCTTTACGATGAAATGAACAAACGAGAGTACTGCGTGTATAATTTGTTTTGACGTCGTGACATTGTCGCCTGGACTGATGGTGTTGATTGTCCATTTTGTTTTGTTGTAGTGAGTCTGTTTCAGGTAGTTTTGAATTGGTTGTCGATGTGTGGTTGCGTTTGAGGTCTCTGATGAGAAATCAATGTTATCATATCAAGTTGTTATCAAGTCTTGTCAAGGCTAGACTCGTCGAAACGGTAGAGGTCATCGACAGAGTGGCCTGGAAAACATCCCAACATTCGATGCAGCCAACCAGCTGAAATCCATACTGTTTGGTCTGGATTGTGTCTTGGGCGATCAACCTTGTTGGAGTGACACTGTCGCATCGATTGAACATGTGGGATGGAATATTTGCAAGATTTATAATGTTGCCGATGGCAGGTGAGAAGGGCCATTCGAGTGTATGCTATCTTTTGAAAGTAGGAAAAGTTGGAAGGATATAAAAGATAGGGTTTTTCTCTGTGTAGGAGAGGAAAAACTGAAAAAGGAACTCCCCGTCCGGGAATTGAACCCGGGTCACCCGCGTGACAGGCGGGTATACTGACCACTATACTAACGAGGATTTCATGCTGATTTTACCTTCCCACGCAGCTCAATACCATTCACACTTTCACACTTCCACACACATTCAAAAAAACACTCTTTCAGCCAATATCACTCTCGCCATACCACACACACACACGCACGAAATCTTCCACACACCTCAACACAACCTCATGCCTTCCTTACTTTCCCATTCACAACAATTTACACACACTCTCTATCCTTCATCAAACGAACCACATACATTCTCCAAATACCACACACCACGTACACATGTGTCGTCTTTGCAAACAAACCAAACACAACTTGCTCTTTCTACCATCTCGGACGCAGGAAGTAGTCGAATGGTACCATTTCCACGAATCGTGTTTAAACATGTCCGTCGTCCCACATCGTGAACACACCTCCATCAAGAGTTTGGAGCATTTGCACCGACTATAGCTCGGTATGTGTATAAATTTTTACAGGTCATCAGCAATGTATACAAGTCATGATTCACGTATATCAAATGGCTTGTCGAGAATCTGCTCTGCGTGGTCACGCGCCATTTCATACGCGCCACCGTGGACTCCGTGGTCAAGTCCTTTGACAGAATCCAAACCTTGCTATCTGCTATTCAGGGCAATTCGACATCGATATTGTTATGATACTGCAATAAACACGATGCAATATCCAACACACAAATATGGGGAACGACTTATTGTTTTCTCTCAAACGGAGTGACAAGACATGCTCTTTACGATGAAATGAACAAACGAGAGTACTGCGTGTATAATTTGTTTTGACGTCGTGACATTGTCGCCTGGACTGATGGTGTTGATTTGTCCATTTTGTTTTGTTGTAGTGAGTCTGTTTCAGGTAGTTTTGAATTGGTTGTCGATGTGTGGTTGCGTTTGAGGTCTCTGATGAGAAATCAATGTTATCATATCAAGTTGTTATCAAGTCTTGTCAAGGCTAGACTCGTCGAAACGGTAGAGGTCATCGACAGAGTGGCCTGGAAAACATCCCAACATTCGATGCAGCCAACCAGCTGAAATCCATACTGTTTGGTCTGGATTGTGTCTTGGGCGATCAACCTTGTTGGAGTGACACTGTCGCATCGAATTGAACATGTGGGATGGAATATTGCAAGATTTATAATGTTGCCGATGGCAGGTGAGAAGGGCCATTCGAGTGTATGCTATCTTTTGAAAGTAGGAAAAGTTGGAAGGATATAAAAAGATAGGGTTTTCTCTGTGTAGGAGAGGAAAAACTGAAAAAGGAACTCCCCGTCCGGGAATTGAACCCGGGTCACCCGCGTGACAGGCGGGTATACTGACCACTATACTAACGAGGATTTCATGCTGATTTACCTTCCCACGCAGCTCAATACCATTCACACTTTCACACTTCCACACACATTCAAAAAAACACTCTTTCAGCCAATATCACTCTCGCCATACCACACACACACACGCACGAAATCTTCCACACACCTCAACACAACCTCATGCCTTCCTTAACTTTCCCATTCACAACAATTTACACACACTCTCTATCCTTCATCAAACGAACCACATACATTCTCCAAATACCACACACCACGTACACATGTGTCGTCTTGCAAACAAACCAAACACAACTTGCTCTTTCTACCATCTCGGACGCAGGAAGTAGTCGAATGGTACCATTTCCACGAATCGTGTTTAAACATGTCCGTCGTCCCACATCGTGAACACACCCCCATCAAGAGTTGGAGCATTTGCACCGACTATAGCTCGGTATGTGTATAAATTTTTACAGGTCATCAGCAATGTATACAAGTCATGATTCACGTATATCAATGGCTTGTCGAGAATCTGCTCTGCGTGGTCACGCGCCATTTCATACGCGCCACCGTGGACTCCGTGGTCAAGTCCTTTGACAGAATCCAAACCTTGCTATCTGCTATTCAGGGCAATTCGACATCGATATTGTTATGAATACTGCAATAAACACGATGCAATATCCAACACACAAATATGGGGAACGACTTATTGTTTTCTCTCAAACGGAGTGACAAGACATGCTCTTTACGATGAAATGAACAAACGAGAGTACTGCGTGTATAATTTGTTTTGACGTCGTGACATTGTCGCCTGGACTGATGGTGTTGATTGTCCATTTTGTTTTGTTGTAGTGAGTCTGTTCAGGTAGTTTTGAATTGGTTGTCGATGTGTGGTTGCGTTTGAGGTCTCTGATGAGAAATCAATGTTATCATATCAAGTTGTTATCAAGTCTTGTCAAGGCTAGACTCGTCGAAACGGTAGAGGTCATCGACAGAGTGGCCTGGAAACATCCCAACATTCGATGCAGCCAACCAGCTGAAATCCATACTGTTTGGTCTGGATTGTGTCTTGGGCGATCAACCTTGTTGGAGTGACACTGTCGCATCGATTGAACATGTGGGATGGAATATTGCAAGATTTATAATGTTGCCGATGGCAGGTGAGAAGGGCCATTCGAGTGTATGCTATCTTTTGAAAGTAGGAAAAGTTGGAAAGGATATAAAAAGATAGGGTTTTTCTCTGTGTAGGAGAGGAAAAACTGAAAAAGGAACTCCCCGTCCGGGAATTGAACCCGGGTCACCCGCGTGACAGGCGGGTATACTGACCACTATACTAACGAGGATTTCATGCTGATTTACCTTCCCCACGCAGCTCAATACCATTCACACTTTCACACTTCCACACACATTCAAAAAACACTCTTTCAGCCAATATCACTCTCGCCATACCACACACACACACGCACGAAATCTTCCACACACCTCAACACAACCTCATGCCTTCCTTACTTTCCCATTCACAACAATTTACACACACTCTCTATCCTTCATCAAACGAACCACATACATTCTCCAAATACCACACACCACGTACACATGTGTCGTCTTTGCAAACAAACCAAACACAACTTGCTCTTTCTACCATCTCGGACGCAGGAAGTAGTCGAACTGGTACCATTTCCACGAATCGTGTTTAAACATGTCCGTCGTCCCACATCGTGAACACACCCCCATCAAGAGTTGGAGCATTTGCACCGACTATAGCTCGGTATGTGTATAAATTTTTACAGGTCATCAGCAATGTATACAAGTCATGATTCACGTATATCAAATGGCTTGTCGAGAATCTGCTCTGCGTGGTCACGCGCCATTTCATACGCGCCACCGTGGACTCCGTGGTCAAGTCCTTTGACAGGAATCCAAACCTTGCTATCTGCTATTCAGGCAATTCGACATCGATATTGTTATGAATACTGCAATAAACACGATGCAATATCCAACACACAAATATGGGGAACGACTTTATTGTTTTCTCTCAAACGGAGTGACAAGACATGCTCTTTACGATGAAATGAACAAACGAGAGTACTGCGTGTATAATTTGTTTTGACGTCGTGACATTGTCGCCTGGACTGATGGTGTTGATTGTCCATTTTGTTTTGTTGTAGTGAGTCTGTTTCAGGTAGTTTTGAATTGGTTGTCGATGTGTGGTTGCGTTTGAGGTCTCTGATGAGAAATCAATGTTATCATATCAAGTTGTTATCAAGTCTTGTCAAGGCTAGACTCGTCGAAACGGTTAGAGGTCATCGACAGAGTGGCCTGGAAAACATCCCAACATTCGATGCAGCCAACCAGCTGAAAATCCATACTGTTTGGTCTGGATTGTGTCTTGGGCGATCAACCTTGTTGGAGTGACACTGTCGCATCGATTGAACATGTGGGATGGAATATTGCAAGATTTATAATGTTGCCGATGGCAGGTGAGAAGGCCATTCGAGTGTATGCTATCTTTTGAAAGTAGGAAAAGTTGGAAGGATATAAAAAGATAGGGTTTTTCTCTGTGTAGGAGAGGAAAAACTGAAAAAGGAACTCCCCGTCCGGGAATTGAACCGGGTCACCCGCGTGACAGGCGGGTATACTGACCACTATACTAACGAGGATTTCATGCTGATTTACCTTCCCACGCAGCTCAATACCATTCACACTTTCACACTTCCACACACATTCAAAAAAAACACTCTTTCAGCCAATATCACTCTCGCCATACCACACACACACACGCACGAAATCTTCCACACACCTCAACACAACCTCATGCCTTCCTTACTTTCCCATTCACAACAATTTACACACACTCTCTATCCTTCATCAAACGAACCACATACATTCTCCAAATACCACACACCACGTACACATGTGTCGTCTTTGCAAACAAACCAAACACAACTTGCTCTTTCTACCATCTCGGACGCAGGAAGTAGTCGAATGGTACCATTTCCACGAATCGTGTTTAAACATGTCCGTCGTCCCACATCGTGAACACACCCCATCAAGAGTTGGAGCATTGCACCGACCTATAGCTCGGTATGTGTATAAATTTTTACAGGTCATCAGCAATGTATACAAGTCATGATTCACGTATATCAAATGGCTTGTCGAGAATCTGCTCTGCGTGGTCACGCGCCATTTCATACGCGCCACCGTGGACTCCGTGGTCAAGTCCTTTGACAGAAATCCAAACCTTGCTATCTGCTATTCAAGGGCAATTCGACATCGATATTGTTATGAATACTGCAATAAACACGATGCAATATCCAACACACAAATATGGGGAACGACTTATTGTTTTCTCTCAAACGGAGTGACAAGACATGCTCTTTACGATGAAATGAACAAACGAGAGTACTGCGTGTATAATTTGTTTTGACGTCGTGACATTGTCGCCTGGACTGATGGTGTTGATTGTCCATTTTGTTTTGTTGTAGTGAGTCTGTTTCAGGTAGTTTTGAATTGGTTGTCGATGTGTGGTTGCGTTTGAGGTCTCTGATGAGAAATCAATGTTATCATATCAAGTTGTTATCAAGTCTTGTCAAGGCTAGACTCGTCGAAACGGTAGAGGTCATCGACAGAGTGGCCTGGAAAACATCCCAACATTCGATGCAGCCAACCAGCTGAAATCCATACTGTTTGGTCTGGATTGTGTCTTGGGCGATCAACCTTGTTGGAGTGACACTGTCGCATCGATTGAACATGTGGGATGGAATATTGCAAAGATTTATAATGTTGCCGATGGCAGGTGAGAAGGGCCATTCGAGTGTATGCTATCTTTTGAAAGTAGGAAAAGTTGGAAGGATATAAAAAGATAGGGTTTTTCTCTGTGTAGGAGAGGAAAAACTGAAAAAGGAACTCCCCGTCGGGAATTGAACCCGGGTCACCCCGCGTGACAGGCGGGTTATACTGACCACTATACTAACGAGGATTTCATGCTGATTTACCTTCCCACGCAGCTCAATACCATTCACACTTTCACACTTCCACACACATTCAAAAAAACACTCTTTCAGCCAATATCACTCTCGCCATACCACACACACACACGCACGAAATCTTCCACACACCTCAACACAACCTCATGCCTTCCTTACTTTCCATTCACAACAATTTACACACACTCTCTATCCTTCATCAAACGAACCAATACATTCTCCAAATACCACACACCACGTACACATGTGTCGTCTTTGCAAACAAACCAAACACAACTTGCCTCTTTCTACCATCTCGGACGCAGGAAGTAGTCGAATGGTACCATTTCCACGAATCGTGTTTAAACATGTCCGTCGTCCCACATCGTGAACACACCTCCATCAAGAGTTGGAGCATTTGCACCGACTATAGCTCGGTATGTGTATAAATTTTTACAGGTCATCAGCAATGTATTACAAGTCATGATTCACGTATATCAAATGGCTTGTCGAGAATCTGCTCTGCGTGGTCACGCGCCATTTCATACGCGCCACCGTGGACTCCGTGGTCAAGTCCTTTGACAGAATCCAAACCTTGCTATCTGCTATTCAGGGCAATTCGACATCGATATTGTTATGAATACTGCAATAAACACGATGCAATATCCAACACACAAATATGGGGAACGACTTATTGTTTTCTCTCAAACGGAGTGACAAGACATGCTCTTTACGATGAAATGAACAAACGAGAGTACTGCGTGTATAATTTGTTTTGACGTCGTGACATTGTCGCCTGGACTGATGGTGTTGATTGTCCATTTTGTTTTGTTGTAGTGAGTCTGTTTCAGGTAGTTTTTGAATTGGTTGTCGATGTGTGGTTGCGTTTGAGGTCTCTGATGAGAAATCAATGTTATCATATCAAGTTGTTATCAAGTCTTGTCAAGGCTAGACTCGTCGAAACGGTAGAGGTCATCGACAGAGTGGCCTGGAAAACATCCCAACATTCGATGCAGCCAACCAGCTGAAATCCATACTGTTTGGTCTGGATTGTGTCTTGGGCGATCAACCTTGTTGGAGTGACACTGTCGCATCGATTGAACATGTGGGATGGAATATTGCAAGATTTATATGTTGCCGATGGCAGGTGAGAAGGGCCATTCGAGTGTATGCTATCTTTTGAAAGTAGGAAAAGTTGGAAGGATATAAAAAGATAGGGTTTTTTCTCTGTGTAGGAGAGGAAAAAACTGAAAAAGGAACTCCCCGTCCGGGAATTGAACCCGGGTCACCCGCGTGACAGGCGGGTATACTGACCACTATACTAACGAGGATTTCATGCTGATTTACCTTCCCACGCAGCTCAATACCATTCACACTTTCACACTTCCACACACATTCAAAAAACACTCTTTCAGCCAATATCACTCTCGCCATACCACACACACACACGCACGAAATCTTCCACACACCTCAACACAACCTCATGCCTTCCTTACTTTCCCATTCACAACAATTTACACACACTCTCTATCCTTCATCAAACGAACCACATACATTCTCCAAATACACACACCACGTACACATGTGTCGTCTTTGCAAACAAACCAAACACAACTTGCTCTTTCTACCATCTCGGACGCAGGAAGTAGTCGAATGGTACCATTTCCACGAATCGTGTTTAAACATGTCCGTCGTCCCACATCGTGAACACACCTCCATCAAGAGTTGGAGCATTTGCACGACTATAGCTCGGTATGTGTATAAATTTTTACAGGTCATCAGCAATGTATACAAGTCATGATTCACGTATATCAAATGGCTTGTCGAGAATCTGCTCTGCGTGGTCACGCGCCATTTCATACGCGCCACCGTGGACTCCGTGGTCAAGTCCTTTGACAGAATCCAAACCTTGCTATCTGCTATTCAGGGCAATTCGACATCGATATTGTTATGAATACTGCAATAAACACGATGCAATATCCAACACACAAATATGGGGAACGACTTATTGTTTTCTCTCAAACGGAGTGACAAGACATGCTCTTTACGATGAAATGAACAAACGAGAGTACTGCGTGTATAATTTGTTTTGACGTCGTGACATTGTCGCCTGGACTGATGGTGTTGATTGTCCATTTTGTTTTGTTGTAGTGAGTCTGTTTCAGGTAGTTTTGAATTGGTTGTCGATGTGTGGTTGCGTTTGAGGTCTCTGATGAGAAATCAATGTTATCATATCAAGTTGTTATCAAGTCTTGTCAAGGCTAGACTCGTCGAAACGGTAGAGGTCATCGACAGAGTGGCCTGGAAAACATCCCAACATTCGATGCAGCCAACCAGCTGAAATCCATACTGTTTGGTCTGGATTGTGTCTTGGGCGATCAACCTTGTTGGAGTGACACTGTCGCATCGATTGAACATGTGGGATGGAATATTGCAAGATTTATAATGTTGCCGATGGCAGGTGAGAAGGGCCATTCGAGTGTATGCTATCTTTTGAAAGTAGGAAAAGTTGGAAGGATATAAAAAGATAGGGTTTTTCTCTGTGTAGGAGAGGAAAAACTGAAAAAGGAAACTCCCGTCCGGGAATTGAACCCGGGTCACCCGCGTGACAGGCGGTATACTGACCACTATACTAACGAGGATTTCATGCTGATTTACCTTCCCACGCAGCTCAATACCATTCACACTTTCACACTCCACACACATTCAAAAAAACACTCTTTCAGCCAATATCACTCTCGCCATACCACACACACACACGCACGAAATCTTCCACACACCTCAACACAACCTCATGCCTTCCTTACTTTCCCATTCACAACAATTTACACACACTCTCTATCCTTCATCAAACGAACCACATACATTCTCCAAATACCACACACCACGTACACATGTGTCGTCTTTGCAAACAAACCAAACACAACTTGCTCTTTCTACCATCTCGGACGCAGGAAGTAGTCGAATGGTACCATTTCCACGAATCGTGTTTAAACATGTCCGTCGTCCCACATCGTGAACACACCTCCATCAAGAGTTGGAGCATTTGCACCGACTATAGCTCGGTATGTGTATAAATTTTTACAGGTCATCAGCAATGTATACAAGTCATGATTCACGTATATCAAATGGCTTGTCGAGAATCTGCTCTGCGTGGTCACGCGCCATTTCATACGCGCCACCGTGGACTCCGTGGTCAAGTCCTTTGACAGAATCCAAACCTTGCTATCTGCTATTCAGGGCAATTCGACATCGATATTGTTATGAATACTGCAATAAACACGATGCAATATCCAACACACAAATATGGGGAACGACTTATTGTTTTCTCTCAAACGGAGTGACAAGACATGCTCTTTACGATGAAATGAACAAACGAGAGTACTGCGTGTATAATTTGTTTTGACGTCGTGACATTGTCGCCTGGACTGATGGTGTTGATTGTCCATTTTGTTTTGTTGTAGTGAGTCTGTTTCAGGTAGTTTTGAATCGGTTGTCGATGTGTGGTTGCGTTTGTCTCTCAGGTGACTCTGATGAGAACATCATATGTTATCATATCAAGTTGTTATCAAGTCTTGTCAAGGCTAGACTCGTCGAAACGGTAGAGGTCATCGACAGAGTGGCCTGGAAAACATCCCAACATTCGATGCAGCCAACCAGCTGAAATCCATACTGTTTGGTCTGGATTGTGTCTTGGGCGATCAACCTTGTTGGAGTGACACTGTCGCATCGATTGAACATGTGGGATGGAATATTGCAAGATTTATAATGTTGCCGATGGCAGGTGAGAAGGGCCATTCGAGTGTATGCTATCTTTTGAAAGTAGGAAAAGTTGGAAGGATATAAAAAGATAGGGTTTTTCTCTGTGTAGGAGAGGAAAAACTGAAAAAGGAACTCCCCGTCCGGGAATTGAACCCGGGTCACCCGCGTGACAGGCGGGTATACTGACCACTATACTAACGAGGATTTCATGCTGATTTACCTTCCCACGCAGCTCAATACCATTCACACTTTCACACTTCCACACACATTCAAAAAAACACTCTTTCAGCCAATATCACTCTCGCCATACCACACACACACACGCACGAAATCTTCCACACACCTCAACACAACCTCATGCCTTCCTTACTTTCCCATTCACAACAATTTACACACACTCTCTATCCTTCATCAAACGAACCACATACATTCTCCAAATACCACACACCACGTACACATGTGTCGTCTTTGCAAACAAACCAAACACAACTTGCTCTTTCTACCATCTCGGACGCAGGAAGTAGTCGAATGGTACCATTTCCACGAATCGTGTTTAAACATGTCCGTCGTCCCACATCGTGAACACACCCCCATCAAGAGTTGGAGCATTTGCACCGACTATAGCTCGGTATGTGTATAAATTTTTACAGGTCATCAGCAATGTATACAAGTCATGATTCACGTATATCAAATGGCTTGTCGAGAATCTGCTCTGCGTGGTCACGCGCCATTTCATACGCGCCACCGTGGACTCCGTGGTCAAGTCCTTTGACAGAATCCAAACCTTGCTATCTGCTATTCAGGGCAATTCGACATCGATATTGTTATGAATACTGCAATAAACACGATGCAATATCCAACACACAAATATGGGGAACGACTTATTGTTTTCTCTCAAACGGAGTGACAAGACATGCTCTTTACGATGAAATGAACAAACGAGAGTACTGCGTGTATAATTTGTTTTGACGTCGTGACATTGTCGCCTGGACTGATGGTGTTGATTGTCCATTTTGTTTTGTTGTAGTGAGTCTGTTTCAGGTAGTTTTGAATTGGTTGTCGATGTGTGGTTGCGTTTGAGGTCTCTGATGAGAAATCAATGTTATCATATCAAGTTGTTATCAAGTCTTGTCAAGGCTAGACTCGTCGAAACGGTAGAGGTCATCGACAGAGTGGCCTGGAAAACATCCCAACATTCGATGCAGCCAACCAGCTGAAATCCATACTGTTTGGTCTGGATTGTGTCTTGGGCGATCAACCTTGTTGGAGTGACACTGTCGCATCGATTGAACATGTGGGATGGAATATTGCAAGATTTATAATGTTGCCGATGGCAGGTGAGAAGGGCCATTCGAGTGTATGCTATCTTTTGAAAGTAGGAAAAGTTGGAAGGATATAAAAAGATAGGGTTTTTCTCTGTGTAGGAGAGGAAAAACTGAAAAAGGAACTCCCCGTCCGGGAATTGAACCCGGGTCACCCGCGTGACAGGCGGGTATACTGACCACTATACTAACGAGGATTTCATGCTGATTTACCTTCCCACGCAGCTCAATACCATTCACACTTTCACACTTCCACACACATTCAAAAAAACACTCTTTCAGCCAATATCACTCTCGCCATACCACACACACACACGCACGAAATCTTCCACACACCTCAACACAACCTCATGCCTTCCTTACTTTCCCATTCACAACAATTTACACACACTCTCTATCCTTCATCAAACGAACCACATACATTCTCCAAATACCACACACCACGTACACATGTGTCGTCTTTGCAAACAAACCAAACACAACTTGCTCTTTCTACCATCTCGGACGCAGGAAGTAGTCGAATGGTACCATTTCCACGAATCGTGTTTAAACATGTCCGTCGTCCCACATCGTGAACACACCCCATCAAGAGTTGGAGCATTTGCACCGACTATAGCTCGGTATGTGTATAAATTTTTACAGGTCATCAGCAATGTATACAAGTCATGATTCACGTATATCAAATGGCTTGTCGAGAATCTGCTCTGCGTGGTCACGCGCCATTTCATACGCGCCACCGTGGACTCCGTGGTCAAGTCCTTTGACAGAATCCAAACCTTGCTATCTGCTATTCAGGGCAATTCGACATCGATATTGTTATGAATACTGCAATAAACACGATGCAATATCCAACACACAAATATGGGGAACGACTTATTGTTTTCTCTCAAACGGAGTGACAAGACATGCTCTTTACGATGAAATGAACAAACGAGAGTACTGCGTGTATAATTTGTTTTGACGTCGTGACATTGTCGCCTGGACTGATGGTGTTGATTGTCCATTTTGTTTTGTTGTAGTGAGTCTGTTTCAGGTAGTTTTGAATTGGTTGTCGATGTGTGGTTGCGTTTGAGGTCTCTGATGAGAAATCAATGTTATCATATCAAGTTGTTATCAAGTCTTGTCAAGGCTAGACTCGTCGAAACGGTAGAGGTCATCGACAGAGTGGCCTGGAAAACATCCCAACATTCGATGCAGCCAACCAGCTGAAATCCATACTGTTTGGTCTGGATTGTGTCTTGGGCGATCAACCTTGTTGGAGTGACACTGTCGCATCGATTGAACATGTGGGATGGAATATTGCAAGATTTATAATGTTGCCGATGGCAGGTGAGAAGGGCCATTCGAGTGTATGCTATCTTTTGAAAGTAGGAAAAGTTGGAAGGATATAAAAAGATAGGGTTTTTCTCTGTGTAGGAGAGGAAAAACTGAAAAAGGAACTCCCCGTCCGGGAATTGAACCCGGGTCACCCGCGTGACAGGCGGGTATACTGACCACTATACTAACGAGGATTTCATGCTGATTTACCTTCCCACGCAGCTCAATACCATTCACACTTTCACACTTCCACACACATTCAAAAAAACACTCTTTCAGCCAATATCACTCTCGCCATACCACACACACACACGCACGAAATCTTCCACACACCTCAACACAACCTCATGCCTTCCTTACTTTCCCATTCACAACAATTTACACACACTCTCTATCCTTCATCAAACGAACCACATACATTCTCCAAATACCACACACCACGTACACATGTGTCGTCTTTGCAAACAAACCAAACACAACTTGCTCTTTCTACCATCTCGGACGCAGGAAGTAGTCGAATGGTACCATTTCCACGAATCGTGTTTAAACATGTCCGTCGTCCCACATCGTGAACACACCCCATCAAGAGTTGGAGCATTTGCACCGACTATAGCTCGGTATGTGTATAAATTTTTACAGGTCATCAGCAATGTATACAAGTCATGATTCACGTATATCAAATGGCTTGTCGAGAATCTGCTCTGCGTGGTCACGCGCCATTTCATACGCGCCACCGTGGACTCCGTGGTCAAGTCCTTTGACAGAATCCAAACCTTGCTATCTGCTATTCAGGGCAATTCGACATCGATATTGTTATGAATACTGCAATAAACACGATGCAATATCCAACACACAAATATGGGGAACGACTTATTGTTTTCTCTCAAACGGAGTGACAAGACATGCTCTTTACGATGAAATGAACAAACGAGAGTACTGCGTGTATAATTTGTTTTGACGTCGTGACATTGTCGCCTGGACTGATGGTGTTGATTGTCCATTTTGTTTTGTTGTAGTGAGTCTGTTTCAGGTAGTTTTGAATTGGTTGTCGATGTGTGGTTGCGTTTGAGGTCTCTGATGAGAAATCAATGTTATCATATCAAGTTGTTATCAAGTCTTGTCAAGGCTAGACTCGTCGAAACGGTAGAGGTCATCGACAGAGTGGCCTGGAAAACATCCCAACATTCGATGCAGCCAACCAGCTGAAATCCATACTGTTTGGTCTGGATTGTGTCTTGGGCGATCAACCTTGTTGGAGTGACACTGTCGCATCGATTGAACATGTGGGATGGAATATTGCAAGATTTATAATGTTGCCGATGGCAGGTGAGAAGGGCCATTCGAGTGTATGCTATCTTTTGAAAGTAGGAAAAGTTGGAAGGATATAAAAAGATAGGGTTTTTCTCTGTGTAGGAGAGGAAAAACTGAAAAAGGAACTCCCCGTCCGGGAATTGAACCCGGGTCACCCGCGTGACAGGCGGGTATACTGACCACTATACTAACGAGGATTTCATGCTGATTTACCTTCCCACGCAGCTCAATACCATTCACACTTTCACACTTCCACACACATTCAAAAAAACACTCTTTCAGCCAATATCACTCTCGCCATACCACACACACACACGCACGAAATCTTCCACACACCTCAACACAACCTCATGCCTTCCTTACTTTCCCATTCACAACAATTTACACACACTCTCTATCCTTCATCAAACGAACCACATACATTCTCCAAATACCACACACACGTACACATGTGTCGTCTTTGCAAACAAACCAAACACAACTTGCTCTTTCTACCATCTCGGACGCAGGAAGTAGTCGAATGGTACCATTTCCACGAATCGTGTTTAAACATGTCCGTCGTCCCACATCGTGAACACACCCCATCAAGAGTTGGAGCATTTGCACCGACTATAGCTCGGTATGTGTATAAATTTTTACAGGTCATCAGCAATGTATACAAGTCATGATTCACGTATATCAAATGGCTTGTCGAGAATCTGCTCTGCGTGGTCACGCGCCATTTCATACGCGCCACCGTGGACTCCGTGGTCAAGTCCTTTGACAGAATCCAAACCTTGCTATCTGCTATTCAGGGCAATTCGACATCGATATTGTTATGAATACTGCAATAAACACGATGCAATATCCAACACACAAATATGGGGAACGACTTATTGTTTTCTCTCAAACGGAGTGACAAGACATGCTCTTTACGATGAAATGAACAAACGAGAGTACTGCGTGTATAATTTGTTTTGACGTCGTGACATTGTCGCCTGGACTGATGGTGTTGATTGTCCATTTTGTTTTGTTGTAGTGAGTCTGTTTCAGGTAGTTTTGAATTGGTTGTCGATGTGTGGTTGCGTTTGAGGTCTCTGATGAGAAATCAATGTTATCATATCAAGTTGTTATCAAGTCTTGTCAAGGCTAGACTCGTCGAAACGGTAGAGGTCATCGACAGAGTGGCCTGGAAAACATCCCAACATTCGATGCAGCCAACCAGCTGAAATCCATACTGTTTGGTCTGGATTGTGTCTTGGGCGATCAACCTTGTTGGAGTGACACTGTCGCATCGATTGAACATGTGGGATGGAATATTGCAAGATTTATAATGTTGCCGATGGCAGGTGAGAAGGGCCATTCGAGTGTATGCTATCTTTTGAAAGTAGGAAAAGTTGGAAGGATATAAAAGATAGGGTTTTTCTGTGTAGGAGAGGAAAAACTGAAAAAGGAACTCCCCGTCCGGGAATTGAACCCGGGTCACCCGCGTGACAGGCGGGTATACTGACCACTATACTAACGAGGATTTCATGCTGATTTACCTTCCCACGCAGCTCAATACATTCACACTTTCACACTTCCACACACATTCAAAAAAACACTCTTTCAGCCAATATCACTCTCGCCATACCACACACACACACGCACGAAATCTTCCACACCTCAACACAACCTCATGCCTTCCTTACTTTCCCATTCACAACAATTTACACACACTCTCTATCCTTCATCAAACGAACCACATACATTCTCCAAATACCACACACCACGTACACATGTGTCGTCTTTGCAAACAAACCAAACACAACTTGCTCTTTCTACCATCTCGGACGCAGGAAGTAGTCGAATGGTACCATTTCCACGAATCGTGTTTAAACATGTCCGTCGTCCCACATCGTGAACACACCCCCATCAAGAGTTGGAGCATTTGCACCGACTATAGCTCGGTATGTGTATAAATTTTTACAGGTCATCAGCAATGTATACAAGTCATGATTCACGTATATCAAATGGCTTGTCGAGAATCTGCTCTGCGTGGTCACGCGCCATTTCATACGCGCCACCGTGGACTCCGTGGTCAAGTCCTTTGACAGAATCCAAACCTTGCTATCTGCTATTCAGGGCAATTCGACATCGATATTGTTATGAATACTGCAATAAACACGATGCAATATCCAACACACAAATATGGGGAACGACTTATTGTTTTCTCTCAAACGGAGTGACAAGACATGCTCTTTACGATGAAATGAACAAACGAGAGTACTGCGTGTATAATTTGTTTTGACGTCGTGACATTGTCGCCTGGACTGATGGTGTTGATTGTCCATTTTGTTTTGTTGTAGTGAGTCTGTTTCAGGTAGTTTTGAATTGGTTGTCGATGTGTGGTTGCGTTTGAGGTCTCTGATGAGAAATCAATGTTATCATATCAAGTTGTTATCAAGTCTTGTCAAGGCTAGACTCGTCGAAACGGTAGAGGTCATCGACAGAGTGGCCTGGAAAACATCCCAACATTCGATGCAGCCAACCAGCTGAAATCCATACTGTTTGGTCTGGATTGTGTCTTGGGCGATCAACCTTGTTGGAGTGACACTGTCGCATCGATTGAACATGTGGGATGGAATATTGCAAGATTTATAATGTTGCCGATGGCAGGTGAGAAGGGCCATTCGAGTGTATGCTATCTTTTGAAAGTAGGAAAAGTTGGAAGGATATAAAAAGATAGGGTTTTTCTCTGTGTAGGAGAGGAAAAACTGAAAAAGGAACTCCCCGTCCGGGAATTGAACCCGGGTCACCCGCGTGACAGGCGGGTATACTGACCACTATACTAACGAGGATTTCATGCTGATTTACCTTCCCACGCAGCTCAATACCATTCACACTTTCACACTTCCACACACATTCAAAAAAACACTCTTTCAGCCAATATCACTCTCGCCATACCACACACACACACGCACGAAATCTTCCACACACCTCAACACAACCTCATGCCTTCCTTACTTTCCCATTCACAACAATTTACACACTCTCTATCCTTCATCAAACGAACCACATACATTCTCCAAATACCACACACCACGTACACATGTGTCGTCTTTGCAAACAAACCAAACACAACTTGCTCTTTCTACCATCTCGGACGCAGGAAGTAGTCGAATGGTACCATTTCCACGAATCGTGTTTAACATGTCCGTCGTCCCACATCGTGAACACACCCCCATCAAGAGTTGGAGCATTTGCACCGACTATAGCTCGGTATGTGTATAAATTTTTACAGGTCATCAGCAATGTATACAAGTCATGATTCACGTATATCAAATGGCTTGTCGAGAATCTGCTCTGCGTGGTCACGCGCCATTTCATACGCGCCACCGTGGACTCCGTGGTCAAGTCCTTTGACAGAATCCAAACCTTGCTATCTGCTATTCAGGGCAATTCGACATCGATATTGTTATGAATACTGCAATAAACACGATGCAATATCCAACACACAAATATGGGGAACGACTTATTGTTTTCTCTCAAACGGAGTGACAAGACATGCTCTTTACGATGAAATGAACAAACGAGAGTACTGCGTGTATAATTTGTTTTGACGTCGTGACATTGTCGCCTGGACTGATGGTGTTGATTGTCCATTTTGTTTTGTTGTAGTGAGTCTGTTTCAGGTAGTTTTGAATTGGTTGTCGATGTGTGGTTGCGTTTGAGGTCTCTGATGAGAAAATCAATGTTATCATATCAAGTTGTTATCAAGTCTTGTCAAGGCTAGACTCGTCGAAACGGTAGAGGTCATCGACAGAGTGGCCTGGAAAACATCCCAACATTCGATGCAGCCAACCAGCTGAAATCCATACTGTTTGGTCTGGATTGTGTCTTGGGCGATCAACCTTGTTGGAGTGACACTGTCGCATCGATTGAACATGTGGGATGGAATATTGCAAGATTTATAATGTTGCCGATGGCAGGTGAGAAGGGCCATTCGAGTGTATGCTATCTTTTGAAAGTAGGAAAAGTTGGAAGGATATAAAAAGATAGGGTTTTTCTCTGTGTAGGAGAGGAAAAACTGAAAAAGGAACTCCCCGTCCGGGAATTGAACCCGGGTCACCCGCGTGACAGGCGGGTATACTGACCACTATACTAACGAGGATTTCATGCTGATTTACCTTCCCACGCAGCTCAATACCATTCACACTTTCACACTTCCACACACATTCAAAAAAACACTCTTTCAGCCAATATCACTCTCGCCATACCACACACACACACGCACGAAATCTTCCACACACCTCAACACAACCTCATGCCTTCCTTACTTTCCCATTCACAACAATTTACACACACTCTCTATCCTTCATCAAACGAACCACATACATTCTCCAATACCACACACCACGTACACATGTGTCGTCTTTGCAAACAAACAAACACAACTTGCTCTTTCTACCATCTCGGACGCAGGAAGTAGTCGAATGGTACCATTTCCACGAATCGTGTTTAAACATGTCCGTCGTCCCACATCGTGAACACACCCCATCAAGAGTTGGAGCATTTGCACCGACTATAGCTCGGTATGTGTATAAATTTTTACAGGTCATCAGCAATGTATACAAGTCATGATTCACGTATATCAAATGGCTTGTCGAGAATCTGCTCTGCGTGGTCACGCGCCATTTCATACGCGCCACCGTGGACTCCGTGGTCAAGTCCTTTGACAGAATCCAAACCTTGCTATCTGCTATTCAGGGCAATTCGACATCGATATTGTTATGAATACTGCAATAAACACGATGCAATATCCAACACACAAATATGGGGAACGACTTATTGTTTTCTCTCAAACGGAGTGACAAGACATGCTCTTTACGATGAAATGAACAAACGAGAGTACTGCGTGTATAATTTGTTTTGACGTCGTGACATTGTCGCCTGGACTGATGGTGTTGATTGTCCATTTTGTTTTGTTGTAGTGAGTCTGTTTCAGGTAGTTTTGAATTGGTTGTCGATGTGTGGTTGCGTTTGAGGTCTCTGATGAGAAATCAATGTTATCATATCAAGTTGTTATCAAGTCTTGTCAAGGCTAGACTCGTCGAAACGGTAGAGGTCATCGACAGAGTGGCCTGGAAAACATCCCAACATTCGATGCAGCCAACCAGCTGAAATCCATACTGTTTGGTCTGGATTGTGTCTTGGGCGATCAACCTTGTTGGAGTGACACTGTCGCATCGATTGAACATGTGGGATGGAATATTGCAAGATTTATAATGTTGCCGATGGCAGGTGAGAAGGGCCATTCGAGTGTATGCTATCTTTTGAAAGTAGGAAAAGTTGGAAGGATATAAAAAGATAGGGTTTTTCTCTGTGTAGGAGAGGAAAAACTGAAAAAGGAACTCCCCGTCCGGGAATTGAACCCGGGTCACCCGCGTGACAGGCGGGTATACTGACCACTATACTAACGAGGATTTCATGCTGATTTACCTTCCCACGCAGCTCAATACCATTCACACTTTCACACTTCCACACACATTCAAAAAAACACTCTTTCAGCCAATATCACTCTCGCCATACCACACACACACACGCACGAAATCTTCCACACACCTCAACACAACCTCATGCCTTCCTTACTTTCCCATTCACAACAATTTACACACACTCTCTATCCTTCATCAAACGAACCACATACATTCTCCAAATACCACACACCACGTACACATGTGTCGTCTTTGCAAACAAACCAAACACAACTTGCTCTTTCTACCATCTCGGACGCAGGAAGTAGTCGAATGGTACCATTTCCACGAATCGTGTTTAAACATGTCCGTCGTCCCACATCGTGAACACACCCCATCAAGAGTTGGAGCATTTGCACCGACTATAGCTCGGTATGTGTATAAATTTTTACAGGTCATCAGCAATGTATACAAGTCATGATTCACGTATATCAAATGGCTTGTCGAGAATCTGCTCTGCGTGGTCACGCGCCATTTCATACGCGCCACCGTGGACTCCGTGGTCAAGTCCTTTGACAGAATCCAAACCTTGCTATCTGCTATTCAGGGCAATTCGACATCGATATTGTTATGAATACTGCAATAAACACGATGCAATATCCAACACACAAATATGGGGAACGACTTATTGTTTTCTCTCAAACGGAGTGACAAGACATGCTCTTTACGATGAAATGAACAAACGAGAGTACTGCGTGTATAATTTGTTTTGACGTCGTGACATTGTCGCCTGGACTGATGGTGTTGATTGTCCATTTTGTTTTGTTGTAGTGAGTCTGTTTCAGGTAGTTTTGAATTGGTTGTCGATGTGTGGTTGCGTTTGAGGTCTCTGATGAGAAATCAATGTTATCATATCAAGTTGTTATCAAGTCTTGTCAAGGCTAGACTCGTCGAAACGGTAGAGGTCATCGACAGAGTGGCCTGGAAAACATCCCAACATTCGATGCAGCCAACCAGCTGAAATCCATACTGTTTGGTCTGGATTGTGTCTTGGGCGATCAACCTTGTTGGAGTGACACTGTCGCATCGATTGAACATGTGGGATGGAATATTGCAAGATTTATAATGTTGCCGATGGCAGGTGAGAAGGGCCATTCGAGTGTATGCTATCTTTTGAAAGTAGGAAAAGTTGGAAGGATATAAAAAGATAGGGTTTTTCTCTGTGTAGGAGAGGAAAAACTGAAAAAGGAACTCCCCGTCCGGGAATTGAACCCGGGTCACCCGCGTGACAGGCGGGTATACTGACCACTATACTAACGAGGATTTCATGCTGATTTACCTTCCCACGCAGCTCAATACCATTCACACTTTCACACTTCCACACACATTCAAAAAAACACTCTTTCAGCCAATATCACTCGCCATACCACACACGCACGAAATCTTCCACACACCTCAACACAACCTCATGCCTTCCTTACTTTCCCATTCACAACAATTTACACACACTCTCTATCCTTCATCAAACGAACCACATACATTCTCCAAATACCACACACCACGTACACATGTGTCGTCTTTGCAAACAAACTTGCTCTTTCTACCATCTCGGACGCAGGAAGTAGTCGAATGGTACCATTTCGTGTTTTTGTCCGTCGTCCCACATCGTGAACACACCCCATCAAGAGTTGGAGCATTTGCACCGACTATAGCTCGGTATGTGTATAAATTTTTACAGGTCATCAGCAATGTATACAAGTCATGATTCACGTATATCAAATGGCTTGTCGAGAATCTGCTCTGCGTGGTCACGCGCCATTTCATACGCGCTGGACTCCGTGGTCAAGTCCTTTGACAGAATCCAAACCTTGCTATCTGCTATTCAGGGCAATTCGACATCGATATTGTTATGAATACTGCAATAAACACGATGCAATATCCAACACACAAATATGGGGAACGATTATGTTTCTCTCAAACGGAGTGACAAGACATGCTCTTTACGATGAAATGAACAAACGAGAGTACTGCGTGTATAATTTGTTTTGACGTCGTGACATTGTCGCCTGGACTGATGGTGTTGATTGTCCATTTTGTTTTGTTGTAGTGAGTCTGTTTCAGGTAGTTTTGAATTGGTTGTCGATGTGTGGTTGCGTTTGAGGTCTCTGATGAGAAATCAATGTTATCATATCAAGTTGTTATCAAGTCTTGTCAAGGCTAGACTCGTCGAAACGGTAGAGGTCATCGACAGAGTGGCCTGGAAAACATCCCAACATTCGATGCAGCCAACCAGCTGAAATCCATACTGTTTGGTCTGGATTGTGTCTTGGGCGATCAACCTTGTTGGAGTGACACTGTCGCATCGATTGAACATGTGGGATGGAATATTGCAAGATTTATAATGTTGCCGATGGCAGGTGAGAAGGGCCATTCGAGTGTATGCTATCTTTTGAAAGTAGGAAAAGTTGGAAGGATATAAAAAGATAGGGTTTTTCTCTGTGTAGGAGAGGAAAACTGAAAAAGGAACTCCCCGTCCGGGAATTGAACCCGGGTCACCCGCGTGACAGGCGGGTATACTGACCACTATACTAACGAGGATTTCATGCTGATTTACCTTCCCACGCAGCTCAATACCATTCACACTTTCACACTTCCACACACATTCAAAAAACACTCTTTCAGCCAATATCACTCTCGCCATACCACACACACACACGCACGAAATCTTCCACACACCTCAACACAACCTCATGCCTTCCTTACTTTCCCATTCACAACAATTTACACACACTCTCTATCCTTCATCAAACGAACCACATACATTCTCCAAATACCACACACCACGTACACATGTGTCGTCTTTGCAAACAAACCAAACACAACTTGCTCTTTCTACCATCTCGGACGCAGGAAGTAGTCGAATGGTACCATTTCCACGAATCGTGTTTAAACATGTCCGTCGTCCCACATCGTGAACACACCCCCATCAAGAGTTGGAGCATTTGCACCGACTATAGCTCGGTATGTGTATAAATTTTTACAGGTCATCAGCAATGTATACAAGTCATGATTCACGTATATCAAATGGCTTGTCGAGAATCTGCTCTGCGTGGTCACGCGCCATTTCATACGCGCCACCGTGGACTCCGTGGTCAAGTCCTTTGACAGAATCCAAACCTTGCTATCTGCTATTCAGGGCAATTCGACATCGATATTGTTATGAATACTGCAATAAACACGATGCAATATCCAACACACAAATATGGGGAACGACTTATTGTTTCTCTCAAACGGAGTGACAAGACATGCTCTTTACGATGAAATGAACAAACGAGAGTACTGCGTGTATAATTTGTTTTGACGTCGTGACATTGTCGCCTGGACTGATGGTGTTGATTGTCCATTTTGTTTTGTTGTAGTGAGTCTGTTTCAGGTAGTTTTGAATTGGTTGTCGATGTGTGGTTGCGTTTGAGGTCTCTGATGAGAAATCAATGTTATCATATCAAGTTGTTATCAAGTCTTGTCAAGGCTAGACTCGTCGAAACGGTAGAGGTCATCGACAGAGTGGCCTGGAAAACATCCCAACATTCGATGCAGCCAACCAGCTGAAATCCATACTGTTTGGTCTGGATTGTGTCTTGGGCGATCAACCTTGTTGGAGTGACACTGTCGCATCGATTGAACATGTGGGATGGAATATTGCAAGATTTATAATGTTGCCGATGGCAGGTGAGAAGGGCCATTCGAGTGTATGCTATCTTTTGAAAGTAGGAAAAGTTGGAAGGATATAAAAAGATAGGGTTTTTCTCTGTGTAGGAGAGGAAAAACTGAAAAAGGAA
>JAJGMV010000192.1:600000-971379 GCA_021527685.1 Aphanomyces euteiches
TGTTACATACCAGAGCCTTGAGGCTGAATTTGTTGTCGATGGCTTGTATTTACGCCACTTACTGAGCTGTCAAGTGGCTCCAATTGACGTGACAAATTTGGAGGACTCATTTCGACGGCCGGTGCACAAGGAGGAGATAATGATCAAGAAACCCAAGCGATTTGTCAATGCGTTGTACAAGAAATTGCTTCGTGAACATGGCGATGCAGAGTTTCGTGGCAATATGGAATGGAGCATCACTTGTCTGCGTGCCATTGCGTATGTAGCATGGATGTACGAAGACGAATATACCTTACCCACTGAAGATCTCGCTCACTTGCTGCTGATGCTACGAGAAACAACTCGTCGGAACTTGCTAGTTCATTTATTACATGCTCTTCGCAGTATAACTAAAGTCCCTGCTCATGGGACCAAAGTGCTTCGAGAGCAGAATGCCGTAACTTTGCTGGTCGAGCTTATTCAAATGGCCCATACATCCCAGCGTAAGAAGACTGCGCAAATTCCGACATGGAGCCACGGCGGTGAGACTTTGGTGACTGTCGATGGATTGCGCCAATACCTTGTTGAATCTGGCCAACCTACATCTGCCATTCAAGTTAATGGTGTCCCCCTCAGTACTTATCCGCAGCTCAAATGGGAATTATGCATGGATGAATCGTTCAACTCGGTAGCTGTTGCGCACAATGCAGTTCAAATCTTGATTGCGTTGCTCAAGAGCAACCCTTTGGTGTCCCCCGACGCAGCTGTCTATCCAATCCCTCTGGGACGACAATATGCCACTGCCAAGTTTGCCGAGATAGCCTCGTTGTTGATGGTTTATGAATTGCCCAAATTGAATGAGCTCATCATGCATGTCTTGGTACATTTGTCACTTGACTCGGAACAATTGTACATGACTGGAGTATTCTACATGCTTTTCCTCTACAAGGGGACTGCCTTTGCCGATTTTGCCCGTTTCTTAAAGCTCACTCACAAGACACAGACAACTATTTTCGGGACGGTTCGCCATGTCCTCTCTGATCTGCTGCCACGTGCTTTGATTGTTCAGCTAGATAAACTGCCGAGAGACGAATTTGCTGCTATATTCTGTGGAGATACCGAATCGGACCGTGTCATTTGGAACAAAAAGATGCGACAACACTTGTGGGAATGCTGTTTCAATCACATGAGCGACTATCGATCAGTGTTACAGCAAGATGTCTCTCGACCTTTTGACTTTCACCCAATGGCTCCAGTCATCTATGAAGACTTGGCTAATGAAGTCTTTTGTCATGGATACTACTTGGGACAGTATTGCGATGCCATGGAGGATATTATTGTGGCAGACTCAGGAATTTTCTTGGACACATTAGCTTTCGAATGGTCGAAAGAAGCTAATCGGAAAGCTTCAACTCTCTCCCATGACGAAGCAATGCAAATCTTGCAAATCCAGGATGGAGATGACATTCGCCAAGCATACAAGTTACTGTGCCAAGATATTTGCCCAGAAAAAGCCCAAGGTGACCCAACTAAATTGCAACGGTATTCATATTCTACCGTCAATTATTCATGTCGTTTGCGTAGATACGAAGATATTCAAGTCGCATATACAGTGTTGACTAGCCCTCGTGAAAGTCTGCTCACAGATGGCTACGATGCAATCAATTTGTCTCTAATTTTGCGGACCCAGTTGAAGCTCTTCAAAAGGCACGCTGAAGATTTAACAGTGTACTCCTTTGAAGCGTATCCCCTGCTGTTGAATCTCCTCCACAGTCATTGCACATATGAACAAAATGTTCCAGCTCTTACGTCTCATGAAGAGCAAATGAATTTATCAATTTTGGCTGCTGAATTATTATATGCCTCCTGCTCGGTGGCACCTCAAAACTATCAATTGCTTTTGCAAGAAGAACGGGTTGGTGTTATTCAAGATGTACTCCGATATTGCGTTGAAAATATGATCAACAACGAAGATGAAAGAGAAATGTTTACTACTTTGACGAGCTACATTATACAGACGATTGCAGGGTTGGCCACCTCATCTGGTGGTCGTAGTTGGATTACTCAAAGTAAAGACGTGCTGCCAAAGTGCTGGCATATTCTCTGGTATTACCACAACAAAGCCGTACCAAGTGAACCGCTATTTGTTGTCGTTCGCCATACTTTGGACGGTAAGTCGGTCTTTTCTGCGCATGGAAATGACGAATCTTCGTAGCTCTTGCTTCAATGTGCGAGTTGCCGGAGCTGCAAGGACGCATAGCAACAAGTGGAATCGTATGGCACTTGTTCTACATGTGGTTTGCATATGACATTGACGTGAATGAAGCTGACGTCACAACAAGCTTAAAGCAGACAGTTCTGTTTGGCAATCACAATGCATCCATTTGCGACTTCGCTGCTGAAACCAAAAACTTTCTTGCGACGTTGGCTGTGGATGCAATCTGTGCCGCCAGTGCAAATCTTGCGATGCAAACGATTTGCAACTCCATTTTGACTCCAAATTTGTTCTTTCAGTCGACAAATCCTTCGCGTCATAAGTTTCTCAATCTCTTCCATCGTGACACACGAAGTCATCGATTGATTTGGACTGCAGCTATGCGTTCTGAACTCAACGAGTTCCTCGTCCCGTTCGTGAAGATAGATGATCCATTTCCAAGTGTTGAAAATGCCCTCGCTTTCCGGTACTCAGCCTTAAAGGAAGAGTGCATAGTTGAAGAAGTGTATATCGCACCGCTATTTGCATCGCTCAATTCGACGCCTCAACCAACAGATATGATTGACTTTGTACGGCAATTGGGGCTTTCCGCTCGATTCTATGCGTCCTTGGTTGAATTTATTCGTAATGGTCAACTCAACTCGACATCCGTCGTGGGTTGGGGCCTCACAACCGAGTTGATCGTATATTTCCGTGAAACAGCTATTGGTGTTCTTGCGAGAGTTGCCTCTGCTGCGTCAACTCAGGTCGAGGCTTGCATCCTTGGCGACGATTCTGGACTCGCTACTTTGTTCAGCTTTGTGCTTTCTCCAGGTCACAAAGCAATGTCGACAAGACCCAACGTTGTGCAATTGGTGCCAATTGACGTCTTTGGTGCATTTCAAAAATATGCCTTGGCCGTGTTGGTCGCTCTGGCCAAGAGCAAAACGTTTGCCGACGCGCTATATCGAGCAGACTATTTCCCGTTGCTGATGCATGCAGCCTTGTTAGAAGATGAAAACAGCAGCGCGGTCCTTGAAATCGTGGGCTCTTTGTGTGGTTCGTGCACTACAATCGCACAATATATGGCCTCGTCGATATGGTTTTACCATGTCCTGCTGTGGACATTCCATATTTCAGACATGTCATCCATCACGGACGATTCCAACAATTTCGGTCAAACGATGCAAATTCCAGCAGCGAAAATTATTAGCATCTTGGGTGGACCGTCAAGTTTAGTACTTGAAGAGACAATGAATGTCATGGTACGGCTTATCCCCGTTGCTCTTATTTATGAAATTACGACCGCACCGCAGAATGTAGCGACGATTCTTCAGGTACTTTAATTCTATCGATGCTGAAATGTGCTCATATGAATGTAGAGTCATTACGAAGCACCAGATTTAGTTTGGAATGAAACCCTACGTTCGCATTGCTATCGTGAAATGCTCCATCTTTCTATCTTGGTCAACCAGTGCACCGACTCTGGTGTGGTCTCGGACGAATTGAAGGAATTTGAAATTGATTTTGCCAAAGTCTATCCTTACCCAATGATCGGCGATGTCTACTTGCTCTTGTACTTGGAGAACCCAATTCATCCTCTCCGTGACCCAAAGTACATTGAAATATGTCTTGCATCGGCATAACTCTTGTCTCGATAGATTCTTCTTGGAATGTCTGTTGGAAGATTTTGAAACAATTAGCCAAGCCCTCGTTACGTCGCTCTCACAACGATCTAGCTTTAGTCCAGACTTGATCATGGCCGTGCGCCAACAAACCCAACTGTTACCCATCATTACATCATGCATTATTTGTGCTATACGAGTATTTTGTGTCCCTTCATTTTGATCTCATACAACTATGTAGGTGTACCCATCCCATTTGGACGACATTGCGGCGTGGAAGTACACTGACAAACTGGGCACGCTCTTTGTGCTCCTCCAGAATCACTTCGCAGAGCACAAGGGAATTCGTGAAGAAGAGGCGGTTGCCGTCGAAATCAATCTCTTGCGCGTGTTTCGCGTCTTGTTTGTGTCGCCGCGCATTGTGGCATCGCTGGCCTACTCGCCGTTCAACATTTTGAGCCGCCTCATCTCGCACTGCCGCGTCAACAATAACCGTGACTACCACACGGAGCTTGCTTTTATCTTAGAAATCATTCGACGATTTTTGCTCTCGTTTCCAGACGACGGCGACAAAAACTCAAACAAAAATGTCGTGGCGATCGTTTGTGGCTTAAACTACATCGAGTTCTTGCTCGAAATGATTGAGCACCCGCAGACGCTGCAGCACGTTGCAAATCCAAGTTTGGCTTGTGCGACTATCATCGCCACGCTCAATAGACTTGAGCAGGTATTTTTTGTTTATTCTGACCTTTCGACTAACTTTGCAATAGCATCGTACTCAAGCATCGCTGGCGCATCATATTCTCAAGAAACACAAGAAATGGGATAAAGTCTATCGTCATGAGCCAACGGACGAGGTTCGAAAGCAACCTGAGGATAAGTTCTTGGTCGGCCCAGCGGCTGGCGCCGATGCAATGATCCGGAACTTCATGGCGTCAAAGGCAACGTCATCCACATCCTCTGCTCCTCCATCAGTTGTTCATTCATCGAGGAAACTCCCCGCGACGCAAAAACTCAAAAATTTCTTTCGGTAGATCATAGAGGGAATATCAAAACAATGTCTGTCGTCAATTGACTACATGCCTTAAGTGTACACTACTGCAGAGGCTGGTATTCGCCACGCGCTTGCTTTTGAGTCTTGTAGACGCTGTACCACTTGTAGCCAGCGACGACAGCAGCAATGATGACAAAAATAAGGCAGCCGTACAAAATGATGCGATCCAAGTCGAGTGCTGTCAACGAGCCGAGCCACGAATCTCCGACGGGAACTCCGAGATGGAATTCCTTGGCTTCATGAACTGGTGGGGGGCCGACAAAGGTGTCGGTCACGTTGGCTTTGTAGCTTGTCGTCAAGAAGAAATGCTTCTTGTACGTCGGGTAAATCTTTGGTGGTGTGTTGTAGTAAAGCACATTGCCAGGGCCCCGGACATCGGTAAGAATGGAGTTGGTCGCTTGAACAACGGCGTCACCTCGGCCAGAGTACGCCACTTTGACCATGGCGTCCGTGCACTGGACGCGACCAGCATACACAGAGCCACTGCCCGAGATTTCAACTGAATGGTACGTGCAGACGCCAGTTCCGCGTCCAAATGCAATCGAGCCGCTGCCAAGGACTCGCGAAGTCAAGTTCTTGATGTTCAGCTTCTTGCAGTAAATGTGAACGCTGCCGTCGTCGGCCGTGACACTCGTCAAATTGCGCACCGTGATGTTTCCAACGACATACGCGATGTTGCCAGAGCTGTCGGTGACGGCATCAAGCGAGTCAAGGGCAGTTAGAGCATGGGCAGACACTTGGAGCGATCCTGCGCCGGTCGAGTGGAGGCTAAGTGCATTCGCGACCGTTTGGTTGACAAAAGCAACCATGTCACCGTCTTCAGTCGACAGCGAAATGTTTTCACCGCGCAAGACACCGCCTTCCACGTACGTTTCAGCTTGACCGCGCACGATGACGCTCGTCACGACAGGATATCGGACAAAGACTTCGATGAGAATTTGGCCGTCCACGACTTCATTACTCGTGTGGTGGTCGAATTCAATCGTGAGCACGCCGTCGGCGGCCGTGAGATTGAACATTTGGATGAGGGCCACCGACGCGTCGCTCGAGTTGAGCACATTAAATTTGTCGAGCGACGTGCCAGAGATCACGATGGCTGCCATTTGGTACTCGGACGCTGCTTCCCTCTTAAAGCTGAGCCATTCCGTCCAGTTGCTCACAAAGACGCGACCAGGGGCATTGATCACGATGGAAGACACATTGTCTTCGAGGATCCACGATTGCGACGCGTCGTATGTGATCTGTTCAACGAGTTTATCAGGCACGACAGCAGGGGGCGCAGTAGTTGTGGCATTTGAAGTGACGTTTGAAACCACAACAACTTTGCCACTGCCAGTAGAGCCACCGATGGCCTTTTCAGGAACAGTAGCTGGAACGACAACAGCAGCAGTGGCAGCCGCAACAGGAGGAGCGGAGGTCACAGGAGCTGAAGTTGTTGTAGGAGCTGCGGTTGTGGTGGGAGCAAGAGTTGTAGTTGGAGCTGCGGTGGTGGTGGGGGCCACAGTGGTTGTAGGAGCTACTGTGGTCGTAGGTGCAGCAGTTGTCGTGGGAGCGGCAGTCGTAGTTGGTACGATGGTGGTTGTGGGAATGACAACTGGGACTGTGGCAGGGGCGGCAGTGGGTTTGATATCGACTTCTTTAGCTTTGGGATCGATGACAACCGAAGGTGGCAATGTTGCGATCGGTACTGGGATCGGGCCGACGCACTGGAATTGAGGGGACTGGAAGACACATCCAATGACGTTCTTGTCGGTATGGATGATGGCGCAGCATGTAGGGGCTACAATTTGATGTTTGCCGTAGACGGAGATTTGGCCTTGCGCTGGGCACGCCGAGTTGGCGACAGGTTGGCCTTGGACGTAATTGCCCGAGCACGGTCGGGCATCAAGGCAGTAGGTTGTGCCTGATCCGAGCAACGACACTTCGTATTGAGCACCAGGGCATTTGCCAGTGGCCACCGTGCTTGAAGGGAGGAGCAGCACTGCGAGCACACTAGCAAGGAGCGTGCGCGGCATGGTTTAGACGGTGTTGTGGACTCCGAATTCGATGGAGGTGGAGCAGGAAAGCTGTGGGCTGTGTACTGTAGGCAGCAAAGTGTCAATCTTCCTCATGTGTGTCGCAGGAGAGTTGGCTTCGAACTTCGTTAACACATTCTGATTGGCTAAAATTGACTAAATATGGCCAATCAAACAAATGAACATTTATAATTGGATAAAATAAAAAATAAAAAATACTTTTTCATTCAATTGGCATACAAATATCTTTATATTATCTTTCTTTTAGATCAATTTAGTCGTGGAGGTGATAGCAAATCAAAGACATGCGGCTGCAGGCGACTCGTCGAAGCAATCGACATGGCCAGGCATAGACATATTCATTGCTAGGCATATGGCGTACAATGTTATGCACGCTTGAAAAGGCACTTGAAACAGTGACTACAGCGCAGGCCTTCTATTCTGCTAGTTGGAATCGCGTCTGGGGGATTCGTCGCTTCAGATGTAGGCGATGGTGGGCTGTTGCTGCCATTTCTTCCAGTGTCGTTGAAATGACGCTCGTAAGCCCTGGCGTGGTCGGACATTACATTGATTCAACCGTAAACTGCACTACTTATTCGAAACCAATTGTATTCACTGCTTGCCTACAAGCACTAAAGTAGCGACCGCCATATTTATCTTATGCCCCCCTTGGGATGCCTCCGCTCTGGTCAAGTCAAGCCTCAACAGCCCAAGCAGTACGTCCTGCTTGTGTCTAGAGCAGTTAAGGCAATCAGATATTGCATGCACAGTTAGCATCATGGCAGTTTAGAGAGTTTTCCTGGCGATCGCACTCTTCCTTATCTCGGACTTCTAGAGTCCATACCTATGCTGGGCATCCTCCCAAGGCTTCATGAAAAATCAGGGTCGACGAGCTCTTTCAGTCTTTTGGGAGCATCCTGTCGCGTTCACCATGACTAGATGAGTCTCTTGATTGAAACGCTCTCTAGCCAAGATGGCTCGTCCAACTGCTGCAGCGCCAGTCGGCTTTGGCTGCCGATCAGGTCAGACGACACGGGAGGAAGCGTTTCATTGTTCGGTTACAAGCGCACTTTACAGAAGACGAGTGCAGAAACCGTGTTGTGATTGGATATCCGGATAACGAGAGTATCCGGATAAACCAGTCTTATACAAACGGCAAGTAAGTTGCAGATTCCGTTGGGGAAAGGCGGGAACAAATTAAATAGAAAAAAATCCATTGCACGATTCGAGTTTATCATACAAAGATCAAGTGAAAAATATATTTTATTTTTGAAAAAGATTCGTCGAGTGCACATTAAGAACGGACAAGGGGATGGGTGGTCTCATGGTCGACGTGATCGCGCAGTGGAGTGAAGACGAACGATCCAAGTTTATCCACGGGCTTCAGCAGTTCGGGTCCGACTGGAATAGAATTGCCCGAAGTATCGACTCAAAGACAGTCCAAGAAGTGTATGAATACGCGTCGTTGCACTATAAAACAATGATGACGGGGAAAGATTTGCGCACTTTGGAATCGTCCATGAAAAGCGGCGTGTCGATTTTGTCGGAACAATTAACGGCTGGAAAGCAAGCCGGATGTATCAAGGAGGCAGCAGCGCCGTCCGAGAAGCCCATCAAGTCAGACAAGGTAACCACATTGAAGTGCGCCATGCATGACATACTCGTTCGTGAATAGCGTGGCGAAAAGAGCGTAAAAATTGAAAGCAATGAGAACGATGAAAACACAACCCAAGATTCAACCACGGCAGGATCATCAAGGCAATTGTGTCGTCTTGCTTCGGCTGCGAATCGACCAAACCGACCACAAGTGACCAGATACGACCAAACAATCAAAGGTCTGTCCGATGCAGACATAAAGCAACTTTTGCGAAAGCGACTTCTTGTCAGACAAGAAATCCGAAAACAAACCATGAAGCGCGAATTGTATGAAGCCATGCGCGATAAACTTGCACGTGGCGAACCTATTGAACCCCCACAATCAGAAAAAACTGAGGAACCTAAGGAGGATCCTCAGATCCAAGAAAGTAAGGTCAAAGCCAAATTGGCAAAGAAGAAGTACTTGATGGCTGGAGACTTAAAGCCCATCGAAGGGGACAAGACTGTCGTCAAAGGTATTCCCCATGAAACCCCTTCGGGTGTTGACATCTCCTTCAGGGACTACTAAAAAGCGCAAAGCTGGCAAAGCCGACTTTTTTGCTGGGGTGAACGCTCTCGCCATGGTCAGCGCTGAAGAACTAAATAAGCTTGCTAGTCCCAAAGCCGATCCCCAACAGGTGCGTTCCAGCTTTGACGGACGTCTCCTGATATCTGCTTTCTTAGACGGAAACAAGTGAAGCTGAGCCAGTTTCACTTCAAACTCCAGCAGCTCAGCAATGCTCTGTGCCTTGGGACTTTGCCATCGCCCCGAAAGAGTGCAAACGAGCAAGGAAGACAACAGCACGTGAACACAAAAATATCGTGGAAGGCAAAAGCAAGAGAAAAAAAGATGCCGAGGTGAAGCAACCCAGAACTGAAGTTTCACGTGGAGACGTACTTGAGCTGGCTGGGTTCCTCAGCTCTCTTTCAAAGGGACCTCATGCCCCCGAGGTTGCTTCTTCCTCCATAAAAGCAGTAGAGAGTGCTGCCTCAGATGCGGTGTAGCCATCACTTTCGTAACCGATCAAGTATTTAGCAGGGTTTCTTCTTTGCCAGTATTCTTTTCCTGTCCTCCTGTGTTGATGCCATGAGAGTGATCAAAAGGAGTGCTCGATTCGAACGTGAATTAGTATACTATTGCATGCAGACCAGCCAAGGCATCTAGAGGAACTTTGGGTTGGGGCCCAACTCTTCTTGGAACGTGTGTTCTTCGCCGGGAAAAATCTTGAGTTTGTTGACTTGGAGCGCGCGCATCTTGTTTTTGGGCAACATGCCCAACACGGCCTTTCGCAACACTTCTCCTGCATCCTTTTCTTTAATTTGCTTGGCTGTGCGGGTCTTCAAGCCACCAGGGTAGCCTGTGTGCCATCTGTACAACTTATCGTCCCATTTGTTGCCCGTCAAGACAAGGTGCTCGGCGTTCAAGACGACGACGACGTCGCCGCAGTCGACATTTGGCATGTACGTCGGCTTGTGCTTGCCACGAAGGATTGGAGCCAATTGAGAGGCCAAGCGACCCACGACTTGGCCCTTCGCATCCACAACATGGTACGCAATGCGTCCCATGTGACTGATTCGACCGCTCATGCTCGCCGCGTTGATGGAACTGGTGTTGGAGCACCAATCAAGAAAATCCGGATATAGCATCCGGATGATTAAAGTTTAAAACGAGTGGACTGTTGAGTTTACTGCAGTCAATTATTTAAAAATACATTTTAAATGTATTTGAAATTATACTTGCAATCAGTCGACACAATTTGAATGCACTTGAGTGCCATCCTTCGATTCCTGCCTGGTTGCTTTCTCGTGGGTAGTACAACTGAATGCTTGAGGGGAATGTACTAAAATACGTGATAAATGTCTACTGTGCTCATAAGTTAGCTTGGTTAAGTGAATTACAAGTCTACTTCAGGTTGGGATAGAACATTGTATTAATACTTGCTAGCATAATATGTGTGGCAGCACGCAACAACTTAAGGCGTTGGCCAGGAACAGTGCATATTGGGGCTTATAAAAGAAATACTTAATTCTCAGTTATCTGCGCAATTGCATGCCCTGGACCGATGTTAACATGGAAGCCGTCAACGCTCCAAATGACTCAGCGCTGTTTGAGCAATTACTGCTCTAATCTATTCCGGTCATAATGCAGTAGGGGCGTCAAATTCACTAGTTTTGTCTTTCTTCATCGAGCATAGTTAGTACGCAGATATGGTCCAGAGTTTCAGGGATCGCCCTCCTGCGTGATATGAATATTTAAATATGAAGTTGTTTTTTAAATACATTTTAAATGTTTTCAAACTGAGTTTCGATCAGTTTAAATCAAACGAAGGAAACACTGCGATGCCTCGCCCCCCAGACTCGGTGTGGGCACATTTTCGTCGCGATGATGCGCAACGCCGCGCCATTTGTAAGTTTTGCCACCACAACATGGTCGGATTGGTCTCGAGAATGAGACTCCACTTAGCCAAGCGATGCACGGAATGCCCTGCGTCAGTACGAGCTGATATGGCTGCAGGAGACGATGGAACCAAAAAAGCAGTCACGACGTCTCTCTTTGGATCCCTCGATCAAGTGCCAACGGCGATCAAAATGCCAGTCAACAATACAAATGCAAACGACTTAAAGATCAAGAAGCGAAAGGTAATGATGCCGGAGGTGCCACCGTCGAATGTTGACAAGCTCGATATACAAAACCTCGTCTCGAAGGCGATCTATGGAGCGGGACTCCCAGTGTCGGTCATTGAAGATCCGTCATTCCAGCGCCTGCTTAAGCGTCTGTCGCCTACGTACCAATCGTGTACAGTGTCCGCGCTTGCGTCGAATCAATTAAATGCAGAGTTCATGGAGATTCAAGCCCGTATCCGTGGAGATATCAACGATGCACCGTCGGTTTGCCTTGGAGTCGAGAGCTGGTCGCTCATGTGGAATCGATCGATACTCTCCCACATTGTGTATGCACCAAATCCTGCTGTGTACAGCTTTGAGGGCACACGAGAGAACGTGCACTCGACGGAAATGCTTTTCCAGCGCATGGAGGCTGTTCTGTTGTCGATTGGGCTCGAGAAAGTTTCCACGCTTGTTGTTGACAATAGTCCAAGTATGAGAGATGCTAGTGAGCTTCTTGTTGCCAAGTACCAGCATCTGACGATTCTCCCCTCGTGTTCCCATGCTTTCGACGCCATGATGACGGAACTGCTTCGCCTTCCTGCTTTCCACGGCCTTTGGACTGTTTGCCGAGACGTCACAGCATTCTTCAGCCAGAACCATCTCCACAAAGCTCGCTTCGCGCGAGTTGCTTCCGAACTGAACATTGAGGAAATCCCGTTTGGCTTAGTTGATGCCGATCCGTCAAGGCCAGCGTCCATCGTTGCATGCGTCAATGCCATGGACAAGTATCGCCATGTCTTTGACGTCCTTTTGGCTGAAGATTTCGGTGCTCTCAACACTTTGGACATGACGCTCCGTGAAAAGCTATCGAATTTGTCGTGGTGGGGCAACGTGGCTCAATTCAAGAGCATCCTTGCTCCATTTGGCGATATCTTTGACGTCTTTGATGCTGATTTTGCCTCCTTGGCCATGTTTTACCACAAGTTCACGCAGTTGTGGAGTCACTTGCAACATCCATCAATTTCGCCAGACGTGACACGAATTGTCAACAAGCACTGGGCTACCATGCGCCACCCCGCTATGTACACGGCTTACCTCCTCGACCCACGCTTTCTCCCATCGTCGCTTGGCAATGAAGAGACCAACGAAGCGCTGTCGTTTCTGAAGCAACTTTCAACCCCAGCACTGTTTGCCAATTTGATTTCCGAGTTGACGCGGTATACGGGTCGCTGCACCGGTGTCTTCGCGGATGAAGCTGTTTGGGAATCAGCCAAGCATACGCCGCCGATCCACTGGTGGAAAGGTTTCCTCGGTAGCTCGTGTCCTCACCTTCAATCCGTGGCGCTCCGCGTTTTGTGTTTTCCAGCAACGGCGGGGCTATCCCATGCCAAAAGAAGCCAAGTTGACACGATCCAAGCGGCGAATGCCAAGTGGATGAACGACGAGCAGCTCAACAAAGCCGCCTACGTCTATCTCAACATGAACATGACACCGGACGGCAAAACGACGCCTTTGGCATACACCTCCAAACCCATCTCCATCTAAGTTGGTTGTCTTTCGAATTTCAGCCAATCAGCGATCTCTTCGTTATATTTTAAACCAATCAAAAGTGTGTCAGTTTCATTTCTGGCCAATCAGAGTCCCATGCAGGACATTCATTTTATCAAATTCCTCTCTAGGACATGGCCTTGCTCGATCTGACGCAACTTGCCGTCACGACAATATGCGCTACCTGCAGATGCAATGCAGCTTTAACTGTTTAAAATGATAAGCCAGCTCTTGATCAATAAGTGGTGGGTCTGACCTTGTTGGGTTTTTTTACGAAGAAGTGTTTCCGAGTTATCGGATGTGCCACATGTGGGTTTTACTCCAAGAAGAGTGTCTACGTTATCTAACGCGGCCGGCGAGGCTGCACTTTGTAACTGGCGAATTGGATCAGTTACAAAATGGAAGTCCCCGCAGCAGACGTGCCTCTGTATAAATCGGTGTACGAGCGATTTGTCGAGACGCAAGATGATATTACACAACTGGCTGGCCAGTTAGCAATCCTTGAGAGCTGTGGATACACCAAGCTCGGCGAATTTGCACGTCCGTTCTCAATCAAGTTCACCAACCGAGCTGTCTCAGTGCCAACAAGTCCTCTCTCGCCCACGACAGTCGAGATCGGACATCTCTATGATGGTGATGGAGTCAACCTGTACGAACGCTTTCTTCGAAGTCACATGCGACTCGTGACTCTGGCCAAACTAGTGCATGGCCCACTCGTTGTCGAGACAGCACGGGCAGAACTTGGACTCGCTGAAGGATACATGCGAGCAGGCCTTTGGAAACAATGCCACGACCACACTCGCGCTGCAGATGTCATCATCCTTGACATTGACAAACCCCACGAGAAAGCAGCACTGCGTCAACTCAACCGTGCGCATGCTGTCTTCGCTAAGCTTCGTCGATCAGGTCATGTCACACGACAAGAATTAGTCGCTGCGCTCAGCACCAAAGACTTCTTCACCGATCTCGATAAAACCAGCACAGTTCCAAGTGCATTGGCATCGTTGAGGGATCAAACAGACCAAGTGGGCGATGCGATTGGATGGTCTGCTCTCGTGAGGTAGTAGAGCTTGCATTGCTCCAATAACGCCGTTGATCGTAGCCACCTTCATGACCAGGACAGCTCGTTTCAATCGTACTGTCGGCTGCTTGAGCAATTGATTCCTCGAGAAGTGTTGTCGACATTGCAACAAGTCTATCAAACCAAGAGTGGCAGCGACAACGACGATAAATTCGTTGCGAGTTTGCAGGCGCACGACTTGGTGGCGCTCCAACGTCTCGGGGAGCTTGTCAACGACGTCGAAGACCGTCCAGAGAGACTGGCGTGGCCTGAAGTGGTTGAACTCGCTTGTATGTCTTGGAACGAGGTCGCTTTAGAGAGTCTCAAGTGCAAAACTGCACTACTTCATGGCCGGTGCGATATCAACGTGGCTCTTCATGTTCATCATCTTGTAGATACCACATGAAGCGCGGCCAAGTCAACGATGCCTTGGAGTGGATTCGGCAAGCAGTCACAAGTCAGAAAGCCATCGTTGGAGCTGACAAGCACAGCCTCGTCGAGTGCTACATGGCCTTGGCCGATGCGCTGTCGCTCCGACAGACTCAAGCCGTCGCCCAAGCAAAGGAAGCAGCAACTTTGAAGTTTGAAGCATGGCTAGCGTCTCCAGAAGGCTACTTGGTCATAAAAGACGAAGCGATTCGCATCCTGGAAGCGACGGTGTCTTTCAACTCGACGTCGCCGCTCCATCCTCGATCAAAGAAGCAAAAAGCCAAGAAAATACCGTCCAAGAAGGAGGCTGAAGCTATCGCACGGCGCCAGTTGCGCGACAAACAAGCTCAAGCGACGATCTCAGTCAGCTCGGTGTACTTGGACGAAGCACTCGATCTCTATCGCCAAGTGTTTGTTCTCGAGCAAGACCATTTCCGCCAAGCAGACGTGCACATTGCGATGGCCTACACCAGTCTTGGCAACGTCCACATGACGCGGCAAGAGCCGGACGATGCCGTCAAATACTTGACGCTGGCCATTGAAATGTTTGAAAGCGCGTGCGGTAGCGCTGTGCCAGCGTCTGCGTTTCTTCGGATGCACGTCGCCAAGATCCACGCGCACTTTGATCGTCACGAAGCGGCTTGCAACTTGCTCGAAGAAGCAGCGAGCTATTTTCACGATTTAGCTGAATCGTTTGGCGACTCCGAGACGACCCGGCGAGATGCCGCTGCGAATGCCATCGATGCATGGCGCGGCTGGCTCGATCTTGCCGTCGACAAAGATGTCGCCGACATCGGTGCGATCCATCGCAAGGTCGTCCAAGCAGCTGAACTCGGCTATGGCCAATTCAGCGTCGAAGCGGCGGAAGCGTTGGCTGCCGAGGGCCATTTTTGGCTCGACCACGAGGATCAGCGTGCCGCCGCCGACAACGCGCTCGATGCGGCGCGGTACATTCTTGAGATCCACTACGGACCCAACGACAAACGTGTGCGAAAACTGCGCCAAGAAGTCGCCGCCATCGCTGCCAAAGCCAGGCCTTCAGATTGTTGATTGACAGTTTCAACTAAGTTTGTCGGTTTCACATTTTGGAAACTGACACGCGTGATAACGTAACGGACAAAGATCGACGGGATGGCGACCGTCGGGCTCGAGCGACTCGTGTCGTCCGTCGACCGCAGCGGAGACCGCGTCTTCTTCATCAACGACTGGGCCAAGACCGCAGCGCATTGTGCGGCGACAAAAACGCCGTCGTTTCCATCCAATGTGGTCCGCACCGCCAAGTACTCGGCCATCACGTTCGTGCCGCTCAACTTGCTCGAACAGTTCCGCCGCGTCGCCAACGTCTACTTTCTCGTCATTTCGCTTCTCCAGCTCACAACGTCGCTGTCGCCAACCAACAAGTACTCAACGATCGGACCGCTCGCCGTTGTGCTTGCCGTGACGCTCGTGAAGGAAGGCATCGAAGATAAAGCTCGCCATGACGCCGACCGGCTTGTAAACCACCGCACGACCGAGCGCTTCGTCGCGACTTGGGAAAGAGAGCAATGGCAAAAGCTGCACGTTGGTGATATCGTTCGAATCCGCGACGGTGACGCACTCCCAGCGGATGTCGTGCTGGTCTTGTCGAGCCAAGGCGACCATGCACACATTGAAACGTCCAATTTGGACGGCGAGGCCAACGCCAAGCTCAAAATGTGTCTCCCAATGTCGCTGTCTTTGCCGTCCATTGCTTTGCTCAGCGGCTGCCGCGTGACTTGCGATGTCCCGAATTCCAAATTATCACGATTTGACGGCGTCTTCTCTCTTCCAGGCGGCGCGGCAGGCGTCCAAGAAGTGCAGGACATCCCATTCTCCATGGAGAATGTCTTGTTGCGCGGCACATCGCTCTGCCACACGAGTTGGGTCGTCGGCATCGTCGTCGCGACAGGGCCAGATACAAAATTGATGCAAAATTCGCGCCAGCCAGCGGCAAAATTCAGCCAAATCGATCGTGTGGCCAACCGATGCATTGGCGCCATGATCGCGTTGCTCTTTGTGGCCGTCACGGCGAGTGCCGCCGCGGGCGTTCACTTTAACAACGAGCCCCATGTCTATTTGCAAGCTCCTGGTCATCCCAAGAGCGCCAAGAGTTCGTTTGGCGAGTTGTGGATTACGTACTTGATCTTGTACAATAATTTGGTTTGTCCTGCCGCCGATTCCATGGCCTTGACCGTCTTTGTAGGTGCCAATTTCGCTCTACGTGACGCTCGAAGTCGTCAAGTGGTGCCAAGCAAGGCAGATCGAAGCCGATCCAGCTCTGTTTTGTCGTGAAACGAAGCGACCAGCGAAGGCCATGACGTCCAATTTGAACGAAGACCTTGGGCAGATCAATTATCTCTTCACGGACAAGACGGGGACACTCACGACCAACCAAATGGTCTTGCGGGCGAGTTCCATCGACGGCATCATCTTTGACCACGTTGGTGTTTCCATCTTTTATCTCTAAGTCATCGTAGGCGGCTTCTTGTGAAATGTCCGTCGAGTCGTTGGATCTTCCGTGGGAGCTCCGAGCTGCAGAGACCATGGCGGCAGCGGCAACGGGCAATTCTCCATCTTCAGGCATTTTGGATTTCCTCCGATGCGTCTTGCTCTGTCATACAGCGACGCGCAATGACGACGGCCAGTTGAGCTCCTCCAGTCCAGACGAATGCGCGCTCTTGGAGGCATTCGGTCATATCGGCGCCATTTTCCACGGACGCAAGGGCAACCTCGTACATGTTTCCCTCTTTGGCCTGCACGAGCACTATCAAATCCTAGCGCTCAATGAATTCGACAGTCAACGGCGGTGCATGTCTGTCGTAGTGCGCCGCCAGTCTCCAGCCGATGCTACAATAGCTTCTGACGCCGCTCTTGTATATTGCAAAGGCGCTGACGCTGTGCTGCTTGCTTCGCCAGACGCCGCCACGACGATCTTGAGCCAACATGTTCATCATTTCGCGTGCATTGGACTGCGGACGCTAGTCTTTGCCCAGCAGCGGCTGTCCCCAGCGCAAATGTCCCCAGCGCAAATGGAGCTTTGGACCTTGCCACTTGGAACGCCTGCTGCGGCTTGGATTGCTCAAGTGGAAGATCCGACGCAGATGCAAGTGTTAGGCACGACTGGCGTCGAAGATAAGCTCCAAGCTGGCGTGCCGGACGCGCTGGAGACGCTCGCCATGGCTGGCATTCGCGTGTGGATGCTCACTGGAGATAAAGACGAGACGGCCGTGGCGCTCGGCCATTCCAGCGGTCTTCTCTCCAATGCATCGACGGTCGTGACGATCCATGGCCGGTCGACCGACGAATGCATGGACGAAATCACGCAACATCGCCGCATGCTCAAGAAGCAAGGCCTGTGGAACATCCACGCGGTGCTGCCGACGCTGGCCGTCGTTGTGAATGGCTTTGCCCTGGACGTGCTGCTTGGAAATCCCCCCGTGAAGAACGTCGAGCCGCTCGTGGAACTACTTGTCCAGGCGCATACTGTGATCGCCTGTCGGTTGTCGCCAGGGCAAAAAGCGACGCTGGTCGATTTGGTCAAGCGCCAAAGCCGCCACAACGTGACGCTGGCCATGGGCGACGGTGGAAACGACGTGTCGATGATCCAAGCGGCCAATGTCGGCATTGGCATCTACGGCAAGGAAGGGCTCCATGCCGTTCGGTCGGCGGATATCGGCCTCGGCCAGTTCCGTTTCGTCGTGCCGCTCTTGCTGCTCCATGGTCGATGGAGCCACCGTCGACTGTGCCACGTCTTGCTCTTCACGCTCTACAAGAACGTCGTGCTCGTCGCGACGCTCGCTTTGTTTTCCATCTCGTCGGGCTTTTCAGGCCAGACGCTCTTTGACTCGTACTTGATTGTCGGGTGGAACATTGTCTACACGGCGGCGCCAGTCTTTGTCGTCGGCGTTGTCGACCATGACATTCAAGCCCAGACCGCTCGACGGTATCCCCAAGTGTACCCTGAGATGGAGCCGATTGACGGCCGCAAATTGTCCTTCTGGCTCGCGTCTGCCGTCGTCCAAGCGTCAATTATTCAATTCGTCGTCGTCAAGATGCTCCCGACAAGTCGGCTCGACGACGGCGGCGTCTATTTCGTCGGCACCGTTGTGTTTCTCCAGAGCCTCTTGGCGGCGTCGATGAAAGCCGCGATGATCATGCAGCGCTGGCACCGCTGGCAGTGGCTTCACATCGCCGCGTTGGCTTGCGGTCCTGCCTTCTTTGTCGTCTTTGTCGCCGTGTACGCCAATTTGTACCGCTGGATGCCGCATGGCAATGTCTTCCGCGACTTTTATGGCCTCGGCGTCGCTTTCGTAGCTCGTGGCGCTGACATTGCGCTCGTAACCTTGCTCGCTCCTGTCGCTGCGGTGCTCCCTGACGTGGCTTGGTTTGCTTTCCAGCGCTTGTATTTCTTCTCCAACCGCCATTTGCTCCAAGAAATCGACAGCAACTTGGGCGAGCAAGCTTTCCAAACGGTCACGCCGCTCCATCCATCGACTGCCGCATCCAACGACAGCTCGCTCGCTGCTCTTCTTCACGCTGTCCATGCCGCACCAGCGTCTCAAGTCGCTCAGTTGATTTCGCAACTGCAGAGGTTGCACGCATCGAACCGCGCGGATCCAGAAGGAACTTTGCTGGATGCCACCGACGTCCGCCTGCATCCGACCAAGATGGAATTCGTCGGCAAGGCGCGGCGGGCTGTTGAAATCGAATTTGAAGCTGCCATTGTCGCCCACGAGCGGAATCGAGTGCGCTTGTGCGTCTACTTGGCGACGGCATTGCTCCTCACAAGCCTTCTCGTCGAGTTTTTCATTGCGACGCATGAGCGAACGTTCCTTGTTTCGCGCTTGGTCGTCGTTGGCGGCGCGTTGGCGTACGCCCAGCTCACGCGCTTGGATTTGTTCACGCGGCATTACCATGCTGCCATCTTGTGTCCGATGGTCGTGACGGGGGCGGTCGTTTCGGCCACGATTACAGACACGGGGTATGTGTCTGCCGTCTTGTTTCCCATCGTGCTCTTGACCATTCTCTACGTGCAGTTCTTGCCGTCGCTCGTACTTGCGTGTGCCAATTTCGTGCTCTACGCTGTCATCCAAGCCGCACGGGGGGCGTTGGATGCGTGGCAACTTGGAGCGATCACTTGCTACATTGGCTTTGTGATTGTCTTTGCCGCGCATGGATCTTGGCGCATGCAACGAGCGATGCGAGACGACTTTCTCCAGCACCGAGCGCTTGTCAACCAAGAGCGCCGAGCTTTACAAATCCTCTGCAACATGTTTCCGCCGCACGTGACCGCCAAGCTCCAAGCGGGGGACTCGATCGTGGCCGAGCACGAGCCCGACGTGACTGTGCTCTTTTGTGATATCGTCGATCTTCATGACCTCATGCACGACAACGCCCCCGTCGAAGTGGTGTCGCTCTTGGATCATATTTATTCTCTCTTTGACGAGGTACACTTTGCGGCGCCATCATCTTCATGACCATCGTGGCTCTAGATTTGCGTGAAATTCCATGTCCAAAAGATGGAAACTGTTGGGAAAACCTACATGGCATGTGCGGGGCTGCATGAGACCGCGACAGATCCATCCATGCCGCATGCTGCTTTGCGAGCTGCTTGTTTGGCGACGGAAATGCTACGACTCATGCGGTCCTGTCGAACGCCGTGTGGGAAAACCATTCGCATCCGCATTGGACTTCATACCGGCAATGTCTTGAGCGGTCTCGTCGGCTGCAAGAAGCAGCAGTTTTCCCTCTTTGGCGACACTGTCAACACGGCGTCGAGAATGCAAACAACAGGCGACATGGACGCGTGTCAAGTCTCCGAGGCGACGTTTGACAAGCTCCGCAGGGATTTTGCCTTCCTGCCACGCGTCGTCAATGTCAAAGGCAAGGGCGAAATGACGGCGTACCTGATGGGCGATCCAACGTCCAAGCAAGCTGTCGCCTTCTTGAGCCAGCCTCATCTTGGCAGCGCCCCTCGATTTGACCACCATCGCCACAATGCCATCATGGAAGCGGCGATCAATCCTCTATGGCTCCGATTCAAAGAGCCCACCACCGAGACGGCATATGTGAAATCCACAGCGGGCGTACGAGCGGCGGGGGCGCAACGAACGCTTTACGCCTTGGGGCTCTACACAATCTTTGCCCTCGTGCGAGATTTGTCGCGGCATGACCGTGGTGGCATTGTTGTCGTCGGTGTCGTTGTGCGGGTCGTTTTTGTCCTTTTGGCTGGCATTGCTCTAAAATGGCGTCTTGAATGGCAGAAGAAAATCAAATGGTTGGCGCTGGTAGCGTTGTTGTCGCTCGTTCTCTTCCACATCTTGGTCATTTCAAAGCGGCGAGCCCAACACAGCGAGCTAGCCGAGCAGGATATTGATCTTCTCGCTCTGGACCTCGTTTGGGTCATCTTTGCACTCTCCAACAGCGGCGCACTAAGCCACCGCGACGCCATTGTCTTCAATCTCGGCGTGTGGATAATCGGCGTGCCATTGCTCGTGTTTGGCTATTTCCACCACAAATCGAGCGCTGTTATCTACCCGATGATCTTGACAACATGCTCTGCGATTGCCGGCGTGACCATTTCGCGCCGCACAGAGTTTTTCACGCGTCGAACGATGTGGCTTCACATGCAAACGCAGCTCGAGACAAAGAAAGCTGACCAGTTGCTTTACCAGCGCTTGCCCGAAGCCGTGGTGACGAGATTGAAGCAAGGCGAAGTGATTTGTGACGAACATCTCATGGTAAGCCACGCTGTTCGATTGATGTTTGACTAGAGAAACAACGTAGGTTAGCATTTTGTACTCGGACGTGAAAGGCTTTACCTCGATTGCGTCGCGAGCCAACACAGACCAAGTGATCCACATGTTGGACAAACTCTTTGCGGCGTTTGACAAGTTGACCGAGAAAAACGGCGTCTTCAAACTCCAAACGATCGGCGATGCCTACGTGATTGTGTCAGGGCTTCCGTACGTCGATATGGGAGCGAGTGGAAGTCGAATGGATGCGTTGCATCGACAAGACACACCACCGATGGAGCAGATTGAACTGCTCGACTTGCAAACAAGAAGAAATTCGCTGAAAAAACCTTGTCTGCGAGTCGACCAGCACCTTCAGAATCTGCTGCAAATGGCGCTCGATATGATCCATCACGTCGCCCAGGTACATTCAGTCATGGAGAGGAAAGGGCAAAGGCTTGTAGGTGCAAGATCCAAACACGGGAAAGCCCCTGCAGATGCGGATTGGAGTGCACTTAGGGAGCATTTACGGCGGAGTCATTGGTAATTTGACTCTGCGGTATGATATGTGGGGCCCCGATGTGATGATTGCCAACGATATCGAGAGCCATGGGATAGAAGGAAGAGTCGTTGTGAGCGAGGCAGTCAAAGACCAATTTGATGAATTGGGAATTCCATGTTCATTTCACAGTGAAATAAAGGGAAATATCAAATCCTACGTCGTCGAGCTCGAGCCAGGACAAGAGGTTCCAAGAAGCACGAGCCCTAGACGGGCGACATCTGCCATCGGCAATGGTGGCAACTCCCCTTCCAAGCTTCGCAAGACATATTAATCATCATCCGACCAGTCTGAGGGCTCTGACATTCCCAACGAATCAGCGCGCGGGCGGTTGACGTTGTTTAAGCCGAGCATGCGCTACAAGAAGTAAATACAATGAAGTGTCATCTCGTTTGTACCTTTTCAAAGCCATCCGCGACCTATAAATTGAATCTTATTCATGGTTTGTTCCTAAATGTATGTTCATACCGGATTTTTAGGAGGTTCAGCAGCTGGAGGAGGCGCTGGTTGTGTAGCAGGTTTGGCCGATTTTTGGTTTTCCTTCAGGTTTTTGATTTGCGTGAGCAAGTCATTCTGCTACATGTCAGAATACACCAATCAGGCTAAGAAATACCTCATCGCCGAAATTCGATGCGTTTCCGTCAGAGCCTTCGTTGCTGCCATCATCTGACATTTCAACAGTAGGCAATGTTTTCTTGTTTCCAGGGTAGTCGGCTAAAGGTGGAGGGGGAGGCTGATTGGGCTGCGCTGGCACCACCACTTCCTCGGCTTTCAGCACGGTAACTGGTTTTACAAATTGCTTTCGATCGCGATCTTGTTCCATTCGATCTTGCTTGCCGCTGAGTGCGTTTGAGCGACGCATCATTCGCAGCTTGATTTCGTCAGCAATCGTCAAAGCAGGCTTTTCTTCCTATGCAAGTCTGAGTTTCTATTCAAAGAGCCATTCCAAACCTCAATAACATTATTTCTGGCTGGTTGATCCTCAACCTAATCGAATGCAAGCTGAGTGAGTGCTAAGTGTCCGCCTTACTTTGCGCAATTTGTTCAAACTAGCATTTCGAATGGCATCCATCAAGCTGGCACGAGGATTAGCTGGTTCGGGCGGTGGTGGTGGACCATCTTCAGGGGCACCACTAACATCCCCAGCTGGAGGAGGGGGAGGAGGTGGTCGATTCTCGTCCATTTGAGGAGGTGGAGGTGGTGGTGGTGGCATGCCATCATCTAAGATTGTGAATGAGTTTGACTTGAAATGTGGTAGAGTGAGAACCTGAGTGTACAGGAGGTCCTCCTTCAAATGACGGTGGTGGTGGCGGCGGTGGTGGGGCGACATCAGTTGGGCCAAGCTGAATGTCTCCCGAATTGACAGGCTGTGACGCTGTGGGACCCGTGGAGAACTCAGCAATTTGAGGTAAATCGGGAAGACCCGAATCTTGAAACATTGACGGTGCAATGGAAGCATTTACTTGGTTTTCGTATTTGTATTCGACAGCAACACCCTTGAGACCAGGAAGCACGTCCGGGAATTGACTCTTGTCGTAAGTGCCCAATGAGGGCTTGAAAAGACCTTTGTCGATTGTGCCATCAAATCCATCACCACTGTTCATGACGGAATCAGGAGCAGCAGCAAGAACTTTTTTCTTTTCTTCTTCTTCCTTTACATCGACGCCGAGCAAATTATCCCAAGATGTGTACTACAAAGTTTTCAGCCAAGCAATCAAAATTTCAATACCTCTTGGTACGGATTCTCTCCTGAATTGAAGAGCAACACACTGGCAACAGACGATACATCTTCCGGCAATGGACCCAAACCTTCCTACTCAATGGTGAAGCCATCCAATGCCAAAACCAAGTTTTGGTTACCTCGGTCATGTTAACTTCAGCTCGTCGAGTTTCAACAGCAGGATTAATACGTTCAAAAAGATCGAGCACTTCCGCCACGAGCTGTTGGCGTTGTCCTGGGGTTGGCGCTTCAGCAGGAAGAAAATGAGTAGTTGGATCCGAAATAGCTAGTGGTGGATGCTCCTCGTACGGTTTATCGCTGTAAAGTCCCTTCATCGACGGAAGAACTAGACACGGTGAGAGGCGAAGAATGCAGCAAACAAAAAACCCTTTGGAGCGGGGTATTTTGCCGTCGAAAAAACCGTTGTGGGCTTATTAGATATACCGCGCTCTAGAGAGAGGTGACTGTGTCATGCGAGACGTAGAAGAGGAATGTACCGATGATGGCATTTACTTTGTTTTGGCATTCGTTGATTCTCTACATGTGGGTTCATTTACATCTACAATCGACCAACAAACCTTATCGATCACTTTGACACGTTCCTTCTCGGCTTGGACCTGCGTTTCAAGTTGAGTGTCCTTTCTTGCTCAGTCCGCAAACCTTGTTTCCAATACGCACGAAGACATCCGTGACAATCGAGTCGAGGTGAACTAAATGGCGGATGACATCCTTGACGACAAAGGGTTTCTTCAAGTCCTCGAAGACCCTGTCGACGCAGTAAACCTGCGACGTCTGCATGCACTTGGATCGATCGACCTGCGGTGGTGCAACGAAAATGGGATTGTGAAGCCGGAATGTTCGTCATAATATTATATTTCAAGAGTTTTGAGTGTTGGTAATATGGTTCAGTATTCATTATAACAGGTATTTTCTCGTTGAAAGCAACTATTGCAATACACAATAGTATTGCAATATATTTTGAAATTATTGTTCACTTTCTTGGAATGTCGAAGCGTTGTTTCCAATACGCACGAAGACATCCGTGACAATCGAGTCGAGGTGAACTAAATGGCGGATGACATCCTTGACGACAAAGGGTTTCTTCAAGTCCTCGAAGACCCTGTCGACGCAGTAAACCTGCGACGTCTGCATGCACTTGGATCGATCGACCTGCGGTGGTGCAACGAAAATGGGATTGTGAAGCCGGAATGTTCGTCATAATATTATATTTCAAGAGTTTTGAGTGTTGGTAATATGGTTCAGTATTCATTATAACAGGTATTTTCTCGTTGAAAGCAACTATTGCAATACACAATAGTATTGCAATATATTTTGAAATTATTGTTCACTTTCTTGGAATGTCGAAGCGGAAGCAACAAGTCGTAGCCGAGCCAACGCCAGAACAAGCTCAATGGTTGCAGCGTTTCCAGCTTCTCGATAGCTGCTACTGCTTTGTCTCAAGCAGAAAAGCAATTTTATCGCTCAAGTCTATCCTGAGCCTGGCTGCGCATATTTCAGGCAATGCTGAAAGCTTGACAGAGTCGCATGTGCGCAAAATGGCCACGATCGGCGTTGTGCACTTGGAAGTTCAGGCAAAGGACAAGATTGTTCTCCCAGGTACTGCATACTTGGATGCATACGTTGACGTGTCTGTCTTGTAGATGATTTCAATCCAAACGTAGACCCGAATGAATTGGTTGAAGTCGTGAGTTTCCCAGACGTACCGCACTCAAGCAAACGAGCAAGCTCGAAACGTCTCGAGCAATTCCGCAAAGCTCTCGCCAAAGCATCCGATATATCTGTTGTCCCTGAGTATGTTCCACCACCGCCAAAGAAGGCAAAACCAACGGTGCCAGACTATGATCTTCATAAGGACGTACCGTTCTTGAACGTTCTCACACAACGCGACTTTTACACTGGCCAAGTCGCGCATGTCGAGTACATACCTCCTCGGCCCGCTCGTTTTAGTGATGTTCGACTACAAGACATGGGCGTCTGTGAGGCTGTGATCAAGGCAGTCACAATCGACAAACTCTTTTGTCACCAGTCTGAGGCCATCGCCGCACTCTTTGAAGGCCGCCATGTTGTCATTTCCACGTCAACATCTAGCGGCAAGTCGATGGTGTACAATATTCCAGTAGCGCACTCTCTCGTGACATCCCAAGCAATGAGCTTTTTCCTCTTTCCCACCAAGGTGAGGAGCCTTGAAGCTTGCTTCAGGCTAGAATCCCGTACTTAGGCTCTAGCTCAAGATCAATTCCAGTCTTTTGCGTCCTTCTTACGACGGTGCAAAGGTCTTGACGATTCAATTTGTGCGACTTATGTAAGCTTTGCCGCTGTTGCTTCTTGACTTAGCTCAATCTAGGACGGCGACACAGCCAAGGCAGACCGTGCGGGGATACGCAAACGAGCCCGAGTCTTTTTCACCAACCCAGACATGTTCAATGTGTCGATTCTGCCTCAGCATACTGATTGGGCGACTGTGCTCTCTCATCTCAAGTCCTTATCCCTCTCATTTCGTCGTTCTTCATGCTTGATTTGATAGATTCATTGTAATTGACGAAGCGCACATGTACCGTGGCGTCTTTGGCTCTCACGTGGCTGCAATCTTGCGACGACTTTTTCGACTGTGCTATATGTACGGCTCTAGTCCGCAAGTTGTGTGCTGTTCAGCGTCGATTATGAATCCTCGAGAGCAATTTGAATGGCTTGTGCCTCGGACGTCGTTTTTCAACCGAGATGTGGCCGTCATTGAACAAGAAAAGGATGGAAGTCCATCAGGCAGCAAATACTTTGTCGTGTGGGACCCACGAGCATCGAAAACACTACCAAAGTCTGATGCAATTGATATATCCGATCAACCTGACGCTGCTGTCAATGTCTCCCCAAGCACGATCCATCAGAGTGCACAAATTTTATCGTCTCTCGTCTCTGCCAACGTCCATACGATTGCCTTTTGCAAGGTATTCCGACCAACATGGAAATAATCTCACAAGGCGATCCTAGGGCCGTAAATTGACGGAGCTCGTCTTGGACTACACCCACGCGGACCTGCGCAAGCAAAAGCAGGGGCATTTAGTTGGCAAAGTGAAAGCGTATCGAGGCGGCTATTCTGTCGAAAACCGCCGAGCGATCGAGAAAGAACTGTTTCGACAAGACTTGCTTGGAGTTGTTTCAACGAACGCGCTCGAGCTTGGCATTGACATTGGCTCACTAGAAGTGACGCTCCATGTGGGCTATCCGTCCTCGGTGGCGTCCATGTGGCAGCAAGCTGGTCGAGCTGGCCGCAGTGGAAAGGTGGAGTTGACTTCAAATATCGAGTTCATTCTAAAAGTGGAGTGCAGGATTCGATGGCATTGATTGTGTGCTTCGACGCGCCGTTGGACGCGTACTACAAATCGTTGGGGAGTGCAATGTTCAAGAAACCTCCAGAGGCTGTCGTCTTGGATCCACTCAACGCCGAAGTGCTTCGACAGCATCTCCAAAGCGCATCTCTCGAGCTAGACCTTTTATCCCAACGCACTGGGACGGCCGAAATCGACAAGTCTGGCAGTACTTTGTTGATCCGCTTTAATTGTCTTGTAGAGTCATCTTCATGGACAATGCGGAAGACTTTGTCGCGAAAATGGTAGTCGACCACGAATTGATGCACTACGCGGACGGCTTTCGAGTTCCCGCTGCTGTGTCTCGGATGGAAATTGCTATCCGAGACATTGCTACTGACTCTTACAGCGTACGAAACCCATTTCCTGCCGAGATCGGTCAACGTTGTGTAGGTCATTGATGTTCTGGACGACAATAAAGTGATTGATGCGATTCCTGGCCATCGTGTGTTCTTCCAAGTGTATCCTACAGCCGTCTACTTGCACCAGGCAAGAAATTTTTTTATCTCCTTGTGGAAAGAATTATTTTAGGGCAGAGAGTACATTGTCAGCAAAATCGACACTGAAGCCAAGCTTGTCTTTGCTCGACGGAGCCCAAGGCGCTTGAAATATTTTACTCGGCCGCGTGATTTCACCGACGTGGATGTGCGCATTACGTTTGATCCTTCGGTGTTGTATCCCCCCCATGTGCATCTCGGCGTGGCGGCGCATATTACGCAAGTTGTCGGGTGTTACACTGTCGAAAAGCGAAGCATGAAGATCCTGACAAGAACCGATTTTTCCTTGCCGCCGATGGAATCGGAAGGACATGCCGTGTGGATGGACATTCCCGACCATCTTGGGTACGATGAAAAGAGAACCAGAGCCGCATTGCATGGCGTGAACCACTTGATTCTTGCTGTCATTCCAAGTTTTATGCTTGTTGATTACAAGGATATAAGCTCGGAGCATGTGAGTCCATTGGAAAAGCGTCTGCGGTACGAGAGGCTGCCGTCTTGAATTGACCATTTTGTCTTCTAGACCATCACGAGTCATCGTGTTTGAAAACAGCAAAGGTGGAGTTGGTATTGCCAAGCGCCTCGCAGTTCTTTTTCCTCAGGTTTGTTGTCATGTCATTGTCTGCCCTTACAACGAAAATTCAGCTTGTAATTTGTGCCAAGAAGATTCTCGACTTGTGTGATTGCACGCATGGCTGTCCACGATGCGTCCATTCAATGGCGTGTCCAGAATTCAATGCAGCCGTATCCAAAGATGGAGCGCGAGCTGTATTGGACTACATGGTCGCAACTTTATCCACATCTTCAACGTCGGATAATCCGTGAATAATTTATGATCTCCTTGATTTTCGATCGCGGTCGCTTGTGTATCTTGTCTTGCGCTCCCGAGATCTGTCCCGTGATCTTTCTCGAGATCGGTCGCGGCGTTTGGAATGACGATTCCTCCTTGGACTGGCACTCCATCTATCCGTCGAGTGACGATCTACGTTGATTCATTGGTGACAAAGTTATCCACATTTGCTCTTACCTGGAGAGCGATAATGGAGCAAGGGCGGATCGGCTTCAACTGGATTTGCAAAGGGGTGAAGAAAGTTGCAATCGCTGCCGCGGACACAACGGCGCCTCAAATATAATCCACAGATTGCTTGAGACCAAGATGTCATTGGGGGAATCATAGGATTCAGCTGAAAAAGAGTTAGATCTTCGCTCAGATTCGAGTCACACCTGTTTCCCAGCATACCATCGCCCCTGCAGACCGACAAAGGCATCAGATACCTGTTGAGCGGTTTGAAATTCTACGTAGACATTTCCTCGCAAGTGGCTTGCTGTATTACGGCATGTCTAAGTTATGAAAATGAGAGGAAATGCAACAGGGTAACATACTGTGAGTTGAACAACGTTCCCAAACTTGAGTAGCTCTTTCAGAGCATCAAAGTAAAAGCCTTTATACGCTTCTTGCATTTCATTTTCGCCCAGCTAGTTTTAAACTCGTCAGATGGCATGATACCTCCTCGTTTGAATATACCTCCAAGTAATCATCGCCATCAGCATGGGAACGGACACCAATCGTGTGCATACTCTACGTATATCAGCAAATTCCACGGCTGAAGAGCTTACTGGGAGCAAAAGAAATCGTCCTGGTTTTGCTGAAGGTGCGTGGATTCGACTACATTGATCTCCAAACCGGCACACGCCAGTCCGTGTGAAGAAATGGCAAAGCAGCTTCTCTTTCTACGACATTTGTTAGGTCTATGCATTGCAAATCATCTCACCTGTTCGTCTGTCATATTTTGCATGGTTTCTCTCCATTGTTTGTCTTCCATCTACAAAATGTGTGAATCGACAATGGATGGAGCAATGCACAACCTCTCGCCACGCTGCAATCGAGCGTTCCTTGGCTTCTCGTTCTTCTCGCTCCTGTAGTTCCTTCTCTAACGCCTCTTGCTCCATTTCTTGTTTGATGTCTTCCATGAGACGTCTTCGTTCTTCGAGAATCCGCTTTTTCTTTGCAAAAATCGCGTCCGACTTTGCATTCGCCTCGACCCATTGCTGGTGGATTCTTTGTGATGTTTCTTCAGCTTCCATGGCCTCTCTCTCAAGCTCTTCATGAGTCGGTTGCGTTCCTCGCTCTAATTCAGACTGTAGCTGAGCGTACAGACGTCTCTGTCTTCTCTTTGCTTGATTCTTGGCGAATGTGCGCCGTTTGCCCATCGAATTGTCAAAAATTGGCGCGCCATGCAGATTAAATTAATGTTAATTCTACTGGTGATATCCTCTATACATTATTCCATATAAACTAAGTTTGTTGGAAATTCAACATAAATAATTATCGACAAAATGCATCGCTGGTCATCACCAATGCTTCTAAGTAAACGATACGACGGCAGTTGATCCTTGACTCCCTCTTCGACGATTGAGGATATGGAGCAAGTCCATGTTGTATTTGTCATGAAAGTGCATTCCTCGATAGAAGCTAGAAACAGTCCCTTAGATAAAATTTCTCAATGAAAAGTGTGAACTGCTCACACAGCAAACGCATTACGGCAACAATAAAGGCAACGACTGGACTGCTGAAGAGGAGAGAGATCAGTCGACAAGCCATGCAATTTGACGAAATCTTACATGCGAAGGATTCATTTCCTAGTGGAAAGCGCAATGAATTGAGTCATGAAAGTCCATGATAAAAGCTGCATGTAGATGATTGACTGTCGCAAGTGAAATACGCTCAACAATAAGTGCAATGAGGATAAGGGAGTTAACCCTCGGCTTCCCGAATTCTGCCGCGTAATGTGTACCCAGCGACTTCTCAAGTCTGTCGCTTGGATGAAACAGCGTTACTCGACCTCGTAAGCCAATCCACTCGTAAATCAAAATGATGTAATTAGACAACAGCTCGAGAGAGGAGCGATCAACAACTTCAGCATTCTACATGGCTCAATGGTGAGCATCCTGAGTCCACTGGATCGTGCTTGGGTCGATGCCTTCCTGGACCATTTCCCACAAGGGGCTCATTTCACGGAGACGACCAACGTGCTTGATGCAGAGCGCAATGGCAAAGTCGACTTCTTCCTCGGTTGTGAAGCGGCCAATGCCAAAACGGATCGACGTGTGGGCCAAATCTTCACCAACACCGATTGCTCGAAGCACATACGAAGGTTCGAGCGATGCACTCGTGCAGGCACTGCCACTCGAGACGGCAATGTCTTTGAGAGCCATGAGCAAACTTTCGCCTTCAACGTACGCAAAGCTCAAGTTGACATTGCCCCAGTAGCGATGCGTTTCATCGCCGTTCAAAATCACATGAGGAATCGCGTCTTGAATGCCCTTTTGGAGTTTACGAGCGAGGTATTGAATCCAAGTGTGGTCGTTTTCCATCTCACGCTCCGCGATGGCGCATGCTTCGCCGAGACCTACACAGAGAGGATGCGGCAAAGTACCGCTGCGCAAGCCACGTTCCTGGCCACCACCAGACAAAATGGGTTCCAAACGAACCTACTCAAGCATGAGACGAATGGTTACAAGAAAACAGAGCATACGCGAGGGCGGCGGCGAATGTACATGGCACCGATACCCTTGGGGCCGTAGACCTTGTGTCCTGAGATGGACATGGCGTCAATGTTCATGGCATCGACGTCAATTGGAAGCTTGCCGACCATTTGGGCAGCATCCGTGTGGAAGAAGACCTTGTTTTCGCGGCAAATTTTACCGATTTCAGCCAGCGGTTGGAGGACACCGATTTCGTTGTTGACCGCCATGACAGAGGCAAGGACAGTGTCAGGTCGAATGGCTGCCTTGAACGCTTCAAGATCCACGAGACCGTTCTTTTGCACTGGCAAATACGTAATCTACGCAGCAATCATGAGCATGCTCTGTCAACAGTAACAGTGAAAGTACCTCGAAGCCCTCGGATTCCAAGGCACGGCAAGAGTCCAAGACGCACTTGTGTTCAATTTGGGTCGTAATGATATGCTTCTTCTTGGACTTGTAGAAATGTCCGATACCTTTGATAATCGTGTTGTTGGATTCAGTCGCACCCGAGGTAAACATAATTTCCTTTGGGTCGGCGCCAATCAAGGATGCAACTTGACCACGTGCATGTTCAACCGCATTGTCGGAATCCCAGCCGAACGCATGGGTCCGCGAGTGCGGGTTGCCGTAGCTGTGCGTCATGTGGGACATCATTTTGTCGAGGACACGAGGATCAAGTGGTGCCGTCGCTTGGACATCCAAATAGGCCGCACGGCCTCGAGCATGTTGCCCCTTGATCGAAAAACCAGGCGAGAACACCTCTTCGGAATGCGCGTTTTTCAGCACCGCTTCCGGCACTTCATTCACAGGCTTGTATCGCTTGTCTTCGGCTTTTGTACTCATGGCCTTGGACAGTCCATTCCATCGCACGGCGCGGCGGCCGTTCTTCACCACAGTGGACAACATGACTTTGGAGATATGCCACTTCCGAACACCACTGAACGTCCATGGGAGTTTGGTCAAAAAAGCTCAAAATTGATTGGCTGATGTATTAGCCAATCAGAGATCACCATTGTCGATGTGGTTTTTATACACGCGTTCAAGTGGCAGATGGCATTCAAAATGCACCCCAAGAATCGCCACGATTTCATCTTGACTCGCCTAAAAAGCCCGCAAAGTTGAGGCCTTACGGGTCAAATATTGAGGTAAGTTGATTGTCGGCTGACACTTGACGCTATTTCGACGTTTCAAGTGGACTGTGGAAATTTTTTAGCCCAGTTGGGTGCCTGTCGTAAATTGTTGATGGCGCTTTTACTTCAAAAGGGGACGGTAGTGGTGAGGCCGATTCTACGGATTTTATATCGGTGATAGTGCATTGGGTTGTGATTTGCGTATTAACGTCAAGGAATCGAAGTTCTAACGGCAACAGAGAAGACGTTTCGACCAGTGATGACGTTATATTGTCAAGGAAGTTAAACTGAGCTGAGCAATGAGCTTTGGATATGAAATCGCGTAAGGTTGAGGACAGTATGCTCTGAAATTCATCTCCACATCCGGCGCGTAATCCTTCATCTTTCTCATGAGCTAAAGTATACATTTTCACAAGTTTCAGGAGATAAAATTAAATTATAGAGGTATTCAAATACAGTATGGGCAAAAATGCATGCCGCTATTCCCTCACGTCAAGTGACCTCATGTCGGGTACAGAGAAGCGCTTACTCAAAAGACTATCAAGAGTAACAGCAGAGAAGACATTGTGCTTCCCACACTTCTTAGGTTTGGCACATTATTATTTATTCCGCTTATACCAAATTCTAAGTTTTAACCAATAGAATCTGCATTTCATTATCATTTTAACCAATCTATGTTCAGAATAACCTATCCATAACAATCGGACAAAGATTGTTATCACTTATGCACGAGTCAATCTTTGTTTATGACTAGATAGATACCTGAGAGAGACTACGGGGATACTTGCGCGTCCATTGTGCATCGCTTTTGTATTTGAGCTGACATTATTGTCCGTCGCCAGGATCTCATGATGAGCTATGTATCCATCTCTCATCGACTTGTTGATCCTTTGAAAGTAGTCTCTCTTCATAAAGGATCGAAAAAAGCCTACAGAGCGAATTCTTTGGCGTCACAGAAAAGTACTCTCGCGTTAATGTGGAGCAAGCAATGTCAAGTGATGTGAGCGACGTCTGATTCTGTAACGTTATTCTAACCTTGAGCGTACGGCAACTGAGTTGTATTGCTTCCTCCTTAACTCTTGAAATTGTAAGCTTAATGGTTGATTCCGCCACGACTGTCCCGTCTATCTAAAACGTCTTGCTACCGCCGCACTGTGATGGTATTGCATTTCTTATGGACAAGACTGCCCTAACCCCAGCTAAAGACGATACAAACATGGTGCAATCTTGAAGCTAATGGAAGTTCCTTCAATCCTAGGGAGAGTCTAGCCTACAGCGGCTTCGCTCGGGCTCAAGCACAGTTAGCACAAGCATGACGGCCAAACAAATCCTTGCGCATATAAATCTTCTTTGGGCTGCTTACGTCCGCCATTGACAAAGGTGTACAGTAATCAACCGAGTCGACCTGATTACACGAACAAAGCAATGACAGAAGTAACGCCCCCTCCAAGCAAATCCACTCAACTCAGCGATCGGACTCTGCGTACACTGCATACAAGGGGCTGTGCTTGCGACGTCAAGTTACTGGATGCCCAACAGTCCAAGCTGTCCAGCTTGCCGAGACTTCATAGTGCTCAGGGCAAGATGGAGCATGAGGCGTCTATTTGAATTGTGTAGACGAGGTGAGTAGCTGCCACTCGAAAGATTTCTAGCTCCAATAGTCTAGAAAGACAAGGGGACGACCACAGAATATGGCCATGAAGGACATAGGCAGGACCAAGGTGGCACGTGAAGTTGTTTTGCTGTTGCAGTTCAAGACAAAACTTCCTTTGACGGGAACGTCCTGTCACAAAGCGGTGGCTGTATACGGTCTCGACGATCCAGCCGCGTTGGTGTTGCCATTTTCCATTTCACTCGATGGTGCAGACAACGATGGACCCAGAGCCCACACCTGCTGCGGTTGAAGTGACGTCCGACGCCGAGTATGCCGTCAACGACGATGAAGAGCAAACGGTGGCTCGACCCAGCAACAAGAAGCGAATCTTGCTAGCTCTTGTTGCGGGTCTGCTCGTCGTTGGAGGGGTAGTTGGTGCGATCCTCGTCGTCAATGCGAAGACAAACGCACCAGCTTCAAGCACATCGGTCTCAGTTGGAGCGACAAGAGCCTTCCAAGGTTTAAGTGTTGCGTACGACTCGAACGCAAATCCGAACGGCATCAAGGACGACTTCCAGCGCATTAAGCAGCGCTTTGGAGCCGTGCGCACCTTTCAAACTGCGGGGACTCGCAACCACATTCAAGCTGCCGGTGAAGTTGGTATCGGAATCTACGCTGGCGTCTGGATCCGTGGGTCTGACGCTGATACTTCAAACGACATGCAAGCTGTCGTGACTGGCGTCAAGAGCTACCCGAACAACGTCAAGGCTGTCTTTGTCGGGAGCGAAGATCTCAGTAATGGCGTCGATCCTAGTGTGGTCATCGCCAAAGTGCAACAAATGAAGCAACTCCTCCGCAATGCTGGCTTCCCCAACATCCCCATCGGCTCTGTTCAAACGGACGGAGCATGGAATGGCAATGGGCGCAACTTGGCCAACAACTGCGATATCTTGGGCGTGAATATCCATCCATTCTTCAGCGGCGCCGTGTCCAGGACACAACCGATTGAAGACTTGAAGTCACGGTGGAACCAAATGGTGAACTGGTTTCCAGGCAAGAAGATCATGTTGACTGAAACGGGATGGCCCACCGCCGGCTCTGCCTACGATGGCCATCAGCCCAGTCTGGCCACGACCAAGGACTATCTCAACAAAGTCCAAGACTGGGCCAGACAAGGCAACGCGGCGACATGCCGGCCTTCTTCGTCTACTACGACACGCCGTACAAGTCGCCCGACTTTGAACAACACTTTGGCTTGAGCACGAATGGCGTGTGGAAATTTGACTTCAACTTTTCACCAAGTCCACCACCTCCGCCACCGAGCCCATTGCCGTCGCCTACTCCACCAACACAAAAACCAACTCCACCGCCAACTAAACCTCCAACACGAGCTCCCACTCCACCGCCCACCACGCTCAAGCCAACTCAAGCCCCCACTAGACCTCCAACTCAGTCGCAAACGCCATCTCCGACATTCACCACGACAAGAACACCCAAACCTTTTCCAACTTTCACCCTCCGACGCCTTCTCCAACCTCGGATGTGCCCACGCCGTTCCCAACTTCGAGGACTCCCAAGCCATTCCCAACGCTCAGTCCTTCTGAAGCTCCGTCGCCTTCTCCATCTATAACTCGACCTGATACCCCCAAGCCGCTTCCATCGTATACGCCGTCGAGTTCCCCAAAGCCAGAGCCAAGGCAGAACGGAACATTCACCAACTCGAACAATGGTTTGCCGGTCGTGCTTGCAGCTGTCCCTCGAAGAAACACTGTTGTGCCTCGCCTCCGATGGGGAAACAACGACTGGGTCGATGACAAATGGGCGCTCTGGTCCATCCAACGGGATCTAATCGTGAATGTCGCCAACGACAAATGTCTCGCTGCCAACGAGCCGATGAACGGGGGCTTTGTACGTCTGGTCAAGTGCGATGCAAACAACCACAATCAAAGGTGGCGTACGACGCCTCGACGCAACAACTGCGTCACTTGACGCATACTGGCTTCTGCTTGGATTTGAATTTCCCCATGAAGAGCCGGCCATTCGTCTGGCAGTGTCGTGAGCCATCCGATGCCAAAGTTGGTCTCCAGAAGCTTGAATGGTGGACTGCTCTTGTTGACAATGTAGGCGAGTACGAGCGATAAAAATCATCATCACACTTGAATCGATCTCTTATCCAACTCCATCGAGTTGCTCATGGCGGACGGTCATTTCCATCTCCAAAATATTCCAGGAGAATGCCGCGATGAATTTATCTCATCGCGAAGAATATGAGCGCAGTAGAACACATCGTTTCGGCCATGCTTGTTCAGATCAAGCCCATCAAGGTATCGAGGGGATTTAACGGCACGCACCCGCGTGGTTCGTGCGGATTCGTCCATCCTTCTATCCTTGAAGCCCATCAGCCATGATCTAAACCATCCTCCATCCATGGAGCATTGGTTTCCCAGGGGTTCACTGGATTCGATGTTTTCAAGTCATGTCTGGTGAAAGTCATGTTGGCTAACTCTGCACCGCGATCGTTGAAGAGCTTACATGTCTTTCCATGTATGTCTCCGTCTTTACTCTCTCAACCACAGACTTGAATACAATGCATCGGCAGCCTACAGGTACAAGTAGGAGATTTTCAACTCGTTGTCTTTACCTTGTAATCCATGCACTTTCGACTCACCCGACTCAAGTTGTTGACGTCCAGATCGACGTCGATTTGCGTCATGTTTCACTCGTGCAATGTTTCCAGCACGAGCTGCATCGCTCGCAACGTTAAGCGCTACGTCGGTCCATGTGAAATGAACTTTGTCCGTCCCAACGATGGACTTTCTGTTGCTCGCCAGTCTCTCGCTTCGACATTTCAGCGACCTCAGCGACCACAGTCGACTCCTCAACGTTCCCCCTCTCCATCATGCGACAATTTACGCGCGTGCGAGAAAGATCGACTGCTTGGGGCCATTGGATTGCCGTGCGCCATCTTTTGCACGTCTCGTACATGTTCATGAGATCTTTCACCTTGGCAAATGAAGGTCAATGATGAATATTCTTATGTATTTTGGGAAATATCCTCATGTGAATTGTCATATTTCAATGAATTTTCTTCGCCTAAATGCTAGGAATATTCCTAATGTAGGATATTTCCTTGCTATTCATCTACACAAGTCCAGGATACCGGAGCCACACACACCCATGCACGTGCTTGCCACAAAATGGCTGACCACCCGCCGCTCTGCCTTCATTATCCAACATGGCACCTTCTCCAGAAGACCCAAGCAGCGACGGCCATGTCTTGGCGGTGTCAACCTCCTCGGCGATCGTTGTTGTTGAATCCGAGGTGCTGTTCAAACCGCCGGCAGTTCCTGCTCCCCCTCGACGACGACGACCACTTATCGCCATGGTTGCTGGCCTTCTCGTTGTCGGAGCGGTTGTAGGTGTGCTTGTTGCCCATCAACGTGCCACTTCGTCGGCATCCACAACGCTTGCAAAAGTAAGCAGCGCGAATGGATGGAGTGTCTGCTACGACTCGTACAACAATCGCGACATTGCCAAGCACTTCAGCCGCATCAAGGAACGCTTCTCTGGTGTTCGGACATATCAAACCCAAGGCGTGCACAATCATATCCAAGCGGCAGCTGAAGCTGGGTTGCAGATCAATGCTGGCATTTGGATCCAGACTGGAGACGTTGAAGCTGACATGAATGCCGCAGTCTGGGGAGCTCAACATTACCCTGGAGCAATCAAAGCGATCATGGTTGGCAATGAAGAGCTTCTCAGCGGCTACGGCGAGCAGTTTGTCATTGACAAAGTCAATCGCATGAAGCAAAAACTCCATGACGTTGGCATTTGGAACATCAAAGTTGGATCGGTCCAAACCGACGGGGGCTGGCTCAATGCTTGGAGTCTGCCGAACGTGGTTGATGTCATGGGAGTCAACATCCACCCGTTCTTCGGTGGCTCTGAAATCTCCAAGTTCAACCCAATTGACGATTTGACCGCTCGGTGGAATATCATGAAGCAGCGTTTTGGGAGCAAGGTCGTCTTGACCGAGACTGGGTGGCCATCCCAGGGAAGCGCGATAAACGGGCACGTGCCAAGCTACGACATGGCCAAGAAATACGTGTCTGACGTCCAGAATTGGGCGATCAATGGCGGTGGAGGTGGCGACTTGCCAGCGTATTTCATGTTCCACGACAATCCGTACAAGGGACAAGACTTTGAACGAGCGTTTGGCCTTGCAAACTCGAACGGCGACTGGAAGTTTGACTTTAGTGGCGACGGCTCGCGCAACCAACCTGCGGGCGAAATCAAGGGAGTCGTCTTTGTGAATGGCCCGTACAACTACGTCTTGTCCGTTACGTCCAACCGACAGGTGGAATTCCATCCTCGTTGGGGTGGCGACTGGGTGTACGACGAGGCTTCGTTTTGGACTGTTCGAGGGCCGCTCCTGGCATCATGGGAAGCGAACACTCATACCGACGTCTGCTTGGATGCGTGGCAGCCGTGGAATGGCGGTGCTGTCCACGTCTACCCATGCGATGCTGGCAATGCCAACCAACAGTGGAATTTCGATGGCACGCATTTGCGCCACTTGACGCACAAAGGGTTCTGCCTCGACATGAAGTACTCTACTGGCGGCACACCACATTTGTGGTCCTGCCTTGATGTCAAACTGCAGCAATTGCAGTGGTGGAAAGTCTAGACGTCATTTGGAATATCATAAGTTTATTGTACCGTTGAAAGTGCCCAAAGCTCTGTCGATCGTCCAGTTTTGTCGCCCGTGGAGGCAGGATACGGCTGTTCGCACACTCCATGAGGGCATTGACAAGCAGGGCTGGACGTGGTCATGGTTTTTACAACACGCTGAGGTTACTACAGATCTAGGTACACTCGTTCTCCTCGCCAGTTCACGTTTATATTCAACGCTCCATGTTTGCAGACATCACGGCGACGGCGATGGAACCAACGCGTTGCATGAACTGCATGCGAAAGTTCACGTTTGTCATTCGCTGCGCAGTCAATTGTGGTGGTCCGAACTGCCACCATGTCATTTGCCACGACTGCTCGACAACCATGCGAGTATTCAATCGGAAACTTTACTTGTGTCATTTGTGCTACATCAGAGTCCATGCACCTCCCCAAGAAAGTCCTTTGACACCGCCGAACGCACTCAACGAACGACAACCTCCTACGCGTGGATTGATTCTTTCCCCCTCGCAACGTAAAGCAATCACAGAGAAAAAGGCAAAATGTCAACAGACCTTTCATGCCAGTGTGGCTATCATCCGAGCCATCGAGGCGAATATCGCCGAGCAGCAAAAACTTCTGGACCAGATGCAAATGTGTTTATTGAACGCGAGAAGTTCTTATGCACCTTATTCCTCCCCGGATTCATTCTCGGCCACCTCTCGAGCTCAACACGAGCAAACTTAATCCAATTGAAGCCATGACGAGGATTACGCCACCAAACCCTCTTGAATCGTAGATTACTCATTGAGCATATGACTTTTGCTTTGATATCTCTCGTCTCGCTGTCAGCATGTTCCGTGACTTGTGTCATATTTCATCGGTCGAACAAACAGCGTAGGTATTCCATGCGTCTAGCTAACCACATTCATATCCATAGCCATGCCCCAAGCCGCCGCGAAGAAACACCAGTCAGGGTCAACGATGGTTGATCAGCCCAACAACCAAGTTGAGAGAGAAATCCAGTAATTCCCTCAACAAACTTGCTGTTGAAGACGACGCAGAGTTGCATCCAATGCGTTGACACGATCGACAGCGTAGACTACCCACAGAGAAATTCAGCCCCCCATCGAACGAGGGGAAACGCATGGAGGGGGCCATGATGGTGAGAACGAACCAGCAAATCACTGCGTGGAATGACATTTATCCAGGTCAAGCTCACCTTGCATCAACAATGTCACAGGAGAAAATCGAAGCATAAGGAGATCAGCCCTCGCGTGATATTCGATCGTAAAACTCATATTGGCGGTGGTTTCTAGCCCTCTGTTTTTCCTCAATCTGGAATCTCATCGCGCGTCTTCTTGTAGCCTTTATGGTCGCTTCCTTGCCGTGGATTCACGCGTCTGTCTCGTGAATACCAGCCAAGGTTAGCGAATCTACAACTGCGTGGAACGACAGCCTTTCCATACCTCGATCAGCATTGTATCGATCCTGTCGATGCATCGAAATCAACAAAATTAATGCAATGAAACTCATTGAATATGTTCACTTTCCACTTTACCGTACACTTTACTACATTAAAATTGCATATTAATTTTAGATATTGAATGTACAGTAGTGTCGTACGCCACCGTTACAAACTCAGCCAACGTGCGGCAGCACATCGTTCGGATTTTTCCCAAAAGGTACTCTCTTTTTTTAAACAATTGGGAAAATCCTGCCATAAAATCCTTTTTGGAGGGTAAATTACTGAAAAATTAAAGGAAAATTGGAAATTTACCAGTGGACGACATCTGATCCTTTGATTGCCTCGAACCAGTTGGACGTCCTACATTGGTTGGCACAAACCAGATTAGAGCAACTTTACGCCAGCGGAACTTGGAGCTATGTACTTCTGGACGGCGAGTTCAAGACCACTCACTTGCCAATTTGCTTTGTGGAGCGACAACCATGGACGTTCAAACCCCCCGGTCGGAAGAAGAACTGTCCCCCGCCGTGGAGTACGCCCAGGCAACCGAGGAGGCGATTGCCCCAGTCCAGCCTACCAACTCGAAGAAAAGGCGAACTTTACTTGCGTTGGCTGCAGCGCTTGTCGTTGTCGGTGCTGTTGTTGGTGTACTCGTCGCAACGACAAAACCATCGACACCCTCCTCGGCCACGGAAACATCAGTCGGCAGTGGCATTGAAATGAGTGTCTGCTACGATTCGTATCAAGACAGCTTGATCGACCAGCATTTCAAGACGATCCGTCAACGCTTCACTGGTGTCCGTACGTTCCAAACCCGTGGAACTAAAAATGCGATCGACGCTGCGGCTCAAGCTGGTCTTAAGATTTACGCTGGAGTTTGGATTCGCACCGACGAAGCGTCTATCACAGCCGACATGCAAGCTGTTGTGGATGGTGTCAAGCGAAATGCATGGGCTGTCAAGGGTGTTCTTATCGGCAATGAAGACATTTTCAACAAAATTGACCAGAACACTGTCCTCTCGCGAGTGAATCAAATGAAGAAACTCTTGAAAGATGCTGGCTATAGCTCGATTCCAGTTGGATCCGTCCAGACCGACGGCGACTGGCTTAGTGCCACCACCCTCGCTGCTGGATGCGACATCATTGGTGTCAATATCCATCCCTTCTTCAGCTCTTGGCCAGACTCAACGTGGAATCCCATCGGAGATTTGGACAACCGATGGAAAGCCATCTATGCCAAGTATGGATCGAAAGCGGTTGTCACCGAGACGGGTTGGCCCAGTGCTGGATCTCAATACAATGGCCACTGGCCCAGCATGGACACGACCAAGTCGTTCTTCAGCCAATTCCAAACTTGGGCTCGAAACAACGGCGGGGACATGCCAACCTTCTTCATGTTCCACGACAACACCAACAAGTCCCCCGACTACGAAGTGAGCTATGGTTTGGCTTGGTCGAATGGGTACTGGAAGTTTGACACATCCAGCGACATTGGGAAAATCGCTTTTGTGAATCCTGCCAACGACCAAGTGCTTGCCATGACTGACGATCGCCAAGTCGAATTCCATCCTCGCTGGGGCAACGACTGGGTCTACGACTGGAACTCGCTCTGGACGCTGCGCGGTGCTCTCGTTGTTATTTGGGAAGCCAGCACCCAGACTGACTTGTGCTTGGATGCCTACGAGGCTTGGAATGGCGGCACGGTTCACTTATACCCATGTGATACCAACAACGACAACCAGCAATGGGTCTACGACAGCGTGAACAAGCAGCTACGCCACATCAAGCATGCTGGTTTCTGCCTCGACATGGCCGATGCAAACGGCGGAACTCCATACTTGTGGGAATGCCACCCCACGAAAGATCAGTATTATCCACTCCAGAAACTCGAAACCTGGGTAAAGAATTAATTGAATGTAGTCTAGTCTTCACGATTGTGTCATTGAGAGGTTAAAACAAAGAGTGCTTTGAAGGGGCCACTTCAGTCGCTGGGGGGAATGAACACTAGGGCTATGGCCTTGAAACCACCACCAAGGTGCTCGTCCTCTTCACCCGGCATGGTCGCCACGCGTTCGTGATAAATAGTATTCCGACAGTCAGGACCTGCACATCTGATGCAATGCGGGGTAAAGAGGCTGAACTTTTTCGTGCACGTCCAATAGGGGGCCAGAGGGAATCAAACATGGTAGAGCTAATTGGAAAATGGGAAGGCGCCTTGTAGTCGAGCTCTGCGCGTCAAAAGTTTCTACAGGATTCGCCGCATGGTGGTCTGGACTGACAATAGCTGGATGCTTGGCTGACTGAAAGGCTTCTGTAGCAACATCCGAAACAATAGTATGCTCTGTTGTAGAAGCTGATGCGATGCCAAAGGTTTCTTCAGTGTCCATCGCATGACTGTCGATCTAACTTGGGATTTCTCCAGAGTAACCTCGATGTTAGGACCTGAATGCACTACTTAGCTTGCTATAACGAACAAGATTGACTAAGCTGATTAGGTTGTAGGCTCTGGGCTCGTTTGGCTTAAGACAACTTGAGCTTGGCCATCGAGTTATGGACAGTCCAGACCACATGCGATGCTTTCCCTCGGTAGAAAACGTCGCGGCTTAAATCATGTTGGACCTATGTTCGGTGAATCTTGAAGAGACCTTTGGCTTCACGACGGTTTCTACTCCATGCAACGCTTGCTACAGAGCTCGACCTCGAGACGCCATCTCACTTTTCAATTCCAAAGACGCCAAAACAATCGCACTGCTGGACGTGTGCGAAGAAGTTTCACATGTTGACCCGCCATGCGATCGAATGCGTCGATTGCTGTCGCAGTATTTGTCGCGATTGCACAGTGACCATGCGCATCTTGAAGAAGAAGATTCACCACTCGAAATCTCCATGGTCAGGAGGTCAAGTAGGCTTGAACTTGTTTCAGAAGCTCTCCTTCCACTTGTATTCCGACCGCGTGGAGATTTCGTGTGGTGAATCTTCTTCTTCAAGATGCGCATGGTCACTGTGCAATCGCGACAAATACTGCGACAGCAATCGACGCATTCGATCGCATGGCGGGTCAACATGTGAAACTTCTTCGCACACGTCCAGCAGTGCGATTGTTTTGGCGTCTTTGGAATTGAAAAGTGAGATGGCGTCTCGAGGTCGAACTCTGTAGCAAGCGTTGCATGCAGTAGAAGCTGTCGTGATGCCAAAGGTTTCGTCGAGCCAGCTGGGATGATAGGTCATTTGTGACTCCATGGACGAGTCTTGAAATGGCACAGGAGTCTCAATTTTGAGATGGCGCTTTCCCTTGGCTTGAGAGGGCAAGTCTCGGAACTGAAAATACCACCAAGGCTGACAAGTCTCACGCAGACTGGTCAAGTCCACAGGGTTTCCTTTAAATGTCCAAAGGCAACGACACAAGGCAACAATCGAAGGTGCACGATAAAGTTTAAAGTGCATCAATCGAAAAACGAGGTTGGTTTTGTGTCATGTTGTCTATCTCTAAATGAGGGCTCCTCGGAAGAAAACGCCAACGTCAGCCCATGCAATCAGCAGTCCAGCATTGTCTCCTATCAAGTCCACTACGAAGACTGAAGCCGAGGAAACACAGCATATCGAAATTGAAACTCCTGCACCACGTCAAGCCTTATCCTTGCAGGAACAGATCGCGCAACAGCGAATCATCATTCGAGAGATGGAGGCGGTCATGATGATGAATTGGAGACGACGTCAGGATCTAGCTACGGATCCTCTAGCTCTGTCAAAAGCCCAGTCCATCCAACACGTCCAAGGAGCCACTCATCCATTCCCCCACCAAGACAGTCAGGAATGCTCGAATTTCAAGCAGAATCCCCGTGACCAGGTTGCATTTGGATCAATCCTGGCTTCGGTTGAGGATAGAATGTCCACGACGTGACCTTCTTCTGGTGGCAACGTCTCGTTCGCGAGGTTGCAGGAAGACTAGTAGTGGTCCTGGACTGTTGTGCGCTGTTATGTCGTCGCAGATCCAAGTGGAGTTGGGCTTGCCTGTGACGCTGATACTGCGAATGAATCGACTGCAGTCCCAACTTTGATACGCACGACTTGCCCAGAGCAATTTCAAGTCCTTACTCAGGTGACGATGTATCTTCGAACGCTGACACAGCGCTTGGAAGTCAAGTCGAAACCAGCAATCGGCCAAAGTGCAGTCTCAACGATGTTGGCACCACTGAATCAGTCGACAAATCACCACATTGTCCAGAGCCTACGAAGAACAACTCAGTGACTACAACGGCCAACTCCACATTGGGCTCGTCGAGCTCGCAACGTCAACATATTGGTCGACACAATACAAGCTACCGTCGAGAATTGGACACGTATGGATGGCCCTCAATGTCCCATGCCGAAATCAAAATGGATCTCCTGGTCGGCTGTCCTCTGGGCTATCTCCCTCCAATCTAGTGGACACCATATTCAAAACTTGTCGTGCCAAATGACATTTGCAAGACCACTTGGAAGATATCGAGAGCCAATGTCAGCTAATACCATTTATATCGAATAATGCATATCTGTCAACAGTCATGTTCGTCACCTCTAGCATTGGTCAATACATTGGGGACTGCTGTCCCTCGAGGAGTGCTTCGTCGAGTTTGGGACAATGTGTTGTCTTGTGGCCTGAAGAAACCTGACACTTGACGTACACTCGCCCACTCGAAGATTCTGACCGATTTTTCACAAGGATTTTCTCGCAAACGATGGACAATAAGGCAGCAGTAGACTGGCTTCGCCATATTACAAGTCCCCGCTCGACGTTTGATTCACGTGAGCGCTTGAGGAATGTCAACCTAATCGTGATGACAGTTGATCGTGTGAGATTTTTCATTACATTTTGTCTTCCTTGTCGGTTTCATCTCCCAGCGAAAAAAATCCGTTTTTTCAACACTTTCATCCTTTTTCTTGTGTCAACCACGAAGACAACAGCACGAGCTCAATTCCAAAAAGAAGCGCCTTCCACACCACACAATGCTCAGCTACGACAACAGCAACGAAGAACCATCTGCCATGGCCAAGCGAGTCGCGACCACGCTCTTGAGTCCAACCTCTGTCGATGAATTGCGACGCGATCTTGCCCAACGTCGTCGCCATCGAGTGACGTTCTCGACGGCCACGACATTCGAGTTTCCGGTCGCGTTTGGGGCGAGTGCGCTGCCAAAAGAAAGAGGACCTCCCGTCGGTATGACACAGATCCACTCCAACATGTGCACAACCGACATTTCCAACAACAGCGAGTGCAAACGTGGCGTCGTGATGAAATTTGCAAACTTGGAACGCATGGATCTTCTAAAAGCGGCCTCCGTCGACGCCCATGAGATCGCAGTATATTGCCGTGAAGCCGCCGAGATCCGTCAGTCGCGACAAGAAGCAGCCCATGAAGAACATCGAGCACGACGTCGAAAGCGCGAAGCCGCGTCGGCTTTGCTCCAACTGGCAGGGTACGACATGGTCGAACCGTCGACCAAGCGACGTCGCGTGCTCCACGTGACCAACTCGTCCGCTTAGCTATTTAACTCTTAATTTATCCAAATTTCATTGATCTCCTGTAGTCCAAGACTTGTACTAGTATGCGTGGTTCATGACGTGGCGGACGGACGGTCCTGCCTTGCCGCGATGGGATATCCGGATATCGTCTCTCGTTGTAACCGGATGACACAATGTCTCAACTGCATCCGGTTTATTGGAGTGTCTTTATTCGGATGACGATCGAGAGATCGAGTCACAGCATCCCCATGACCTTCTTCATTTATGCTTATTGAGGCGTCTTGGTCCAAGACGATCTCGCGTTCCTTTCTGCTTCACGACATGGCGGCAGTACGTTCCTGCTTGTTGGCGTCGAAATGCGGTTCTTTTGACTTTTTATATATGGATAATTAACGATTCACTTGTCGTGATGGCAAACTGGAAGAAATCGAATTGCAAGTGACTCTCCAGTGCGAACTAAACTTGGACTGTAATCGAATGCAAGCGCCACATACCTGACTAACCACTCCATGCCAGGACTTCATATCTGGAATTCGTTTATCAGTGCAAAACCCAACTCAAGCTTATTTCACTTTAGACTGTTCTATGTCTTGGTTTGGTGAATAAGCCGCCTGTGGCATTGAATCCAACACATACTGCAACGCATCATTCAAGAAGCCTAGGGTGAATCAAGTCAAATGAGGCAGAACAAACCACTTTGACGTACACTTGACCACTCGATGATTCTGACCGATTTTTCACAAGGATTTTCTCGCAAACGATGGAAAATAAGGTAGCAGTAGACTGGCTTCGCCATGGTACAAGTTCCCGCTCGACGTTTGATTCACGTGAGCGCTTGAGGAATGTCATCCTAATCGTGATGACAGTTGATCGTGTGAGATTTTTCATCCGTGAAAGTAAATTTTGATTGGCCAGTCTTTACGCTTTGATTGGCTGAAATTTTCTCAATGGTAAACGTGCACTTTACATTATCGGTTCAGTGACATGAAACCATCATTCTGACTATCTTTGCACTTTGCTTCATTGAGTGAAGGTCAGTAAGACGAAATGAGCCCAGAGGCAATACGTGATCACAGCAAGCCAGTGAACACTCAGGACTCCACGTCCAGGCGAACCCCCTCCCAGGACCCCAAAGTTAGTCGACCATCATGCAATAGATGCTGACCGAGCTCTTATGGGGTGGACTATCAAGACCACTTTGAAACGTGTGGGAGATTTCTTGCGTATATTATCCTGTGGTGTTCATTGTGTATCGTTGGAGTAAGTCGAGCATTTCTCGCTGTTGAGCAATGTTGAACTCGACATGGTGAAGGGCAACAGCTAGAGCACGCTCTGCTGACCAATCGCTCTACGTTGCTCTCGGGTCAATATCAAGCATTCACGACTTTCTCGGGTGGGGAATGGATGGGGATGAATGGCCCCTTGGACGTTTTGATGGGGCCCAGCTTCCATTTTGAGATGGTGTGTTTCCTTGGCTTCAGTACAAGACGTGACAGAGGGCAATGCCGGACTTTGAAATGCATTGGCACAGGCTGACGATGGCGATTTCCTTTGAGGAGGGCTTCGTCGAGTGGGAGGTGAATGGATATTGTTAAAGCACAATGGACAGAAGCGAAGCTCCTTGTGGAAGGTCCGTATAGTTGCCACGCATTCGCGGCAAACAGAATGGCGGCAATCGGGGCCGGCGCATTTGATCGCGTGCCGGGTGAAGAGGTTAAACTTCTTTTCGCATGACCAACAGTGCGTTGGCTTGAGTGACTTGGGCTTGAACATATCAAACATATCAGAGTGAGTGAAATCAAAACTGGGATGGCGTATCGTCGCCGAACACTACAGCATGCGCAGCACGCTAGCGAAACGGTCATGATGCCAAAGGTTTCCCCAGGATACACCAGTTAGCTGCTATACCTTCTCTCGGTACTTCCAGCTGCGGGCACAGAATTTGCCCCTAATGCGCAGCAAGAATGCAAGGCACAGTGGCAAGGATGCGCATCTTCATCAAGAAGGTTTGTTTCTGTCGAATGTACAACATGATTTCCCCTCCTTGACAAAGTCAGAGATAAACTCCACGCATCTTGACATCCTACATTTCCCCCTGTCCTATGCTCAAGCCAAGGGAAAGCGCCATCTTAAATTTGAAACTCCAGTACCATTTCTAGATTCATCCATGGCGTCGCAAAAGACAGAACAAGAACTCATCACACAACAGTAAAGCGGTAACGAGGAATAAAGGAAATCGTGTCAGTAGCTTGCTATAGACCTTTGAGCTTGAACGAGAATTCAAAAGCGTTGCCGCTGTCATCCTCCCAGTGTCCTGTAGTCATGAGGGCATGTTCCAGCACTGAAAATACCGCCAAGGCTGACAAGTCTCACGCGGTCTTGTCAAGTCCACAGGGTTTCTTTTAAATGTCCAAAGGCAACGAGTCAAGGCAACAACCGAAGGTGCACGATAAAGTGCAAAGTGCATCATTCGAGGTAAAAAAACGAGGTGGGCTAAAATATCCAAGCAAGGTGGGGAACCAACGTGTCGACGACGTGGAGAAGAGGCGTCCTCCATTATTGAGGACTTCACCTGTGGAGAGAAATCATACTGCTCAAGCACCGTCGACAGAAGCGACCTTTCGTGCTGAAGATGCGCATCGTCATAAGTTATGACTATGACTCCTAACCCTAGAGACTTCATGTGGTGCGGCCAACGCCTCGAGTTTGTAATGGCATATTGCCCCGCTTTCGACTCCAATAGGGGACGAAAATTGATTCCACCAAAGCACAAATAGCATCGATTGAGCTTGAAGATCGCATACTTGCTGCGCACTAGTGGCAAACTCTGTGCTCACAGTCGACACGTTGAATCTCATGCGGGGTCAGAACACTTGAGTTTCTTCCTACACGACCAGCCATGAGTTGGCTTGGAGGTAAAGATATCACACACGAGAGGCGAAAAGAAATATGTGATGGCGAAGCAACTCATCTCGACTGAGACCCGTCGTGAGACCAATTGTTTCTTCTTGATTCACTGCATGAAAATGGTCCTGAGGTGAATGTAGCCACCAAGATCAAGCGATGATGTGCTTGTGGTGTGGATTATCAAGAAGAGCTCACTCTTGGCTGACTGCGCATCTCATAGCGAAATCAGCTCTGTGACACCAAGCTGAATCAACACCATCTATCATTGCTCACTTATCCTGTCTATCTGTGAAAGAACGAACAGGTTCGACATTCAATGCCCCTCCCTTGGATTTTAGTTTTGTGCCATGAATCCTGAAGAAACCATCGCCACCGCGGCGGCTTTTACAGCATGCAATGCTTGCTACAGAGCTCAACGACAAGACGTCATCCCATTTTGCAACTCGCAGTGCCATGTTTGATATCTTCAAGCCCAAGTCCCCAAAGCCAACGCACTGTTGGTCATGCGATAAGAAGTTTCACCTCTTCACAAGACATGCCGTCAAGTGCGCTGGCCCCGACTGCCGCCACACTGTTTGCCACAAATGCGTCGCGACCATGCAGATCTACCACAAGAAACTTCGCTTCTGTCAATTGTGCTTTGCCAATATCATGTCTCCTCCCACTCGACGAAGTACTCCTCGGAAGAAAACGCCAACGTCAGCCCATGCAATCAGAAGTCCAGCGTTGTCTCCTATCACGCCCATTACGAAGACTGAAGCCGAGGAAACACAACATCTCCAAATTGAAACTCCTGCACCACGTCAAGCCTTGTCCTTGCAGGAACAGATCGCGCAACAGCGAATCATCATTCGAGAGATGGAGGCGGTCATGATGATGAATTGGAGACGACGTCAGGATGATCTAGCTACGGATCCTCTAGCTCTGTCAAAAGCCCAGTCCATCCAACTTGTCCAAGCAACCACTCATCCATTCCCCCACCAAGACAGTCATGAAGGCTCGAATTTCAAGCAGAATCCCCTTGACCAGGTCGATTCATTCGAAGTATCAGCGTCACAGCCAAGAACAAAAACCAAGACCTGCAAGCTCTCAACAAGTGCAGCTACATCAAACGTCAATGGCACGAATGTCAACTACAAAATAGCAACCAGTGCTTCACAAAGGACGAACATCAGTGGCAATCATGGCGTCACTCGTTTGCACAGCAAAGGCTCAAGCATCGACGTGTCGTTGAGCGTCCACCACGCCACTGGTGCTTCCAATCGATCTCGCTCTCAACGTAAATCTGGACGTCGACAGAGATCTCAGCAATGCCGTCCTCATGACGTTTAGACCAGTCGAGTGGTCAGCCATGCCCCAGAACTGCCAAGGCTGTGGATATGAGGTATCTAATCTAACCATTCGGTCTCCTCTATCCATGCTTAGCCGCATATCCCATGATCAACAAAGTCCATATCGACTTGTTTACTGCTATTGAACTCGGTCCGTCAGCCAAGGATCGATCTATGGACAGACCACGCACCAGGTTTCTCCCGATAGAAAACGTCGCGGCGAATACTGTTCATACTGGATCCATCTTCTTCCATTGACTCCTGAAGAAACCTTTGGCATCCCCGCGGCTTCTACTCGACGCAACGCTTGCTACAGAATTCGACCACGAGACGTCCGTTCACTTTTCAATTTGCTCTTCCCATGTTTTCCATCTTCAAGTCCAAGACGCACAAGCCAACGCACTGCTGGACGTGTGCCAAGAAGTTTCGCATCTTCACCTGCCATGCGAACGAATGCGCTGATTGCGGCCGCAGTATTTGTCGCGATTGCGCAGTGAGCATGCGCATCTTTAAGAAAAAGATCAAGCTCTGCTTTGAGTGTTGTGGCACATTGACTTCGCGACGATCTCGACCAACCATGACAACGACCCCCTCCGAAACAAACAACACGTTGGTGCTTTCACCACCACAAGCTGTCAGCCACGACTCGACAAGGTCTTGCGCGTCGATTCTTTTCTCCACTGTCGGGTCAGATTTGGAAGAAGAGAGAGAGCTCCTGCAGCAAGTCGATGCATGCTTCAGCTTCCTCGACGTTACACAAGAGGAGACGACCGCCTCCACTCCGACAATTACGGTGGCGGTGGTCGCCTTCGAGTGGGCGACGACATACCAGCGCACAACAGTCGAGGGCCACGACAAGCCTTCCTGCAACCTCGCGAACGAGGCGACGCCACCCGAAGAAGGTCACGTCGTGGACATTGTATCTTCAACCGCAGCCAGGATTGATCCCAATGCAAACTGCAGCCCCAACCTTCGTACGCATGACTTGCCCAGAGCAATTTCCAGTTCTTACTCAAGTGACGATGTATCTTTGAAAGCCAACGACGCTGACACAGCGCTTGGAAGTCAAGACGAATCTAGCAATCGGCCAAAGTGCAGTCTCAACGACGTTGGCATTACTGAATTGCTCGACAAATCACCACAGCGTCCAGAGTCTACGAAGAACAACTCGACAGCGGCCTCGTCCAAGCTCCATCGTTCGCAACGTCGGGACATTGGTCGACACTACGAAAGTTATAAGATGGAGACCTTTTCATGGCCCAGGTCACACAGTGAATTCAAAACGGGCTTCCGGTATGCCCGCTATTTGGCTTAACTCCCAAGTTGATGCCAATCACCTTGATAGCTTGCTTTAACTATTGCACCTTATATCTTCTACGTTGCTTTGTAGAAGATATCAAGAGATCACTCTTTGTCAGCTAACACCATCCACATTTTATGTCTTTCTTGTTTTCGACCCAACTATATTCACTGAGAGAGCTGTGGCAATGTCGAGTTCACCCTCTCCTTTAAAGACATGATTCCAAGTCACGACGACGAATGTCCCTTGCACCGTTCTTGGCGCTAGGCCCTCATGTTATCCCCTGCAGCATCGACTACCAGCATTTAAAACTTTGCCACCCCAAACATTCCCCCCTGGTAGAACGCATCGGTCAAGACATGACGGCTAGAACAGCCCACAGTCGAAATCTGAAGACAGTAAAACTTAAAGTAGAGGTCGATGAGTTGCCACATAGTCAGGGGGGGCATCGATCTTTGTGCGGTGAGTCCTGAAGAGACCTTTGGCATCACGACGGCTTGTACGCCTTGGAACGTTTGCTTCAGAGTTCAAGGACAAGACACCACCCCATTTCTGGCAACCGATGCTTGAGGGGTTGGCGGTGGAGGACGCGTTAGTGCCGTTAAGCTATCGCTACTCCTAAGCCAAAGCCGAGGATGATCTTTTCCGCGAGCGTCGGCAAGTCGCGGATGTATCGGTGCATGTACACTCGACTTACATCTTGTGGGAGGAGGCTGCGGAACTTGCCACGGGAGATGCGATCGTCGATTTCAAGAGCACCGATGACAGAGACGGCCGTCGCCAGACCTTCGTGGGCGAATTCAGGATTGTACCCGAGGGATTCGACCGCAAAGACTTCCTGGACACCGACGAAGCGGTTGCCGCGCGATGGGAGGCGCGTGAACTTTTCCCACTTGTCTCGTGGAAATCCGCCGCGGGATGACGCTTCCAGCGGCTCGTTGTCCTCCAACGCGCATGACGAGTACGGTTCGTTGAACGTTTGGCCCCAGAGGAACGCGGCGTTGCCCAAACGAGAAAGAAGGGCGTCGCTGCCCTTGTCGATGGGAAACACCGCCGTTGTTGAAGTCAGTTGGTGCGTCTGGCCGACGAGAAGAATGTCGAGCGTCGCTGCTAACGCCAAGGCTTTCGGTGGCGTCGCAAGGACGCGGAACTTGTCGTAGCGATAAATGGCGGCTTGGACCACCGTCGGGTGGTTCCAGTAGTCAAAGTGGACGACGATTTGGCTCATGATGAGAAGTTGGCGATATATCAACTGGACCAAGTCGAGGCGATTCACGCACGCCATGACGCGATCCTCGAGGGCGAACTTGGCTTTGGTCGGCACGCTGTACTTGGTGGCTTCGTACTCGTAGATGACGCGGGAGAGGCGATCCGTGTACGACTTGATCTTGCCGTCGCGTGGAATGTCGGGCATCGGCATGGACCTTGCAGCCTTGAGGATGCTGCTCTTAAAGTCAAACGTCGGCATCTCTCTGCGCAGTTGAGCGAGCTTGAACGTCTCGTAGTGCGTCCAGTTGTCGCACTGATCGCACACGAGCGTCTTGCCCCCGACGTGGAGGTTGATTCGCGTCTTCAACGAGAACGGCTTGAAGCAGTGAGGGCACTTGGTGAAATCCAACTGCAACGTCAAGCCAGTGTAGGAGCCGTCTTCCCCAACAGCTTCAGGATACAGCTTGAGAATCTGCCGGACGATCGGTGGGTAATTGTCGGCTTGCTTGGCGTCAAGCGCCTTGACAAAGTCAGCCTCGACCGCCAAGACGTGCTGGTAGAGCTCTTCCTGGCTGCCAAAGTGCGGGAAGGCGTCATATGCCGCTTTCAAGCTAGCTAGATGCGCTTGGACTTGAGCGACCGTGACATTCGACGCAGGGACGGCTGGAGCTTTCACCGGCGACGCTTTGAGTCCAGCTTCCGACTCGACAATCATCTTGGCGACACCGACAAAGTCTTCGAATACATCCACGGGTGGAAACGTCCAGAACTCTGTCATCCGAGATGCGCGGAAGACGGTGGCGAACTTGTTGTAAAGCGTCTCACTTGGACAGCAGAACGTCAAGCGCGTTTTGCCACCAGATACAATCTGGTAGACTTTAGTGGCCGACATGGCTTCATTGAGCTCACACGCGACGGTCGAGAAGGTCTCAACGACGGTGTTCTTGTGGATTACTTCGAGTTTTTGTCCATGGAGTACAATTTGCCGCCACACCCAATCGTCACTACCGATCGCTTTTGCCTTCTTGACAAGGAAATCGACCTCCAAGCGCGGCAAGTTGTCAATCAGCACAGCTTGCACAGGCGAACCTTTGCCACCTTTCTCATTATCTGCATGAACGACAACTGGAACTGCCGTGACGACGTCTTCAGGCAGTGCGGGAGTTTTGATCGGCGTGTCCATCGGAGAGAAAGTTTTAGAGTGTCGTCCAAAGTCGCCGTCGTGGCGGCGTCAACCTGCGGGTCATTTTCATCAGGCTCGGGATGTCACTAACATACGGATATGTCACTATATGTACCAATATTTTTAAGCTCCACATGAAAGCATACAAAGTTATATATATATTTAAATAGCAAGTTGCATGTTTTAGTGACTATCATGGTGTTCACGGCAGTTTTGTCATGGGCCGCACGCAACACAAAAAGTTTTTAGCGTCCAAGGAACTCAAGATGCCGATTAGACCAGACACCTCATGTCCACAGCCTTGGCAGCGGTTGACTCTTGAGTCGCCCAATGTCTACATGCTGTCCGTCCTGGGTAGCAAAAGGTTTGCCTCTTGCCGAGACTTCAAGAATACGACAAAAGAGTAGAGAATGTGGAGGACTTTGTGACTTCGTGTCATCGAGTGTTTGGAAGAGGGAGGAGTCTCAAACTGCAGTCTCCAATGTAATGATCAAGCCTAGAGGTGACGAATATGACTGTTGACAGATATGCATTATTCGATATAAATGGTATTAGCTGACATTGGCTCTCGATATCTTCCAAGTGGTCTTGCAAATGTCATTTGGCACGACAAGTTTTGAATATGGTGTCCACTAGATTGGAGGGAGATAGCCCAGAGGACAGCCGACCAGGAGATCCATTTTGATTTCGGCATGGGACATTGAGGGCCATCCATACGTGTCCAATTCTCGACGGTAGCTTGTATTGTGTCGACCAATATGTTGACGTTGCGAGCTCGACGAGCCCAATGTGGAGTTGGCCGTTGTAGTCACTGAGTTGTTCTTCGTAGGCTCTGGACAATGTGGTGATTTGTCGACTGATTCAGTGGTGCCAACATCGTTGAGACTGCACTTTGGCCGATTGCTGGTTTCGACTTGACTTCCAAGCGCTGTGTCAGCGTTCGAAGATACATCGTCACCTGAGTAAGGACTTGAAATTGCTCTGGGCAAGTCGTGCGTATCAAAGTTGGGACTGCAGTTTGCATTGGGATCAATCCTGGCTGCGGTTGAAGATACAATGTCCACGACGTGACCTTCTTCGGGTGGCGTCGCCTCGTTCGCGAGGTTGCAGGAAGGCTTGCCGTGGCCCTCGACTGTTGTGCGCTGGTATGTCGTCGCCCACTCGAAGGCGACCACCGCCACCGTAATTGTCGGAGTGGAGGCGGTCGTCTCCTCTTGTGTAACGTCGAGGGAGGTCAAGCATGCATCGACTTGTTGCATGAGCTCTCTCTCTTCTTCCAAATCTGTCCCGACAGTGGAGAATAGAATCGACGCGCAAGACCTTGTCGAGTCGTGGCTGACAGCTTGTGGTGGTGAAAGCACCAACGTGTTGTTTGTTTCGGAGGGGGTCGTTGTCATGGTTGGTCGAGATCGTCGCGAAGTCAATGTGCCACAACACTCAAAGCAGAGCTTGATCTTTTTCTTAAAGATGCGCATGCTCACTGCGCAATCGCGACAAATACTGCGGCCGCAATCAGCGCATTCGTTCGCATGGCAGGTGAAGATGCGAAACTTCTTGGCACACGTCCAGCAGTGCGTTGGCTTGTGCGTCTTGGACTTGAAGATGGAAAACATGGGAAGAGCAAATTGAAAAGTGAACGGACGTCTCGTGGTCGAATTCTGTAGCAAGCGTTGCGTCGAGTAGAAGCCGCGGGGATGCCAAAGGTTTCTTCAGGAGTCAATGGAAGAAGATGGATCCAGTATGAACAGTATTCGCCGCGACGTTTTCTATCGGGAGAAACCTGGTGCGTGGTCTGTCCATAGATCGATCCTTGGCTGACGGACCGAGTTCAATAGCAGTAAACAAGTCGATATGGACTTTGTTGATCATGGGATATGCGGCTAAGCATGGATAGAGGAGACCGAATGGTTAGATTAGATACCTCATATCCACAGCCTTGGCAGTTCTGGGGCATGGCTGACCACTCGACTGGTCTAAACGTCATGAGGACGGCATTGCTGAGATCTCTGTCGACGTCCAGATTTACGTTGAGAGCGAGATCGATTGGAAGCACCAGTGGCGTGGTGGACGCTCAACGACACGTCGATGCTTGAGCCTTTGCTGTGCAAACGAGTGACGCCATGATTGCCACTGATGTTCGTCCTTTGTGAAGCACTGGTTGCTATTTTGTAGTTGACATTCGTGCCATTGACGTTTGATGTAGCTGCACTTGTTGAGAGCTTGCAGGTCTTGGTTTTTGTTCTTGGCTGTGACGCTGATACTTCGAATGAATCGACCTGGTCAAGGGGATTCTGCTTGAAATTCGAGCCTTCATGACTGTCTTGGTGGGGGAATGGATGAGTGGTTGCTTGGACAAGTTGGATGGACTGGGCTTTTGACAGAGCTAGAGGATCCGTAGCTAGATCATCCTGACGTCGTCTCCAATTCATCATCATGACCGCCTCCATCTCTCGAATGATGATTCGCTGTTGCGCGATCTGTTCCTGCAAGGACAAGGCTTGACGTGGTGCAGGAGTTTCAATTTGGAGATGTTGTGTTTCCTCGGCTTCAGTCTTCGTAATGGGCGTGATAGGAGACAACGCTGGACTTCTGATTGCATGGGCTGACGTTGGCGTTTTCTTCCGAGGAGTACTTCGTCGAGTGGGAGGAGACATGATATTGGCAAAGCACAATTGACAGAAGCGAAGTTTCTTGTGGTAGATCTGCATGGTCGCGACGCATTTGTGGCAAACAGTGTGGCGGCAGTCGGGGCCAGCGCACTTGACGGCATGTCTTGTGAAGAGGTGAAACTTCTTATCGCATGACCAACAGTGCGTTGGCTTTGGGGACTTGGGCTTGAAGATATCAAACATGGCACTGCGAGTTGCAAAATGGGATGACGTCTTGTCGTTGAGCTCTGTAGCAAGCATTGCATGCTGTAAAAGCCGCCGCGGTGGCGATGGTTTCTTCAGTGTTCATTTCAGAAGAGAAAGATCGGACTCCCTGAATATGAGGCAACCCATTGACCCGTACTCTAACTTTTGTTGTCTTCACATTTCGACTGTGGGCTGCTCTATCCGTCGTGTGAAGACGTGCTTATTGTTTGGCCAAATCATAGCTCGATCCATGGCTTCCTGAGCCTCTTACTGTATCTGAAGCTCAGTTTGCCAAAGCAGAACAAATGACAGTCCAGGCCACATGCATCTCTTCTCCTGATAGAGAACGTCGCGGCAAAAAACATGTTGGAGCCAATCTTCATGCGGTGAATCCTGAAGAAACCTTTGGCTTCACGACGGCCTCTACTTCTTGCCACGCTTGCTACAGAACTCGACGACGAGACGCCATCCCATTTTTGAATTCGCTCAACCATGTTCAAAACGCTCAAGACAACGACACCCAAGGCAACTCATTGCTGGAGCTGCACGGCCCAGCTCAACGCCATTTTCCGCCGTCGCATTCAATGTGGTGGCGATGGCTGCAAACACACGATCTGCCGTCAATGCGCGGCAACTCTTCGAATCGCCAACAAGAAGATTCGAGTATGCTACATTTGTTGCGAGAAAATGTCAGCATATTTGAAGACAGCCAAAACGATTATCGCTGACGGCGATGCAAAGAGAGAGCGCCGAACCAACTTGGATGCAGCCAATGGTGAAGCCGAGGAAACTGAGACTCCTGCACCACCTCAATTCTTGTCCATGGAGGAACAAATCACGCAGCAGCGTGAATTCATCAAGCGCATGGAAGCACTCATGATGAATTCGACAAGACGCCAAAGTCCAGCCGCGGACCCTCCAGCTTTGTTGGTCGTTCCGAAAGCCCAGTCCATCCAACTTGTCCAAGCAACCACTCATCCATTCCCCCACCAAGACAGTCATGAAGGCTCGAATTTCAAGCAGAATCCCCTTGACCAGGTCGATTCATTCGAAGTATCAGCGTCACAGCCAAGAACAAAAACCAAGACCTGCAAGCTCTCAACAAGTGCAGCTACATCAAACGTCAATGGCACGAATGTCAACTACAAAATAGCAACCAGTGCTTCACAAAGGACGAACATCAGTGGCAATCATGGCGTCACTCGTTTGCACAGCAAAGGCTCAAGCATCGACGTGTCGTTGAGCGTCCACCACGCCACTGGTGCTTCCAATCGATCTCGCTCTCAACGTAAATCTGGACGTCGACAGAGATCTCAGCAATGCCGTCCTCATGACGTTTAGACCAGTCGAGTGGTCAGCCATGCCCCAGAACTGCCAAGGCTGTGGATATGAGGTATCTAATCTAACCATTCGGTCTCCTCTATCCATGCTTAGCCGCATATCCCATGATCAACAAAGTCCATATCGACTTGTTTACTGCTATTGAACTCGGTCCGTCAGCCAAGGATCGATCTATGGACAGACCACGCACCAGGTTTCTCCCGATAGAAAACGTCGCGGCGAATACTGTTCATACTGGATCCATCTTCTTCCATTGACTCCTGAAGAAACCTTTGGCATCCCCGCGGCTTCTACTCGACGCAACGCTTGCTACAGAATTCGACCACGAGACGTCCGTTCACTTTTCAATTTGCTCTTCCCATGTTTTCCATCTTCAAGTCCAAGACGCACAAGCCAACGCACTGCTGGACGTGTGCCAAGAAGTTTCGCATCTTCACCTGCCATGCGAACGAATGCGCTGATTGCGGCCGCAGTATTTGTCGCGATTGCGCAGTGAGCATGCGCATCTTTAAGAAAAAGATCAAGCTCTGCTTTGAGTGTTGTGGCACATTGACTTCGCGACGATCTCGACCAACCATGACAACGACCCCCTCCGAAACAAACAACACGTTGGTGCTTTCACCACCACAAGCTGTCAGCCACGACTCGACAAGGTCTTGCGCGTCGATTCTATTCTCCACTGTCGGGACAGATTTGGAAGAAGAGAGAGAGCTCATGCAACAAGTCGATGCATGCTTCAGCTTCCTCGACGTTACACAAGAGGAGACGACCGCCTCCACTCCGACAATTACGGTGGCGGTGGTCGCCTTAGAGAATGGATTGCCAAACCCAAGTCCCAACACGCTCTCACTTGATGAAGTACCTTTGAAAGGCAACGACACAGACGGAGGGCTTGGATCTCAACGTGACGTCTGCGATCAACAAAGGGCAAAGTGCAGTCCGGACGTCATGGAGTCGAGTGCATTGGCCAAGAAATCGTCAAGTCAACCTGTCGTTTCAAAGAATAGTTCCACACAAGACCCACCAAGGTTGCTCGCCTCGCAACATGGAGACCTTTCAAGGCAAGACGCAATTGACGAGACGGAGATGAGTCCATGGCCCTCAACAAGATGGTTCAAAATGGACCTAGCATGCGATATGGGTTATCTCCATTGCATGTAATGCTCTCAAAGCACAATCCCATCGCTAGCCAAAGCGCATGAACCATGCACTCCTTGAGAGCACTTTGAATGTCCAAGTTGTCGATAGATTGACCCGAAACACCATCTCAATCCATTTCTGTCATATATTCCTTGACTTACTTCGAAGATCGAGATGCAGGATGGCCATCACTTTCAAGTTTCCCTCCTCCAAAGACTTGATTCATTCTTCCCAACCATGAACAACACTACGATCCTCTTAGCCCTTGACTCTACTACTGCACTCACATCCCCCCCCGAGGCATGGGCTAGCATGAACTACTGATCGCGCATTATGGACACGATGGCTGGGGCATACTCGTCACCCGAAAATAGAGACCAAGGAAGAGACAATTGCAAGGCCCTCTATCGAAGGACACTCGACATCCCCCCCTCTCTCTCTTGTATTAGTTTTCATTCCTGAAGAAACCTTTTGGTATCCCGTCGACTTCTACTCCATGCAACGCTTGCTACAGACCCCGAGGACGAGCTGCCATCCCGTTTTCCATTTGCTTTATCATGCTTGAGAACTTCAAGAATCCAAAGCCAACGCACTGTTGGTCCTGTGAAAACAATTTTCATCGTCTCACAGGACATGCCATCAAATGCGCCAGCCCTGACTGCCGTCGTACTATTTGCCGTGAATGCGTGGCGATCACGACGATCTCCCACGAGAAACTTCGGTTCTGTCCATTGTGCTTTAGTGATATCTATTCACCTCCCACTCGACGAAGTACTCTTCAGAGGAAAACGCCAACGTCAGCCCGCACCCATACACTCAGCAGTCCGACATTGTCCCCCGTCAAGCTCACTACGAATGGTGAAGCCAAGGAAACACGTCTTCTGAAAATTGAGACCCCTGCGCCACCTCAAGTCTTGTCGATGGAGGAACAAATCGCGCAGCAGCGTGAAATCATCAAGCACATGGAAGCGCTCATGGTGAATTCGAGAAGACGCCAAAATCCAGCCATGGATCCTCCAGCTTTGTTGGTGGTTCCGAACGACCAACTAGTTCAAGCAGCTACCCAACGTCGTCCATCCTCCCATCAAGACAGTCGTGAAGGCAAGAATTTCAAGCCTCAAATGAAGACCTCAAGGAGTGCAAAGGTCGATCACAAGACTGACAACTCCAAAATCGCACCACCCGAATCCACTGGTGGTCCACGAAAGTCAAATCACAGCTTCCATCATGGAACCACTGGCTCATCCAGCAAGATCACAAGGGTTGAAGTGTCTTCGAGAGTCAACCACACCACTCGTGCTTCCAATCGATCTCAGCGTAAATCAACAAGTAGTATATAATAGTGCCGCAGCCTGTCAATTTTTTTTCAAAAGTTCTCACCACCACCAATGGTCCCATCTGTATGCTGATTCTGAGTCTAGTGATGCTATATCAAGGTTTTTCATCCTTTTCATCAGATGCTAGCATTCACCCAAACAAGTGGATTACGATGAAACAATGACATAAGGTGAATCATTCTCGACACATGGAAGGGGTTTTATAAACAATCATATGCGAAGCTATCAAAATAATTGTCAAAATATGGATTCATCTTGATACATGAATTATTAAGTATAATATCAAGATGACTGAAAAGATTTTGAAGATGGAGCAAAGTTCAAACTTTTGAAAGAAGGACTTGAAAACCTCTGGGGAATAGAAATAAGAAATTTTCGAGAAGAAATTTGCAATACTAACTGGAAAATTTCAAAAGATAATGGATGGGTTTATTGCTATAAATCAAAAGATGATCCTTTGTCTGAGGTTTTAACAAATACTCCTAATTTTACAGTTGATTTAGAAATAAGAATAGAATGCTATTGCAAAACTGAAATTATTTGGAATCATCTAATAAAACATAAAGAAACAGGTAAATTCGCATTTATAGGGTCCCATTGTGCAAAAAGATGTAAGATCGCTATGGTTAAAACTTGTATTGATTGTGATATTAGACACAGTAAAAGAACACTTAGATGTGGAAAATGTAGAATTAAATGTAATCCTTGTTCTAAAGTATATAAAAAGAACATATATCACTATGATAATTTAACTTGTGAAAAATGTAGTAATTGTGATAATCCCCACAGAATGAAAACAATAATATGTGATAATTGTGTGAAAATTAGATTAGACTCAAGGCTTAGTTTTAATAGCAGTAAGTATAAATTAGTTAAAGAAGCTTTTAATGATGATAGTTATATGACATTTTTAATGAGTAAAGATTGGTTCAAAAATAGAGTTGAATATGAATTGTATTTAAGTTATGAAAATAATTAAATCAATCTTGATATTTTTTTCTTAATAATATATACATACGTTGATATGGGTAAAACAATTTATAAAACAGATGAAGAAAGAATCGCAGCTCAGCGTGAATCATTGCGAAAATATAGAGCTAAAGTAAAAGATAAACTTCTTGCTTGGCAGAGAGACTATGACAGAGCACATGCAGAAGAAAGAAATAGTCGTAATCAATTGAAGAAATATATAAAAGAATTAAGTAATATTGAAGTATAATTATTTAATTTTTTTGTATCATATAAAAAAATTTCTATCTTGATATATAATTTTAATATTATAATATAATATCAAGATTTTAAAACTTTCAAAAATTTTATAATTTGACAAATATATCCAATGACTCCCGAAGAATTTAAAATTTCTAAAAGTTCCATTAAAACAATGGGGAGATGGTGGATACAGATTTAAAATTAGATCAATCAATGGACGATATACATACGTAAGCAAATTAACTCCAAAAAATAAAAGAGCATTGGTTGAAGAATATAAAAATCTTTTTCCAAAATCATCTACCGAAGCATATCGCTTAGAAATTTTCAATAATCATATTAAGGAAAAAGAGTCCGGCTATAAATTTACTCAAGGAACAAAAGCTGATACTCATCATTTCTTTAATTCAAACCAAACGCAAGTAATTAACAAAATTAAACAAATTTGCTTATCTAAAACAACTGCATATAAAGTTCAAATATTTCTTGACTATATTTTGGTTAATATCAATACCGGAGAAGAACGAGAGTTTAGAGATGGTTTCAATACAAGTATATTTCCGAGAGCAATATTCATTAATAGCCGAGATGATATTCAAACTAAAATTGTTGACTTCTTCAATCAAAATGATTTAGCTGATAAAATTTCATATCCAAGCTCTTCTTGGAAAGTGAAAAGAATCATTGGATTTACAATGAAGATTATTAATAGATCGCACCGTTTAGGCGAAGAAATTGAAATACCGGATAAGATAAAAACCAGTAATTATATTATCTCTAATTTCGGTCCAACTGAAAATAAATGCGTATTCTATTGTATTGCTTATTATCTAAAAGGAATCGTAAATAATCCAAGAAGATTAAAATCTGATGTTAAAGATGCTTTTAAGGATTATTGCGAATTTAAAGGTGAAGAATTCACCCTGAAAAAGTTTCGAGAAACAGATCCGATTGATTTAATGGAGTTTGATAAATTAGAGCAATGTTTTAAAATTAATCTAAATGTATTCGAATGGGATATGGATAACAATCGTTTAATATCAATTCGTGATTCTAAGACCACATTTAGACAAAATAATGACAAACCAGCTTCATATATGGCTAAATGTGGCGAAGTTAATAATTATTTAAGAAACGTTAATATTCTTAGCTACAAAGGCCACGCTATGTTAATTAAGGATATTAATAAACTTGATAGTTATTATCCATGTCCAATATGCAATATGATTTTTAAGACATCAAATCAACGCAAGTCTCATAGACAAAATGTTGAGTGTAAATACGAAACGATTGATTCATTTTCCAAGAATCCAAAAGTATATAAACCTCAAGAAAACTCTATTAAATCTCTATTGAGAAAATATGATATTTCTGATGTTGATCACTACATTGATCATTTTGTTTGCTACGATTTTGAAGCTATCCTTGAAAAAATTTCTGAGAAACACGGAGAATCAACAGAATATACAACGAGACACAAACTCGTTAGCGTATCAATTTGCGATAGCTTGACTAAACAAACTAAATTTATCACAAATAGTGATTCAAAACAATTATTAACCGATATGTTTAAATACATCAATGAGGTGTCAAACCAAGTATCAAAATACAATTTCAATAAATTTAGAGGATTAATAATAGCTATTTTAGAAAAAAAAAATATTTGACTGAAAAAAGTAAGAATGAGATAAATGAACTAATTAAAGAAAAAGAATATGGAGATGATGTTAAAAATTTAATTGATTATCTCCACCACGTTAGATATGATATCTTAAACAATGACTTTAACAGAGACATCAAGAGTCTATATAAAACTCTATACCAAGTTCCGTCAGTTGGCTTTAATTCAGGACGATACGATTTAAATGTAGTTAAGAACGAATTATTTTCAATCATTGGAGATTTCATTAAAGATGAAAAACAGTTAGTAATTAAGAATCCAAATTATATGTGCATCTCTACTGATAATCTAAAAATGCTTGACATTAAGAATTATTTACCACCTGATGCTTCATTAGATTCGTATCTAAAAACGTATCTCGGTGGATGTAAGTGCCCAAATAAAATTCAATGCACTTGTTGTTTAGGAAAAGGATTCTTTCCGTATGAATATTTAACGAGTTATGAAGTTCTTGATGACACTAAATTACCTCCAATTGACTAAATTACCTCCAATTGAAGCATTTGATAGTGAATTCAGACAAACGAAAATGAGTAAAGATGATTATGAACGTATTAAATGGGTATGGAATCAATATAATATGAAATCGGTTAAAGATTTACTTGAATGGTATAACAATCTCGATGTAAAGCCATTTGTAGCAGCAATAATTGCTCAAAGAGATCTCTATAAACGATTTGACTTAGATATGTTGATTGATGGTGTTTCTCTACCGAGTTTAGCTGAAAAAGTGATGTATCAAATTTCTAATAAAAATATGCTACCTATTCCGAAACAAAAGGGAGAAGCATTTGATTTTCCAGAAAATAGATACAATGGATATTACGACCAAGATAAGAAAGCTAAAAGAGAATTTTGTTTAACAATTGAACATTTGAATGATGAATTGAAAAAGCAGCAATATTCTTGTAGTCATTGTAAATGTGCTTTAAATAAAGAAAACGTATCAGCTGATAGAATCAACAATAAAATTGGGCATATTGATGGTAATATTACAATGACTTGCATTAGTTGTAATGTTGCTCGTAAAGATATGAATATGGCTAGTTTCAGAAGAATGAAGTTGATTGAATATAATTCTCATCGTTTAGTATATGAGATTGATGAAGAAAACAAGGATATTTTCTACAAGATGAAACAAAACATTGCTGGTGGGCCTTCAATCATATTCAAGAGATTCGCTAAACGAAATGAAACATATATAAGAAACGGATCTAAGATTTGTAAGAAAGTAATTGGATTCGATGCGAACGCCTTATATCTTTGGGCTCTTGGATATGATATGCCTTGTGGACGATTAACATCGATTGATATTTATGACAGTATCATTGAAGATATCAAATCAGATAAACTATTTGGATTTTTTGAATGCGATATTGAAACCCCTGATCACCTAAAAGAATACTTTTCAGAAATGTGCCCGATATTTAAAAATGCCTCTATTGTTCCAGAAAAGGAGATTATTGGAGATCATATGTATGAATTTAACCAATCTCTTGAAATGAATAGTAGAAGAAAAGAGTCAAGAAAATTGATTTCAAGCTACTTTGGTTCTAAGATTTTGATTTATACACCTCTTTTAAAATGGTATTTAGAGCATGGTTTAGTCATTGCAAAAATGTATTCATTCATTAAGGCTAGTAGATTTCAACCATTTAAGGAATTTGAAAACGAAGTATCAAACGCTCGAAGAGGAGGAGATCGGGAAGAAAGTGAAAGACAGGAAAAATATAATGATTGGCAATATAAATCGATAAAAGCTGAAACGATGAAACTTATTGGTAATTCCGCTTTTGGACGCAGTGGAATGGATAAATCAAAGCATAAAGAGGTTGAATATCATAGTGATGATAGTAATTTAGATAAACTAATTGAATCAAATAGATTTTACGATCTTGTTGAATTAAATGGATCTTATGAAATCACTAAAGTAAAACGCCGCATAAAAATGAACAATCCTATACATCTAAACATCGCGATTTATCAGCTTGCTAAATTACGTATGCTTGAATTCTATTATGATTGTGTAGATAAATATATTGATCGTAGCGACTTTGAATATTTAGAAATGGACACAGATAGCGCTTACATTGCTTTTAGCGATGAAGAACCATTCAAAAATCTAATCAAACCAGAGATGAAAGAACATTTCGAGAATAATAAATTTGATTGGTTTCCGAGAGATGATACAAAAGAAAATGCAGCTTTTGATAAACGTAAACCAGGGCTTTTTAAAGAAGAATATCGATGCAATGCTATGATTTCTTTAGCCTCGAAGAATTATATTTGCTATTTACCTGATGAAGTCTATTCGAAAAAAGACAAAAAAATGGTAACACCAAAGATTAAACTCTCAGCTAAAGGGGTTCAAAAAGGTCGAAACAAAGACTTGCTTAAACCAGAGCGATTTGAAGATATCATTAAAAATAAAATTACTCTGAAAGGTTCTAATACAGGATTTCGAATGGATAAGGAAACAAATACGATGATCACATATAAGACATTTAAAAATGCGTGTAGCTATTATTATGATAAACGAAAAGTTCTTGAAGATGGCATACAAACAATACCACTAGATATATAGACGAATATTTTAAAGCTGTAATGAGCTCTCCAACAGAACGAGATCTAAGATCGAGAGATCGTTTGATTTCAAAATTATATAATGATCCTTCAACTGGGTTCATATCAGCTGATAAGATATATATTAAGGCAAAAAAAATTAATCCTGAGATAACCCTAAAGCAAATCAAAGAATGGTATGCGAAACAGGATATTGTTCAACAACATCAAACTACAAATAAATCAAAAGAATACTTTAAAATCGCAAGTAGTAATCCTGATTCTTGGCAAATGGATTTAATGTTTTTCGGTTCTAAAACAGTTTTTATCGCCGTGAATATTAATTCAAGAATTGGTTTTGCTAGGGTTTTAGCTAATAAAAGAGCTGAAACAATAATAATGGCATTGGATAAATTTATTAAAGAGAATAATGTACAAATAATTACGAGCGACAATGGGAGTGAGTTTATATCGAATGCAGTCGAAAATTTCTTAAAAAAGAATCAAATTGAGCATTATAATAATGAGGTAGGTGATCACACAGTGCTAGGAAAAATCGATCGATTTATTAGGACTATCAAACAACGATTAATTAAAATTAACCCGAAAACATTAACACAGAAACTGGTAAATTCAGTTATTAGCAACTACAATAACACTTATCATAGCTCTATAGGAAGCACACCGAATGAAAATAAAGGTCAAATTATGGATTCAGAGTTAAAACACAATGATAATTTACTTAAAGACATATCGAAGAAATTCGAAATTGGAGATCACGTTCGATATAGATTAGAAAAAGGGACATTTGAAAAGGAGAAAGCTCAATGGTCTAAAGCTGTTTACGAAATTATTGGGCTAGATGGATACAAGTTCGAACTTAGATCAAAAAATAAACATATACTTTACAAATCACCTAATGATTTAAAGGTTGTTCAAGCTAAAATCACTGATGCTGAGACTGGAAACAACGATATTTTTGAAGCTAAAGAGATCTTAGATCATAGAAAAGTTAAAAATGGTTTCAAATACCTAGTTAAATGGTCTGGCGGTAGCGAATCATGGGAACCTCAGAAAAACCTTAGATTGATAAATAAAAACAAAAAATCAACATTAGAGAATATTTATTTTAGTAAAGAGTAAACTAATATTTTCGTATTTATATAGTGACAATGTTTCCTTCTTACAAATCTCTAAAAGATAAGCGCGAAAAGCTAAAAGCTTATTACGACCAAATCAAATATGATGAAGAAATTGATAATAACAAGCATATGCAAATGCTTATTTCAGCGATCAACAAGGAGTCAATTTAGATAATTCATATCAATACCCTAAGGCTATGAAATTAGTAAAAGTTGCTCCAGAATCAAAATATCAAACAAAATCAGCTATTAAGACAGAAGCAGGGGTTCAAGCAAATGTTAAAACAAATAACAAATTTGATCCATTGATAACTCAATATGAAGAGGAAGAATTAGAAGAAAAACCTCCAGCTCCTAAACCATCTCCAAAATCATCACCATCTACGTTGAAGAAAAAAAACATACAAGCAAGAAAAGACATTATAGATGATTATAAAGATGAAATAAAAGGTAAAATCTTAATCCCTAAAAAGATAAATCCAATCCTTCAAAATGGATCTAAAGACAATTTGCACTATATTGGGGCGGAAGGTAAAATTTATAAAGCATTTGGCGATGAATTAGTGACAATTAATGGTATTCAATCAAAATATGATTGGATTGAAACAAAAAATTATATTGACAAAGTTCTAGAGGAAGAAAAAAATGCAAACAACGCTGCTAAAGTATTAAAAGGTCTTACAATAAACTCTTCTGCTCCTAAATCAGATGTCAAAATTAAGAAGGAAGAAGGAATGGGTTTTAGTAAAATATTTTCTAAAAAACGTAGATTAATTGGAAGAGGTTTAGTTGGTGCAGGAAATCACAATCTAGAAAAAGACTATCTTTATAAACAAATTGGGGATAAATATATCACTTTAAGCGCTTTAGCTGAAGGCTATCTGAGCTTGCGATATCCTAGTGCAAATGTTTGCTTTAAACGATTTAAAATATCGGATGATTTGGTCAGTATCGTTAAAACTCTTGCATTCGATAAAACCGTAGACTATACTGCTTATGCTCAGTTACATAATTCGGATAAAGAAATATTCTATGATCTGTTGAAATTTTGTAAAATTTTGCAAACGCTTAGAAAACCTCTTTTTGATCCTCGCCAAGGTCTAGATAAATATAAAGCTGAATTTGATAAATTATTAGCTGAATTGAAATTAGGAAATGACAAGCCAAAAGTTAAATCTGAATTGAAGAAAATGTCAATATATCTTTTCCAAAACAATCAAATTGGAGAAAAAGATTTCAATAAAATTATCAGCCAATTAATATAAACATACAATGAAAATATTCAATGTAAAAAGACCGCTAAATGACTATAATAAGAAAGCTAAAGAAAATGAACAAAAATTAATTGAAACAATGGAGAATTTAGTTATTGAACATCAACATCCTGAGCCAGTTTTTCAGAATTCCAGAAAACCATTTAGTGATTATAAAAAAAAGAAGCCAACAACATTTTCATTGTAAAATGATATATTATTTATTTCCTAATACATAAAAAAAACACATTCATCATGAAACATCCTAGTGGTTACAAAATTGTAAAAGTTGGTTCAATTTCTAAGAAAAAGCTTCATAAAGCTATGAAAGGAGGAACTATAATGTTGACTAAAGATGAAGTATCAGGTGAAACGCCTATTTTATTACATCCCGAATCCGTACGAAAAATTCAAGCTGCTAAAAAGGCTAACAAAGGAGTTCGTTTGGATATTACTCATGGAGAAATTCTACATGATCTAGCACATCACTCCGGAGGATCTATCTGGGACTCGATTAAACAAGGGCTTTCGACTGTTTGGTCATACGTAAAACCTGTTGTTTCAGGAATTGGCGATGCTATCGCCTATAGCAATCCAGAACTTGCCCCATTGCGTGAAGGCGTAAGAAATATTGTTGGAGTCGGTTTGAAACCTAAAAAAGGTAGCGAAGCTGCTAAGGATATGATGAAAGCTGTTCGATCTAAGAAAAAAGGCAAACTTGCTGGCTCTTTTCTGCTTGCATAAATATAGAAACAAAAAATGTTCTTTAACTATGAATTAATAAAAAAAAGCAAAGAAATGCATGAAGCTCAATTAAAAAGGCATTCGAATTATATTAATAAGGATGAAATTCTATGTCAAACATGTAATATAAAACTAAAAAAATGGAATAAAAGATGTCATGCTCAATCATTTGCACATTTATTCAATGCTACATACTGTTAACTTTAATTAGTTAATTTTTTTTTCTTATCAATAATTGGATAACAATTTGATTATCTTGGAATTTTACAAAACGACCAAACTGATCCGTGATTATAATTTCAATGTATGATTTAGTTTGATCAGGAATATCAATCCAAGCAAATTGATTTACTTTCACATCAATTGATTGACCAATCGTCGTTCCGCCGGAACTGAACGAAAACAAAATATCAGGCGGTTGACTATAAATATTATTAACTAAATTACATCGAAGTAAATAACACGATACGGGATTTATTTGTGGCGTTATATTAGAAAGGAGGCTTTGAGATGTTGTCGTTTGAGCTGAAGGGTAAGTAGCAGCAGTAAAACCAACAATTGTATTAAAATTAGCAGGAAACACGATTTGAGGGGTGTAAGCGGTTGTAGGCAGTCCTGTTCCACTTAAACTATACAATCCTGAAGCAGGTCGAGTATATGAAGCGGGAAGAGCTGTAGGCGTGCTTAGAACGTCTACTTGACAACTATAATATGTTGCATTAGATTGCATCTTAATGTAAAATACATTATTACCACTTCCATCGATCAGATACGCGCCTGCATTAATTAAACTTGTTTGAATTACATTGTTGATATCGAAATAAGAATAATACCCATTCTTTAAGGTTATATTGATTGTCGATGTGATATTACCAGTTGGAACAATAATAGAAAACGTATTATTTCCATATTCAACGTCATTGATATTGAATTGACTGTTAAACATTTTAACCGAAGCTAATGCTACTTCTCTATTTTGAAAATTAGCAGCTCCAGTCGGAATGTCAAATCTAAAAGTATTATTATATCCATTATTTTGTACATGTTTCGAGCTAAGAGTAATCAAAGATGCCATAATTGCTCTAATAAAATTACATATATAAATGCTGAGATATATTATTCCATCCCATTATGTAATATTTTTTTCCAGTTATATCGAACTGTTTGATCAATTGTGTTCAGTAAGATCATTTGACCTTTCTGTTTTAAAATAATCTGATAATAACCCCATAGTTGATCAACAGTAACTCCTGCGATAGGCATATCTTTAAGTATCATTCGTAAATCTGTTTTCGATGGTGTTCTTAGCAAAAACAAAATTTCGGAGTTCAAACGAACCATTTTCGGACAACCTTTGAAAAAGGCGTGAGCTAAAAATAACGTTGTCAAACCTTTATGCCTTCCGCGAATAAAGAAAGGAACGACATGTTTTTCACACCATTTTTGATCATTACTCCAATCGTCAAAAATTACAAGTTGCAATCCGTCTTTCTGAATATCATCAACACTTGGAACAGTTTCCTCGTCATAAATAGTGCAAAAGGTATCTAATTTGTCTTTTAAATATCTGTACAGAGGCTGATCAGGCTGTCTAGCAATTAAATGCAAATGTGAATATACATTTGGTGATTTTTTTACAAAATCAAAAATCAAATTGCTTTTTCCGCTTCCACTAGCTCCTAGAACAATTCCTCTAAAAAGTTTTGGTAAATTTGTTTGTTTATTAAACCCTGAATTATCCGATTGATAAGCTTTCGGAAGAGCAGCTCCCCAATTAGGAATTGTTTCCATCTTTTTTATTAGGTATTATATATTAGATCAAAAAGAATGTCTAATTCTGTTTATAATCCAAATAATTATTATGATCCATCGTCTGGATTGACACAGAATGCTGCTGATCAACTATACTTATCAAAATCTGACATTCGTTTACCTCAAATAACATTAATTTCAGCTGGAGCAGCTTCAGCTAGTAAAGCTTTAGTTCTTGATGCAAGTAAAAACATATCAGGTATAAATAGTTTTTCAGCAAGTAGCATTACTCCAAATATAACAGATTCAGCTAATGGATCAATATCGACTCCGTTTGCCGTTACGCATACATTATCTTCAGGTAGTCCTACTAATAATGGATTTGGGATTGCTATGACTTTTAACGGCCCAAATCAAATAAACAATATAATTAGTTATGGCAGAATTTATTCAACTTGTCAATTACAAACGTCAGGCCTTCATCAAGGTTCTTTGACTCTATTAAGTGTTTTTGCTGGGAATTTTGTGGATGTAATGACAATATCAACTTTGACTAGTACTAATAATAATTTGGTCTCTATTGCTGGTACTAACAGTGTATTAAGCGTTACAAGTGTTAGCTCTACATCATTAACAGGAACTTTACAAACTGCAGCTCAACCAAATATAAACTCATTGGGGTCTTCAACTCTTTCTATTGCTGGAACAACAAGTTTTACAAATACAAGCTCTTCCAATATATCGACTTCAAACTCAGTTCAGTTTGCGGGTGGCGCGTATATTGGAAAAAATTTATTATTGAATGGTTGGCACTCAAATAACGCTCAATTCACAGGATCAAACCATATATCTTCAGCATCAGATGGAGTGTCATTATACGATAATCCAATTTATTTCAGAGGACAAGCTGGAAACGATAGTAACCATGGAATAATGTACAGCGGAAATGGAAATTCATCTTGGAATAGTAATAATGGTTGGGGAAACAGCTCTACATATTCCGTAGATGGACCAGTGCTCTGGGGTAATCAAGGAGTCCTGTTAGGAAATTTAAATAGCAATGGAACTGAAACAATTTGTGCAACGTTTTCAGGAACAACAACGCTTCTAAATGGTAAATTAAACGTTAATACGCCAACAACAACTAATAGTCAAGTCAATATTCAATCTTTTGGTTCAGCTTTAGCTTTCACATATGATGCTAATCATTATACAAATTTCAATAGCCAATCTGATGGGACATTTAGTTTTACTCTTAATTCACTACAATCCACACCAACATATTTGCAATATTATTTTGGATCACCAAATTACTGGACTTTACCAGCATTATCATTAGCTGGTTATTCACCAAGATTTAGACTTGATCTAGGGGCTGGAAATGGCGGAGGACCTTCTGATATTCAAATCTGTTTATATAATCCTTCCAATATTACGCCAACAAGCGGCTGGGGCTTCAACAACAGCGCTCTTCAGCATATATCATCTGGATCAAATGGACATAGATTTTATAGTTCGTATTCATTATCTGGGACAGGTGCTCAAACAGGCCTTGGAACGTTGATTGGTCAAATTGATCAATTTGGGAATATCAAAGCCCAGGCGGGTTTTCGATGTGTTGGAAGCAATCCGTTAGGATATTCGGGAGGAGGAGCTGAAATCGAATACATTAACTCAACAGCTCATTTCTTTGGTTATAATCGAACAACGCTTTTGCAAACGGCTGTTCAACTTGGGGATGGGGTTTATGTTACTGCCCTTGGAGCTACTGGTATTGGGACACAAAACACGAGTCAATATCCTTTGGAAGTAGGCTATAGCTCGCAAACAATTACAGGTAGCTATGGTTATCTTAACTCGTCTGGTAATGTTGGTTCATTAACTAATTCGGGATCGCAAAATTTCTCAGCAAAATTCAATGGACGCATAAACGTTGCTTTAGAAATTGACGTCAGTTCGGATAGACGTATTAAAGATGATATTAGAAATGTCAGTGAAGAAGAAGCAACAAATTTTGTCAAAAAAATTAATCCTGTTTTCTATAAATTGAAAGCTGATAATTCTGAATCCTATGCATATATTGCTCAAGATATGCTAAAAGCTGGTGTAGATAGATTGATTCAAACACATCGTCAAGAAATAGATGAAACTATTGATGATGATGGTTTTGTGAGCCCTAAAGATGTCATATTTACGATTGCTTATCAGAAGATCTGTTGCTTGTTGCATAAATATATACTTTTGCAAGATGATAGAATTTCATCTCTTGAAAAAAAATTAGAAGAGCTCTAAGAGCATCTGATTAAGTAAGTTATCTGTAGGCAGAGCCGCAAGATAAACTTGCGCCTCTACCATAGTATTAAATAGATTTTTTTGTTCACTTTGGTGTAGATGCAAGCTATTTGCTTGCGGCTATGCCTACAGCAAAGAGCTCGCTCTTTTTAACTTAACATTTCAACTTCTCCTGTTAAACGGTTAAGGTTGAATTCACGTTCGTAGACGACTAAAGCAAGTAGATTTGCGCCTTGCGAGCAACCGTTGATACCAGAAATGGTTACGGCTTGTGGAACGTCTTTTTGAGTGATTCGAGAGCAGTCAGCTACAAGAACTCGATTCACAGTGCTCCAAGTTTGGAAATCGATCAAACCATTAGCAATTTCGTGGGTTAGTCCACCATTAATTGCGTGTAATTTAGAGAATTCATCATAGAAAGATTGGTAATCATAGGTTACAGTTTCATTGAAAACTGTTTCAGATCCGATTTGAACTTGGAAGTGGCGAATACTACTTCCTGGTTGACAAGTGTAAGGAGCTGAATCAAAGGGACTTGCAAATTGCTCTACATTAGCAGCAGTTACATAATGTCCTGATGATGTTTCGCTAAATGGAATCAATGCAATATATTTAATATTCTTCCAAGAACCAGATAAAGTCAAATTGATTGGGACATTCATTTGACCATCAATTGCTCCAAGACCAGCTCGTCCTTGAAAATATTGAGCATAACAGTCTAAGAAACGAAGAGTCTTGATTGGTCTTTGTACAATTTCAGTTGGGCGTGCTAGATCATAAAATGGAACATTGAGGCGAGCAGTTGTGTATGGGACAATGCTTCCTGTTTGTGCAACAGTGCAGAGACTATTTTGAACTGGACCGAATGCCACACGAAAAGTAGTTAACGAAGCACCTAAAACACCATTCATTGGATTATTAGCTGCGGCACTTGCTACCATGATTGGACAAGTTCTACCGCTTGTTAAGACAGTAGACTTTAATTTCATAGTATCAGCTGCTGTAGAATCGATGTCAACATAACCAGAGTTAATTTTAAGACGTAATTTGAGTTGAGGGTTACCCGTCAATTCTAATTCATTGAAGATAGGATGGAGATCGATCAAACGGATTTTCAACATGTGAACCCAATGACCAGCATAAGCACCTGCTATCGGAGCAGTACTATTAATAGCGAATGCTCCTCGCCCATTTTGTTGCGCGATTGTGGAACTAACGCTTGCTCTTTGAGTTAGCCAATTGAATGCATTTACGCCACCATTGACACTCCCAGTAATTGCATCGATCGTTGCTACAGTTTGAGGGTTGCAATAAATACGAGAAATTAAACCATTGTTTTCAGCCAAAGGGGCTTCAACTGCTGTCAAACCAGTAGTAGCCGATGGATTGCAAACTGTATTGTAAAAACCATCTCCCCCAGCTGAAGCTGCTGGTGTTCCAGAGGAGCCGGCATAATTCATTGAATACCAGCTATCTGGAAAATGAAGCGCATCGGCCCCATGTTTTAGCTGGTCGCTAGCGATCCATCCCGTTTGATGGCGCAAATTATTCCAAAACAATTTGTAGTCTGCTTCAGTAACGATATCAGTACCATTTAATGTAACGGTAAGTGAATCCACTACGTTCCAAACACCTGCCTTCATGCCAACGCAATATCGATTAATTGCTTTAGCAAATGCATTAGTTCCGTGAACATTTTTCATGGTAACTACGTATGGTAAAGTGATATAAGCATCTTTAAGAGAAGCAAATCCTTTAGAACCTTGTAGTTGAGAAGCGGCGTCGATTGTGATAATTCCTGACGAATAACTACCTTGATTGTTATCCGGAACATATGCCATTTTTTTACCTCGAGAGACTTCTACAGGAACATCTTCTCTTTTGGAAGCATCAAGTAAATATTGATCAGCCAATTGGTAGTCAGCCATGATTGTTTATATTATTTTATAGACTTATATATACTTCTATTGAGACAAAAAATAGAAAAAAATATTAATGAATGGATCTAGTAAAAGGAATTACCTCTGATCACGAATTAATTGAATTAGCTGATTTATTAGATATTGAATTGGATGGAATCTTTACTCTTGATGAAGTAAAGAAAGGATTGCCAAAAAACGGAAATTATATTATTTTGTTAGAAAATGGTGATGGAATTGGACATTGGGTATGTACTTTCCATGATCAGTATTTTGACAGCGCAGGTGAACCAGCGCCTGTTATTTTAGGTATAAAAAAATACAACCATAAGCAGTATCAAAGTGCTTACAGAGAATATTGTGGTATTTGGTGTTTATTATTCCTATATGCTAAACAAAATCATCGTCCTGATTTACTTTATGGGTATTATGACTTAAACGATAAAACATTTGAGTAAAGTTAACTTTCTTCTTTTGGCGGGTTTCTTAAATTAATTAGCCCATCATACAGCTTTGAACATTTCTCTCGAACGTATTGATTGGTTAATAACCAGTCGATGTATTGTGAATCAATTTGATTAATTTGTTTTATTGATTTTCCTCTATATTTTCCCCATGTCATTGTATAACTGAGATCAGCGTTTTTAAATTTTTCTTGTAGATATTCTTTGATTTCTGGTCGAGAACTTAGTATCATTTCCTGAGTTAGCAACCATTTACAGTATGGTTGATTTGAATCAAAAACCTCCTGAATAGTCTTGTTTTTATATCGCCCGAAATTTAATTCCATGGTTAGCTATATACTATATACCATATACTACGTAGTAGTTTTTTTTAAATTAATTATACGAAATTTTATAGTAGCGATTAAATTTTCTATATTATTATTTTATACAGGTATATTATTTTTCCCAACCTCCTCCCATGCAATGTCGTCATAAACCCAAGGAACTTTCCATCTCGGAGCTCGAGGCAACGGCATTGCGTTTGTTAGTCTGCATTGTTTGCTGGTTGAGTTCATCGCAATCTTTCCAGGTGGTTGAGGACTTGCCGATGAATGTTAGCTCGACTTCGACTTCCCAGTGATGCGAGTCAAGAAAAGTCAAGGGAAAGAAAAGGGCGGGGTTGTATTTCGCACTGGAGACAGAGTGAACTTTCGTTGCCTTGCCGCAAGCATCTCAGAGTGGATGGGCATCCTCGTTCGATTTCAAGTTGGCAAATGTCTGTTCTCGTTGTCTTGGTTGATTCCATCCTTCTTGCCTTCCATCTCTGGGTCGAGCTTGTGGATGTCGAGAAGCACCGATACGCCTCGCTTGGCCAGACCTTGCACGATCTTCTTGATCATGGACATGTAATCTGCCACGACAAGCTCGGGATTCACGACCTGATCGATAAAGTCGGCAATGTTTGGCGCCGAATTGGCGTTGATCATCTTGACGTTGAGTGGCAAACGCACAGCCGTCAAGCCTTGGTTTGCCATCTTGTCGACAATATCGTCAAGAGCAGCTTGGCCAAAAGCAAGACCATGCGGAACACCTTCAGGGTTCTCCATGCCACTCCAGTTGTTAACTGAGATCAGCGTTTTTAAATTTTTCTTGTAGATATTCTTTGATTTCTGGTCGAGAACTTAGTATCATTTCCTGAGTTAGCAACCATTTACAGTATGGTTGATTTGAATCAAAAACCTCCTGAATAGTCTTGTTTTTATATCGCCCGAAATTTAATTCCATGGTTAGCTATATACTATATAACATATACTACGTAGTAGTTTTTTTTAAATTAATTCTACGAAATTTTATAGTAGCGATTAAATTTTCTATATTATTATTTTATACAGGTATATTATTTTTCAAAGTGGTTTAACGACCAACGTCCATTTCCGAATACTAGAATGCTCAAGCTGTTCTGTATCGTCGTTTGTGAAGGGAGACCTTTCCCTGTGGATGTTGCTGCTGATGCGACTGTGGGAGATCTCAAAAAGAAGATCGAGAAAGAGAAGAAATATAAGTTTCCCGCCGATGAGTTGCAGCTTTACCGCGTGGATGGCCTGGCGCAGCTTGGTAAAATTCGATTTGACTTCAATGGAGCTGACATTGATGACATGCCCGCGAAGCTGTTGAGTGATTTCGGTGGATCTACAACGGAAATGGTCGAGACATTTCCTTTATCCTCGTACCCCCAACTAAATGACTCTTCCGTTGGGAGAATTCACGTGTTGGTGGTGGTTCCGGAAGGTGCAGCGAAGAAGGGCGAATTGAGCGCAAAGGAATTGTCCACGATAGACCCTCAAGTTCAATGGAAACTTTGGAAGTCAGTTGTCAGAATCACTATCGAAGATTCGTCGGGTCCGATTGATTCTTCAACAGCTTTGGTAGTAGATCGGACGTCGAATCACTTATATGTGTTGACCAACTTGCACCTGTTTCTTGGTGAACTATTTTGTGATGCCTTGAGTCCAGAGTTCAAGAAACAAATCAAACTATATTCGAAACTCCATCCTGGGAAGAAATCGAATGCAAAGCGAAAGAATGAATCTGCTAGTGACTCAGGTCCATCCATTCGAAGATCGAAACGTAAGAAGGCACCAGTTTCGTATGGCATTTTCCAAATTGCAATCGAGCAACTCTTTCCAGATGAAGAAGCATTGAAAGAAGTCAACAAGTGTAGCCTTAAAAGTGACATCTGTTGGGATTGTTCAGCTACTTTCGATTTTGCGATCTTGGAAATTCCTACACCTCCAAATGCCCAACTCGAGCTCGTCCCATGTGAAATGGCCTTTGGTGTCTTTGCTACAATGCCTGTACACGTATTTGGATTTCCAGGAAATCTTGAAGCTGGAAAATTTGACCACCAATACGCAATAATCCCAGCTGAGGTAACTGGTACGAATCGGAATCAAATGACTCTCTCTACGTTGTCGGCACCTGGTCTGTCTGGAAGTGCTATTGTGTGCACCAAAAGGGGAATTCCTATTGGATACCTTGGTGGTGGATTTGATGGAACATCAAAAAACGAGCAATATCAATCATATGGCTTTACTCTGCAGGGAATTCCCTCATATTTGCCGTCTGCATTGTCTTCTCAAGACGAAGAAGAATCCAAACAGGAAGATAGCTAATCAGGTTTGATTATCTGCTGAACTTGTGGGGAGATAATCAAACTTCTTATAGGTATTTGTCTTTAAGCTAAAGGATTAGCATAACTTAGCATTAAGTATGTAATAGGATGAGTTTATGAGTTTACACTGTTATATCTTCAAGCTCTGGGCCAAGCCATTTGATCAACGTCTAGTTTTTAACATTCTCAGTGGGAATTTGATGATGGTACGAATGTAAACTTCGTGTCAAAATGAGTACACGTGGATCATTAGATTGTTTATAAAACCCCTTCCATGTGTCGAGAATGATTCACCTTATGTCATTGTTTCATCGTAATCCACTTGTTTGGGTGAATGCTAGCATCTGATGAAAAGGATGAAAAACCTTGATATAGCATCACTAGACTCAGAATCAGCATACAGATGGGACCATTGGTGGTGGTGAGAACTTTTGAAAAAAAATTGACAGGCTGCGGCACTATTATATACTACTACTTGAACAAGTCGACAGAAATCTCAGCGATGCCGTCCTGACGACGTTCAGACCAGTGTGGCAACCAACCATGTCCCAAAGACGAAAGGAAGCTCAAACAACCACTCGACGACACCTCGTGGGTCGACGTTGACCCGTGAGCAACGTCGAGCGATTGCTCAACAAAATGTGCATTACCGAGCGAGGATGAAGCCGAATCGAATGTCCTTCACAGTCTCGGATGTCGAATTCAACATTTCTCAACAGCGAGAGCTGCTCCAGTTATTTCAAGCATGCATGGCAAACAACACCACAAGACAGTAAAAGCGACAGCAGGTTTGTGGTCGTCGTCCTTTTGTGCTCGCCTTCGTACTCTTTTCCTCATCAACTACGTAAGTATAGTGTTGTAATTCAATACAAAAACAAAGATTTCGTCTCGACGAGATGGACCTGAAGGGTATAAGGCTCGAATCGAGAGCCGTGGGATGGGACTGTCGTAGTCATAGCCAGAATCCACACCGTCGTTCACGTAGCCAGAATCTCCATCGTTGCCGTAGCCTTGCTTTTCATACCCGCCTTGGTACTTGTTGCCTCCAGAATAGCCTCCACACTGGACTCATGTCGTAACTATCGTCGTACCCAGACAAGAAGGTCGATTGGTGTTGTGAGTGCTATGGATAAAATGCCTTCACTGACATCTCATCGAGCGAGACCAAGCAGGAAGGTTCGTTCAGAGCGCACCGAAGCCCGTGACAAGACCACCTCGCCGCCTCCACCATGGTGGTGGAGCATCCCACACCAGAACCCTTTCAGCCACATTGCCTCGACTCGAGAAAGTTACATTTCGATTGTGTCGAGCGCACCCGGTGACTAGGAAACCAGGAATCGCTCCATGAATCCAGCACCCCCCTCGGTGGTCAAACACGCAGTCGACAAAGTGTCGCCAACCCAACACAACGTCCAGCCCGAGATAGACATCAATAGTCCTAACATTGGGTCTACTGCATCCCCTGCTCTTGACAACCAAGAGCAAAACATTCCAATGACGACGAAAACTCACCACACAGTCGACGACTCGAACTAGACAAGACGAGAATCAACCAGTGAGACAAAATGCAGCCGCAAGATTGAGTCCTTCGTGAAGAGAGGCACCATATCTCTCAAGTCCAAGCAAGCCACACTTGATTCGTCGACAACAGACGAGACCCCAGCATCAGGACCCCCTCAACCTTCGTGGTAATTCCACAACCAAAGCCCCTTCAAACCTCTCCCCCGTTCGTCCCCTTCGAGACAATGGACGTCACCTCGTTGAGCAAGAGATCCACAAAAGTTGCTGCCTGCGAACCTTGGCTTGTAGCCATGGTCGCAAGAGGATCGTGCTCAAGAAGCTGACGAGCATTTTATCGATGAGAGCCAACGACGGGTTGAAGCGGATCCGGTCTTGGAACTGCCACGTGCATCGGTGCGTCTGGAGCACGCGGATTACAGCAGCTGTACCTAGCAGCTTGTCCGAGTTTCCCGCTTGTCACAGCAGAGCCTTTCCTTCGTACCTGGGTTCCATTTCCATTCTCAACCTTCGAGTTCAATATCGTCCAGAGCAAAATCTTCTCGGCCGCTCACTGCATACAAAGAGCCATTAAAAGTACACTTCCCCCTACTCGTTCTAGCCCTCGTCACCTCGTCAGTTCCGAGCTACACTCGGAGTATACGGGTGAATCTCTCCTACGCCCCTTCTCGTAGTTAATTTGTTTACTTACAGTAATGCGTGCACTTGAAAATTTCAAGTGCACCTACCACGGCATTTCAACTTGAAATGCCGTGGTAGGTTGCTTGGATGGGGTCCAACGCGACTCGAGTTGCTTGATTCCTGGTGCTGCAGGCGCGAACAAACGCTTCGTGGCGCATCGTCGTTCAATGCGGACCCATCATACGACATCTAGAGACAGTTTGGCTTGTCACACTCCAAACATCGCGAACGCGAGGAATTCCCCGGCAGCGGGTGTGGGACACCCGCTTTGACCAAAAAAACACCCGCTCTCGGGGAATCCGGTTAATTAAATTAATAGCAAATGAAAGTCAACCTTAATTTCAAAGATGAGGACACTTCTTTCACGCACATTTAATTGGCTAAAATAAAATACCAAAATTCGGATAATTATCTTGTAAACCGGAGAACCAACCGATAGTTGGACGGCATTTCTTTTTGCTGGCTTCAAAGCATAAAGTACCAGGATTGGCTATAATTTCAAATTATTTAACCAAACATTTGCATTATATTGTTTGGTTCTGATGTCGAGTGTGACGGAGAATCACAAGCGTCGGTGGTGGTGAGGCATCGAGGGATGCGTTCACAGGGGACCCTTTTCAAACAATCAATTCCCCAATCATGTTATGAAGATACACCCGGACACCCGTTGGTTTTACGGTGGTCGTGAAGTCTTCGGTGAACTGGTCGACGAAAACGATCCAGATGCACCACCTCGTCGAAAACGCTCAACCGCCGTTACAAGCTGTGAAGATGAGAGCCCACCAGAACCTGTTTTGGCTCTGACGGACGAAGAGAAGGAATGCCTAGCCATTGTCCAGCGGGAGAAGTCTCTTGCCGAAGTAAACTTTCGACTCGGAGTTGCATTGTGCCGTCGAATCAACATTGAGCCCGTGGTGACTATTGGCAACATCTTGGGCAAAATTCTTCAAGAACGCCAGGAAGATGCCACCCATTCCTCCGTAGCAGATGAAGATTCATTGGAAACACGCACTCCTGCTCGTCGCACTCAGCGATCTTTGATTTCACCACGCAAGAAGGGGAAAGCCCGTAAGTGCTAGAGTCTTTTGGTAATGTGATGAATAAATAATCTATATATTGAGCAATTCTCAATGCACGATTCATGTTTAGTAATATCTTCGTCTGTTACATTGGTAGATCTACGCGTATATTATAGTGCAGAGGATAACATTCTGTCTTATACTTTATTCAATGCAACTTAATGTCATATAAAAGATATCATGTTACTAACATTATCGTACATTACATCACATTATATATCATTAAATCCGGTTTGTAATATGTTATCATGTTTTCAAGGATCTTTGTCAGTTCATCACTGTATATCCCTATACATCTTAGTTTATACCATATTAAAACTACACAACTATGATGTAATGTTATCCAATGTTACTTTCCATAACAGTCTAGACATAAATTGGTAAATACTGGTATTGCACATTATTCTGGCCTGTAGGGTTTCTTGCGTCTGTGGTAAATTTATCCGTGTAGGCTTGAAGTGTTTCCAATATCTACACGAATTCTCAGTAAATCACTATTCAGAGCACACAATACTAGTATAGAGCATGATTCAATTACAATCAACAGATTACACGCTTATGCAATCATAAGTAATGATAAGATGAGTAAATATGCATGCATCACACAGTATACCAGTACATCACTACATATAACTGATGAAAGGCTTTGTACATACAAGAGATATTACAAACTGTGACGCTACGTACGGTGTTATGTAATACCCCAGGATGACGTGTGCTGAATTTTCTTGGAACAATGTATGGCCATTCATCAAATTCATGTCCGTGATCATGACTGACCCATCTTTTTTCTTGTTGGCACGTACAAAGAACTCACAGTGAGAAGCTGTGGATATCCAACGAGCATCAGCCGCACTTTGGTATTTTTTCGCCACGCGGAAGCCTTGATCAAGGCTGAGTTGGCTGAGAGCCGACCTAACAAGCTTCAAGCTGCCAATGTTGTGCCTCTGCAGAGAATTGATTATATCATGGACCACGAATCCATCGATTCTTTTAGCGGGGGGTTCTGTGAGATTTAACCGCCGCCAGCAAGTAGTCTTCAGACACATAGGAAGGTAGTGACTAAAGTCACCTTGAAAACTGGGCGGTCTGCTCGACTTAAGTACTTTCGGACATTTTATCCGGATGTACTTGTTAAGGTAATTATCCGGATTCCCCGAGAGCGGGTGTTTTTTTATCAAAGCGCGGGTGTCCCACACCCGCTGCCGGGGAATTCCTCTCGCGAACGCAGCACGGTCGTAGCTTGTGCTGGAAAATCCAAGAGTGCAACTCGAAACGATATCGAGAGAACTAGATGCTTTTCCGCCGACAATCTCGTTCTTGAAGTAGCAAAATGCAAGTTGAAACGACCATCGACTGCATACCATGAAAGGAGGCGCGGCCTAGCATGAAAGAACACACGCCAGCGTGGCTGGCAATTTGAAAAAAGGTGAGAGACCCCATGACTTGTGGGCGTGCAATGAATATCTTCTCATAGTTCGATCAGCTTGGTATCGTCGATGTCAAGGATGTAATCAACAAAATCCATGCAACATACACTTTGAGTTTGCACTTGTCCAGTGCAAACTTCACTTTACCGTATACTTTACATAGTGAACATTGCATATTTTCTTTCACTTTTTTTGTAGCTGAAAACTTGACAGACCCATGTTACAACTCAGCTGAATGAAACGAGGCAGCCATGTGCTGGGATCTGTCCCCAATCCGCCCATTTATTGCGTAAATATCGTCCCAATTGCCCTCATTGAATGAAAATTTCCAAGGAAAAAAAAGTATGAGCAGGCATATTCCTAACGAAAAATGACGACGTTGTTGACCTCGCAATCTGGTACACCCACGGGACGAGATTAGCTCACGATGGATCAGGACAGCTTAACGAACACATGTAACAAAGCGATACGATGACCACTCAGTGCATATTTTACCCCGTGGAGCAACAACCATGGATTTGCAAACACCGCCCCAAGTTGCGGTACCAACCCCTGCCGTTGAATATGCGCAGGCCGCCGAGGAGGCGATTGCCCCAGTCGTCCAGTCTACCAACTCCAAGAAAAAGCGAGCTCTATTAGCCTTGGCGGCAGCTCTTGTCGTTGTTGGAGCTGTCGTTGGTGTACTCGTCGCCACTGCAAAGCCATCGATGCCCTCCTCGGCCACGAAAACATCCGCCGCCACTGGCATTGACATCAGTGTCTGCTACGATTCGTACTCTGATAGCCTCATCGCCCAACATTTCCAGACGATCCGACAACGATTCACTGGTGTACGCACATATCAAACCCGAGGATACATGAATGCGATTGACGCGGCGGCTCAAGCCGGTCTCAAGATCTACGCTGGGGTTTGGCTCCGCACGGACGAAGCCTCGATCTCTGCTGACATGCAAGCTGTTGTCGATGGTGTCAAGCGAAACGCATGGGCTGTCAAGGGCGTCCTCGTCGGCAATGAAGACTTGATCAATGGCCTTGATCAATGGACCGTGTTGTGGCGAGTGAATCAAATGAAGCAACTCTTGAGTGCGGCTGGCTACGGCTGGATCCCAGTCGGATCCGTGCAAACTGATGGCTCCTGGCTAAGCGCCACTGGCCTTGCCGCTGGGTGCGACATCATTGGAGCCAACATCCATCCCTTCTTCAGCTCTTGGCCCGACTCGACGTGGAATCCCGTCGGTGACTTGGACAATCGGTGGAAGGCGTTGTTCGGCAAGTATGGCTCCAAATGCGTCCTCACCGAGACGGGCTGGCCGACTTCTGGAAGTCAAAACTACGGCCACTGGCCCAGCATGGACACGGCCAAGTCGTTATTCAGTCAATTTCAAACGTGGGCTCGAAACAACGGCGGCGACATGCCGTCGTTCTTCATGTTCCACGACAACACGAAGAAGTCGATCGACTACGAAGTGAGCTTTGGCTTGGCTTGGGCGAATGGGTACTGGAAGTTTGACACGTCCAACGACATTGGGGGAATCGCTTTTGTCAATCCTGCCAACGATAAAGTGCTCGCCATGACTGACAATCGTCAAGTCGAGTTCCATTCCCGCTGGGGCAACGACTGGGTCTACGACTACAACTCGCTCTGGACGCTTCGTGGCCCTCTCGTTGTCATGTGGGAAGCCAGCACCAAGACGGACGTGTGCTTGGATGCCTATGAGCCTTGGAACGGCGGCACCGTTCATGTATATCCTTGCGATGCCAACAATGCCAACCAGCAATGGGTCTACGACAGCGTGAACAAGCAGTTACGCCACATCAAACATGCTGGTTTCTGTCTCGACATGTCAAGTGCCAGCGGCGGAACTCCGCACTTGTGGGAATGCCACGCCACAAACGATCCATGGTATTCCCTCCAGCAACTCAATCTCTGGTCAAAGTAATAGAATGTAATCTACTCTTCTTTGATATTTGTAACCGAAGCGGTTACAACGGTTACTTCCGTCATTCTCGATGGACGCGCTACGACCGCTGCTGGCGCCTCTCGCCAAGAAAGACCCGATTGCTGGACAAGAACCAAAGCGATTGACCAAAGCAGCGTCGGTCGCATCGCTGCACGACTTGACGGAGATCCGTGGAGAGGCCAGTCGACGGAAATCCATCAGCAGCGACGTCTCGGACGGCCAACAACAGGACGACGCACCAACTCTCAGTCAAACCAAACATGTCCTCCAGACCGCCGACGGCGAGCCGATTCCAGGCGTCAAGTACAACCAAGGCGCGATGACCCATTTGAAATTCCGCAGCGTCCAAGTGCCCGCGGCGGGGATTCACCCCAAGGAGAAGACGATCGCCGCCCAGATGACAACCCACAAAGCGTCTTCCCGTCGCGACATTCGCTGCGGCTTTTGCCATGCCAACAACATGCTCTGGCACTTGAAGTGTACATTTTGTGGCTGCTGCCGCGTCAGCGACGTCCCTCGCATGCACTACATCACGACCATGATGCTTAGTGTCAATCCTGGCATCTCGGCCACGCAGGTACGAGCTCCGTGGGGCGTTGGTTCGTCCGTTGACTAAACCTTGCATCTAGCTAGCGCAGGAACTGCTCCAGTATGCCAAGTTTGACGGCTCGGCAGTCGATGCTGAGAAGCGCTTCAAGCAAGCGACGCTCGTCCGATGCAAAGCCGCGATGGTGCTCATGACTCGGACGAGCGAGCGCCTTCGGTGGCAGATCATGCGGTTGTTGTTCATGGCATGGAAGAAAGTTCGCGCCGAGGAACGGCGTGGCGAGGAAACGATGGCGCGGCTCATCAAGATCAAGGAAATGCAAACGCAAGGCCGGCTCAAGGCGCAAGTGTTCACCAACTGGAAGAATTTGACGACCGACAAATGGGACGAACGGTTTGCCAAGCTGTCGATCGCCGCCGACAGGTACGACACGACGACGGCCGCGAGTGGAGGCTCGAGGGGATTGTGTGTTGCGTAGGAAGATGCAATTGTCCAAGCGGTTCATCTGGTCGCAGTGGATTCGCTTCGTTGTCGGCCGCCTTCGGAAGAAATGCGACTACTGGAAAGACGCCATGATGTACGTACTCGTTCCCGCCGTCGTCGTCGTTTGTCCTCTTGACATGCTGCTGCTGCTGTAGGTCCAACCAAGATTTGACCACGCAGCCGTCGTCGACAACGTTTGACGGATCCAAGCAGCTCGTGCTTGAGCTCAAAGACTCGCTCGTCACGGCGGTAGATCAGTCGATTGCGACGTCCGAAGCGCTCACGGCGCATTTAACGCGCAGCATGCAAGGTAGGCGCCGTCCTGCTGTCGTCGTTTTGGCTTGACACGTGGCGAGTTTAGCGATCCAGCATGTTCAAAAGATGCTGCCCAACACGGCGGGGTACCTCGTGAGCGCCTCCAATCTCACGGTACGCTCGAATTGGCAATGGAATTGGAAAGCGGCAACGTTTCATCATGTTTAGTCAATCGTCGACGGGTTCCTCCAGGGCGACATGGCGACGCTGGAAGCGAGCAATTTGACCAAACACGACGCGCTGTTCACTCAAACCGCGTTCGATGCGATCCAAGACCGCGTCGGTCGCTTCGTGCCTTGGGAAACACTCCTTCAGTGGCTCAACATGCAGCTCCAGTACATCCAAACGCGCCTTGGCCGCAAAATATCGGCGCCGTTGACGACGCTGCAGGACATTCGCAGCTCGCTGGCATCGCCCAAGTTTGTCTTGCATCTTCTCTGGCATTTGTGTCCGCCCGCGCAAGACGCGTTCAATGCGCTGTACGCTGACGAATGCGCCAACGATCCGCTGCTGGCGCTCTCGCCCAATTCGGCGACGAACCGCCACGTCCACTGGAAATTGTTTCTTCGAACGGCCAAGGAATTTGTGTTTCTCCCAGATGACGTGGCAACGCGAGACGAGCTCATGTCGGGCCACTTTGACGCGTACTATTGCATCCTCGTCCATCTCTTTTCAATGTTTCCAAGCGCGAGCGAGCCGCTGACCGTCGCTTGGTTTCCATTCCTCGGGACGTGGCCAGCTCTCAAGGAGTCGCTCTTGGTCACGAATGCCTTTGACGACGACGTGTCGCTCCGAGATGCGTGTCGAGAGCTCCTCCGTCGGCTTCGTACGCTGCTGGAGAGCCAAACGAAGCTGCTTGGACTGCACGACCAGCTCCACAAAGTGCTCGCGATGCACCACCAAGCTGTGATTCGCAGCACGATGGGCGACTTGTGCTGCCGACTTCGTGGCCGCGAGTCGTCGGTCGCGATCGAGCTCGAGAAAGAAGAACTGGCGCCGCACGTCCGCTTGGAATACGCCAGGCTCGCTCCGATCTGCTCGATTGACCAATTCAACCAGCTCGACCATGTCCTCCGCGACTACGCCGTCCCGCTCGTCCATATCTTCCGCGCTTGTAGCAGTACGAGCAGCAGCACGGCGGCGAATACCAAAGCCATGGGCGAGCATGACTTCTACAAGCTCATGAGTCAATGCGGCATCATCGAGCGCAAGCACATGAACCGCGCGTACCTTCAGATCATTGTCCAAGCGTCGTCGGTGGAAAAAGGCGGCGATCGATTTGGAGACGTCGAGTTGTCGCCGACAGAGTTTGTCGAGGCGGTCGTCCGCGTCGCGTTCCATCTCCACGAGAAGCGGCCCGCCGTGGCGTTTGTCGACACGGTCAAGGAACTCTTGGACGCGCGGTTGCTTCCTGTCGCGGCCGCCGTCGAACGCCAAAGCATTGGATCGTTCAAGCGCCAGCTACGACAGCAAGATGTCCAAGCCGTGCTGCGAGCGCATGACAAGCGGCTCAAACGAGCGTTTGCCTTCCATGCGTCCATGAAAGGCGGCAAGTTCATGTCGCTCGGCGAGTTTGAAGGATGGCTCAAAGAGCAGCGGCTCATCGACACGGTGTTTCCCCACACCAAGATCAAACAGCTTTTCCAGGCCGTCCAGCAAGATGCAGCCGACAGCGACGCTGACCTCGAGCTCATCTTTGCAGAGTTTGTCGAGGCGATCGCCGCCGTCGCTGTCTTCCGCAACCCAAATCCATACATTCCGCTCGCCACGCGGCTTGAAACGTTCCTTGCGGACAATCTGTAGCCTTCATGAATAGTTTTTGACCACACGTTTGATTCCATTGACCGCGTTGAGAGTCGCTTTTTATCGTCTTGGCCTCTTCTAGATCGCTTTGCCGACTTCCATGATTTTGCAGTCAATCGAAAGCTCAGGGCCAAACGACACGGACGGCAACAAGTGCTTGGTTTCGAGCTCCCCGCCGTCGACAAAGCTGCCAGGCCAAAAGTAACTCGGAGGGACGGTCGAGTCAATCCAGCCAAGGTGTTGCAGCGCCGCGGCGACGAGCTCGGAGCAAAAATAATTGCTTGTCTTCTCCTTGTCGTCGACTTTGGATCGGTTCAGGATGCCAAAGATGCTGTATTTGTTGCCATTGACGTCCAGGACGAATTGCTGCAGCTTGGCCATGGTTTCCGCCGTCCGTTGGGCCAAGACACGCCGCGCAACGATCGCGTTGGTCACTTCGCGGCCATACGCCAACAACCTTGTTTTCTAAGCCACATAAAAAGGTCACGAGTAGATCGTCTGGGAGCGATTTCTACCAGAGGATAGACTTGAATGCCTTCGCCCGTCGACTCTAAAATTGCAAGCTGCCCAGGGGCAGATCCAGGAACAACGATCGCGACGTGATCGTACCGTGCGCCCGTCAACTTTCGCTGGACTTTACTCGTCCCAAAGCGCGTCTTAAAGAGCACAATGTCGCCATATTCCAAGCACGTATGGATCACTGACACATGCAAGACGCTCCTCGTGTCTTCCGGGTCGACATTTCGTGCCATGGAGACGACTACAGTCGTATCGTAAATCTTTTTGGAAGACGGGCTCGTACCTCCAAGAAATTCCATCACGCGGACATCTTCCGCCATCGACGGCAGCGCGACTAAATCTTGTAAATATTCTTCAAGCCGTTGCTGCCGCTTGGCGACAAAGCTGCCTCTCTTGGGCGTGATGGCACGGCGCGGTGGCATGGCGGGGAAATACATTTTCAATTCGTAGTCGCTGCTGCTGAGTGCTTCGTGCAAGTTGAAAAATTGTTTGTAGCGGCGATCGACTGTCCATCGAAGATCGTTGAATTCGACTTGGATTTTGTACGCCTGCGAGGGAGAGATGAGGGAACGCAAGGAAGAGAAAGGGAGGGGGCGACCGACCGTGTACTCTCGCTGGGAAAGATCGCTCACTTTATTGACAGTCGAGACAATCGAGACTTGCAACGGTGGGGGGGGCAGCAAATTGATACACCTCACTTCCATCGACACGACAGACGATCCAGCATCGAAACGCATGTCCAGATAATGCTTGACTCGCTTGGATTCGTTTCGTAGCCAGATATCTCCGCGGCCATCAAGGTAAGCGACAACTTTTACGATGATAAAAGTACCTCGAACTGCGTCTGGGATAACCAAGACGAAGAAACCACTGTCTTGGGTTAATAAATGATGGGGCATGCCTTCTAGGTCACTGGGAGACGTGCCCTGGGGTCCAAAGTGAGTCAAACAAGTCAATAGATCGCAGCAAGGCGTACATTGGACTCGATTTTCCGCTTGAGTTTATGGAGAATTGCTTGTTTGCAGGCTGATACGGGTGACGTATGGAGGATGGCTGCATTGTACGACAGTGTCACGATCATCCTTGATGCATAGAAGAGAGAGTTGAAGACATGGGAGCGAAATGGCTACCGGCTTCCGTCTGGGAGATTGATATATCCATGGACAACTGTGAATGAGCTGGCATTCTCGCGCGTAATCTATCGACAGAGCAGCATTGTGAGCTCAAAAACGACCAAAACGAACAACCGAGGGACGAATGGGCGATCGCACGGGTGAGTTGACTGGTGACGGGGCAGTGAGCGTGCCATTGTCGTCGTCGTCGTCGCTCGATTCACTCTCTTCTACTCGAATAAACGCAGGGGATGTTGCGAGTGACGATCTTGGCGATACCCCATTTGGCTGCTGGAAAAGCAGCCGTCCATTCGATGCCAGATTCAGCCTCTTGGCGTCTGAAATGCAGCGCACCCATTCGTCACAGTCTTGCTCCGATCGCGCTTGAAACACAAGATGGGATCCGTTTGTCGTGTCGACGACGAATTGATAATTTGTCGCGTCCGTCTTGTGAACAGCTTGTACAGACGCTGTGTCAAAGAGCTTGGATTGTACATGATCGACCGCGCGATCTGAGTACATTTTGATCCAACAGCGCAGCCAGGTTCCTTTCCCATCTTGCTTGAGCAGCTCGCCGCGTCGGAGCACGAGCGTCATGTCGTCTGCCGTTACGAAAAAAAGTCCCTTCTGAGGGGGTGTAGGGGTTTCAGACGACGGTAAAGGGGGTTCAGGGGTTTCGGGGTGCAGGGGTTCGACTGTTGTATTTTCCTTCATGAAGCAGGTGTATTTAAAAATTGAATTAAAATACACCTGCTTTATGTAGGAAAATGAATCTCGCGGTGAAAAAAATTTCCCAAAACGCCTTCACCCGATGAACTACCATGGCCAGGTACCGCCGCCGCCACCGCAGCAACCGCAGCAGCAGCTACCGCATCATTCCATGGTCCATACAGGCGTGAATATTCATCACCAAGGCGTCCCCCCACAGCCGCAGCAGCCAGTATTTACGGTCAACAATGCGTCCGTTCGCAAGCTTGTGCGTCAAACCCTTGGTGAAAACTTGGAATACGCAGGATCCGTGCAGCAAGTCCGTGCGTTTGTGACGTCGGTCGATACATTCTTTCAGTCGACCGAAAGCCTCGCGTCACTGGGAAAATCGCTCTATGCAAGCCGCGCCGTCGTGTTTGTCGTTGACAAGTCGATGCGCGTGATTCTCTGGAACGATTGTGCAATTGCACTCACAGGTTTTTCCCGGGAAGAAGTTGCGGGACGAAACTTTCTCGACTTGCCTGGTCTCGTGCCACTCGGATCGACGACAGTCCTCGAACGCGCGCTCCAGTCGTGCGTCGACAACGCCAAGACCAAGCTCCAAGCGCTTGAACTTCAACTCTTTAGCAAAGACGGGCGAGAACTGCGTCTCCTCTGCGAATGCACGCCGCTCCTAGGTAATCCCGCAGGTGCTGGTATGCTTGTCGTCGCGCAAGATCTCATGGCTTTTCAAACTTCTGTCGCTCAGCGTGAAATGGCTGCTCTGGCTGAAACACCAGCGTTGTCGGCGATGCAAGAAGGTATATATTGACCACTTTGGCGCCTTTTTGTGCTCACAAATCTTTGTAGCCGCGCCAGCTCCAGCGCCAGCGCCAGCGCCAGCTCCACCACAGCAACCTCCAGTCCATCATCATAATCCAGGGCGCCATTCATCCAAGTCCGTGGCAAATTTGACTGGATGGGATGAAGTCTTGTCGAAGTACCAGCTCGAGGCCGTCTTGGGGCAAGGCAGCTATGGCCAAGTCGTCCGCTGCAAGCATTTGGTACACGAATCTCATCGTTTCACGTTCATGGAACTCACGCACTGCGCTAGGCCACGGGCGAAATCGTCGCGATCAAGAAGATTCAAAACGTCTTTGCCGATCCCGTCGACGCCAAGCGCATTTTGCGTGAACTTTGCATCCTCCGCCAACTCAACCACCGCAACATTGTGCAGGTACACTCTCTCGTCCATCTCGATTCCATGCCGCTCAATGTCTTCCTGTGTAGATTCGTGAAATTGTGTGTCCGCATGATATCCTCCGCTTCCAAAACATCTTTGTCGTGCTGGAATACCTTCCATCCGACTTGGAGAAACTGCTCCATTCGCCGCAATTCCTCACGGCCGAACACATCCGCTGGCTTCTCTTGGATCTCCTCAAGGCGCTCAAGTACATGCACTCGGCGTCGATTGTCCACCGCGATCTCAAGCCCGCCAATGTTCTGCTCAACTTGTCTCCCGTGGCGATCAAAATCTGTGACTATGGCCTCGCGCGTACGCTGACGGACTCGCAGCTCTCGCATCCGTCGACGAAGCGAAAGCGTGACGCACCGAGTCCGACTGGCGCCAAGGGGAAGAAGATTCAACGCCAATTGACCGAGCATGTTGTCACGCGATGGTACCGCGCACCGGAAATCATCTTCCGAGACCACGACTACTCAACGGGGATCGATGTCTGGAGCGTCGGCTGCATCTTTGCCGAGCTCTTGAGCATGCAGAAGAGCAGCGTGCCGTCGCATTACCAGCGAGAGCCGTTGTTTCCAGGCGTGTCTTGCTTTCCTCTCAGTCCAGGCGGCGCGGGCGGACAAGCTGCGTTGCCTCAAGACAGCCAAGACCAGCTCAACACCATCCTCCGCGTGCTTGGGTCCATGTCGGAGGACGACATTGCCGAGATCGCCGATCCAGACGTCCGATTCTACCTACGGAATTTGCCGCCACAGCCGCGGAAATCCTTCGCAGAGATGTATCCTGGTGCCGAGCCCGCGGCAATCGATTTGTTGAACGTCATGCTCCAGATGAATCCTCGCAAGCGCGTGACCGTCGACCAAGCGTTGTCGCATGAATACTTGGCGAGCATTCGCTCGATTGAAGATGCCGATGAAGACGTCGTGGCGCCGCGTCCGATCCAACTCGACTTTGACGAAGCTGTGACTTTGTCCATCCAGGAAATCCGCCGACTCATGACCAACGAGATCGCATACTACCATCCTCATGTCAAAGCACAGCTTCCACCGCGTCCGCCACAGCAACGAAAGCTCCATTGAGTCCGTTTCGGCGGCGGCAGCAGCGATCTTTTGTAATGACAATAAGTTGTATAAATGTTGGGCAATCTACGCTGGGCCGAGCTTAAAAGTACAATTGCCACGTCATGGTCGAGATCGACGCACAGAGAAAGAGATGCGCGAGCGCATTGTGGTTGAAATGCTCGCGGGATGGACTGACTTGCACGGCTTGAATGACTCCACCAGCAAGGATGAACAGCAGCGCGACGACTTCGAACGCCCACGTCGATTTTAACGTCGAGAGCGCGGCGACCGAGCCAAAGCAGAGCGGTGGAAGAAAGCCCACGAGCATGATCGACGTCGCCATGGTGAAAAACGCAGTCGCCGCGATGCCGCTGTATGCAACCGCGGCCACGAATATGATCCAAGTCGACACGTGGGCACTCAAGTGGCGCTGGGCAATGCCGGCAATCAGGCAAAAATTCGACAACGTCGTCAATCCCAAGACGAATCGCCACATCCATCGCATGGCACGATCGACGGTTGGTTGCGTCACGTAAAGGCCAAAGACGCGGCGGCAACGGGTCGCGTCTGCGTCGCTTGTGGTAAAACGGGTCTGAGCTTTGAAGGCAACGTGGTGCAACAGACCGCCAAGTGTCGCGGTTGCTCCCATGACAACGAGGTAGAAGATGGACCAAAAGGCATCGTCGCTGCGCTCGTTGTCGGAGGTGAACATGAGGACGCTGGCAACGGACACGAAGCATTGCACCCCGAGAATGTAATCGGTGATCCAGCAAGCTGGCTGAGTGTCCCATTCGTCGCCACGCACGGTGCGGTAGACATAGTCCATGACTTCCTCCACACTGCGAGTCGCAGCGTTGTCAATTGCATGGATGGCGTCCGACGCCGTGATCTCTCTCGTATGTTTCGTCGCCAACGACCGCTTCATGCTCGTTCACTCGATCCAATAACAAATTGTGGTTGACGTCAACTGCTTCACAGCCACCACTTGTCTCACCCAAGTCATCGATTCGGTGCCACATTTGACGATCCCAACGCTCTTGTTTGCATGCTTTCTTCAAATCTGCAGTGAGAAATCCCATTCTAAGACTTCAGCTGACTTCAGCAGCTTTCATCATGCCCGCGGCGGTCCACCACCGGCGCTCTTGGCATTGCCCGACGAGCTCAATGTGTCACCTCTCAAATTAAATCTCAAAAATTCATCACGATGTAATTAGGGTCATCGTAAAAATATCATTTTGATCGCATAATATATTATATTATGAGACTATATTTTGTCTCATTTAATATTTTATATGTATATTAGTATTGAATATAAATATCAAATAATGCGATTATAATTGATACAAAGACTGAAATTCCATGTGGACGTTGATTTATTTTTACTCAGCCAATGAGAAATTGCTACTCCAATATTTACACAGATTCAGCCAATCAAAAGTGTTTGACCTTTTCATTTCAGCGTCACGATATCTGATTGGCTAAGCCCAAAGAAAGTGCATTCAACGGTTTTGTTCTGGACAAGGTGCAGCTCGCATTGTGAGTCGTTGCCTTCGAAGCACTACACAACGTTGCATGAAAGCCTGCTCTCTATGTAGAATTCGCATGAAATGCTACAGCTCTAGAGTTGATGCCAAGGCTCGGACTGTCCGTTGAATGCAATAAAATTGTCTTGGACATCATAAACGTGATAAACGTGGACAAATCTTGATTAAATGGGATCGAGACTTCTTGTGTCAGTGCCATTCCATGGGCTTCTGAACCAGTTGCTCAATCCCTCAGGCGACAGCAAGATGGAAATGCATCATCATAGTCGTGGCTGATGCACTGAGAAAGACATGGGCGAGCGCATTATGGTTGAAATGTTTGTGGGATGGGCTGGCTTCAATGGCTTGGATGACGCCTCCAATAAAGATGAAGACAAGCACGAGGATTTCGCACAGCCAGCCCTTGTCAAGTGTGGTTAGAGCGAAAATTCCACCAAAGAGCATGGGTGGCATAAAGCCAAGCAGCATAATGGAAGTTTGCATCTTGATGAACGCGGCGATACCAACGAGAGAATACTCGATGCCAGTCACCCAGATGGTCCATTTAGAGAGATGAGGGCTAAGATGGTGCGGCAACCAGCGCAAAATTGGTGAGCGTCGTGAAGCCCAGGACTAATCGCCAGACCCATCGAAAGGCACCAGTCGACTGTCGACTGCTTGAGGTAGAGTCCAAAAACGCGCCGGGCAACTTTGGCCAATTGAATATTAAAGTGATGCATCGCTTTGAAGACCATGTAATGCAGGATGCCACCGAGAACCGCCTTGGTTCCCATCGCTAGAACATAGAGGTGATGCCATTTCGCATCGATATCACGGTTCGTCGACCAGTACACAATGCACGCGCTCGAGACAAAGCATTGCGCCGCGAGCATATAGTCGGTGATTCACACTGCGGGTTGGCAATTCCAATGCTCACCGTCCATGTTCTTGTAGTTCAACGACGTTTGATCTTCCTTGGGACGTGTTGCCGCTGCATCTTTTACCGCACGTCGCTGACGGAGGCCATGAAATTCCATGATGCAAATCAAAACTGGCTTGGAATCTGCGTGGGGTGCAACAATAACGCAACAAAAACTTTACACGGTTTTTTAGAAGCGACAATTTACAAATCAATCCGTCAAGACCAAGCCTATATATAACCTTCTAGAAAAGCCTTCGCTTGAGCAAGAAGCATGCAGGATGTCAAGGGAATGCCGCCAGTGAGGAAAGCGATGCCGTGTGAATGTCGCTGTGATAAAATCTTGCAATCTGAAGTGGCTTCTTTTCGTGGAATTTCACGTTTTGATGAAAATTACAAAATTGTCCAAATATTAATCTCAATATTTGTATATATAATTTAAATTACGAAATATTTTCATCATTTTTCATGAATTTCAGATTCAAGTTCAAAAAGTTGCAATTCTATCCGACAAACACGCCCAAGTATGCACAGCCGTCGCTGTCGCTCGACTGCGGCTTCGTTTGTAGATAGCCCTCGTTGTGGCTTTTCTATGCTGGAATGTGTGGCTGGAATGCGTTGCATGGGACGTGTGTCGTTATGGCGAGATTCATCTGAGCTGGAAATTGAATCACTGATCGAATCTCTCTCTTCAAACTTGTTACACTCGAAACCCTGAGGCTGGAAGCAAGTCGATGGGCTTTGCCTTGAGCGCTTGCTTGAGCGGATATGTGTTCTTCATGCCCTTGCTCTCTGCATCTTGGAGGACATGCCCGGCATACTGCTTGTATAGTTCTTGTTCCATCGACTGACCATCTTTGATCGTCTCTTCGGCGAGGATTTGCGCGGCACGATCCTCCTACGAGCGTTTTTGGCCATGCGTGTTAATTTCAATGGACCTACCATCTCTGTGCATCGCTTCGCGTCGGCTTGCTGCCGCTGCAAGGCCGCCAGACGGATGTTATCCAGCCGCTTCTCGTGCTCTTCCTGGATAATCGAGCGCTCGACGTGTTGGTTGTAGTCGGCCCATTTGTCCATTTGTTCTCTAGCGGCTTCCAACTCTTCCTCCTTACGTCGCTGCTTCTCGTCAAGTTGGAGACGACGACTGTGGTCAATGGCTTGCTTTTGAGCAGCACGACGGTCGGCTCTTGCTTTCAGTTGGTCGTCTTCCTTCTGTCGCACTTCTTTCTTTTGGTTTTCAAGACGAGCTTCCGACGTTGCCTCAAATCGGAGCAAGTTCTCCGTTGCCTACCAGTTGCCCATAAGCTCAGCCATCGACTAGCGCTGAGTCTTACAAGATCAATCATGCGCTTCTTCTGGGCTGCCTTCTTTGCCTCGCGCTCCTTTTGAAGGGCGTCCCGCTTCGCTGTGCGCTCCTCTTTCTTACGGGCATCTTCCTGGCGCTTGAGCTCCTCTAGCTCCTCCTTCTCGGCTTCCTTCTTTCGCAGAAGCTTGAGTCGTTCGTTGGCCAAACGTGTTTCTTCATTCGCCTGTTTGATTCGACGTTTTCGTTGGGCTTCAGTCTCCTCTTCGTCTTTGGCGTCTTGCTCGGCCTTGAGTCGAATGCGTTCGCCTTCTCGCATCTCGTCACGGAGGGCTGCAATATGCAGATTCTTGTACTCTTCAAGCTGGTCTTGCTGCATGCGAGCGAGCTGCTTGTGCTTGCGCTCACGCTCTTTCTTCTCCTCTTCAGCCTTCTTGTCGGCTTCGCGGAGCTGCGTCATGAGAAGTTCTGTCCATGCGTTCTCGACTTTATTGTCCGTGGCTTTTACTGCTTGTTTTTCGTGGATTTGGTACTCTCGATCCTACAAACGATAGTGCTCAAACAATGCCATGATATGGGGAGCATCTCAAACCTGCAGCACATCAGCAAGGAGCTCCTTGCTTCGTAGCGTCTTCATTCGATCCGTCTGTTCGTAGAGCAATCGATTCGCCCGCTCAATCTGTTTGGTACGGAGCTCTTTTTGCAGCCGTAGCTCCTCTTCGTCAATCTTGAGCCGCTCTTGCTCTTCTCGCTCTTCCTTGTCTTTCTTCCAGTTTTCCTTCTTTCGCCGCATGGCTTCGAGTGTGTTGGGCCATTTGCCCGTTCGCTGCGTCGACAAATGCTTGAGGTGTTGGCGTTTTGCCTCGCGATTCGACTGCGCAGGGTCTGAAATGCTCTGGCGGATCCGCTCCAAGTCGCTCTCGTGCAGTTGCGTCGGCATGCGTGTCCGTCCTCCGTGGCTAAGAATAGGATTGGAGTTTCCACGTCAATGTGCCTTTTGAAGATCCTCGTCAGCCAATCAAACGACGCCAATCAAACTCGAACCCCTTCACCCCCAAGATCAAAGCCACCATGCCACGTCATTAGGACGAGATCTGTGGTTGCAGCCCTCTTCCTGGAGTTGATCCACCCTCTGACGGATTTGAGCAGTGAGATGCACCCGGTCCAACCTGTATTTTCAATGGTTTTTATGTTTCACAGCCTTGATAAGCAGCACACAAGTGATCGTCAAGTCGCTCCAGCTCCTCGTCAAGGCCGTTCTTCCTACATAACGTTAACCAACTACTGAAAGCTCCAATGTCAAACTCGTGCGGTGTTTGACGAGACGCACAGTCGATTGCTCATATCAATATACTGGATGCGGTTGCGTCCATGGCTCTGTTTAAATTGCGTCGATGACAATGCTAGCCCAAGTTTAACCAGAATCTAAATAGCAGGAGTGAGCACAAAACTAGCCAGCAAGAAGTGCCCATCATAGTCTTCCATGACTGTTGCGAGCATCGACGCTCGACGGTTTGCATTGTCGTTCCAACAGAAAACACTCAGTATGTCGAATTAAACAAGCAAGACATACTGGCCGATCGTCAATGTGTCCTGACCGGGTACGAGTCAGCCAACGGTCGGAAACTCCTTGGCGTGGATTCCACTTGAAGCTTCCAATTTGTACGAAGATAAACGTGAGGTCCATCCACTTTGTACCCACTTCCGCGCCGATGCTCTCTCTGGGGCTTAATCTGTCGATATGAGTTCAAGCCTCATATCATGGATGGTGTTGATATGTCGAGTAATCGATCGTCTGTTCGTCACGACGTACGACAGAGCGGACACTTGCACTCCAACTCCGACATCTGTGGTGGTAAGCTCGAGAGAACGAGCAGCAAACGTAGACTACTACAGGTCTGTGGTTATGTAGGATGCGACTTGATTGCATCGACAATGCGATTGAAACCTTCAGGACGCGCTCAAATCTTGCCTCCCCCTCGTATCGCTCTCTTTAGTGTAAACTTGTCAAGTGGCGTCGATCATTTGGAGCGAATGGATTGCCATGCGCCTTGCTCGTATACATTTCAAGGCAAGCTGTGTAATGTACAAACGCGAGCGCTTACTCACATATCAAGCGCGATGTTATTTGAATCCAGCCATACAATTTGTCAACGGATGCGAACCGTATCAGACCAGAATCACCCAAAGACTCCGAGTGTTGTCCTGTCAAAGCTTGCAACGACCAAAAGCGAGCTCGTGACCATTTGGACAAAGACGAGCTTTCTCACAACCATGAGAAAGCCAATGCTCGTCCTGTCGTTGGCAGTGGCGACTTCGTAGAATGGTTTGTCCATTAGCTATAAATAGATTTACTCTGATAATTAATAAATCATATTTATATTATTTTAAAAGGTTTATTGATTATGACAAGTAATGTAATGTTGGTGAGGTGATGGTGATTTGACGACATGATGTCAAGTGGAGCACGATTTGCAAACTCTTTGCATCGTCACGGCCTGTGGGGATTTCTACTGGGCTTTCATCTCGCCCTATCATCCTGATTGCGTTTCGTAGCAGGTTCGTTCTCGTCTTGAACGAATCCATACTGTACTACGCCTCCTAGGGGTAAATGTCCGACGTGGGTGCCGACCCGTCCCCAGTTACAAATGTCAAACAAAACCAACCCTTCCGTCATAAACAACAATTTACGACCACAGGCTCTCTCCACCCGCCACGATTTGCTGCGCATCGTCCGTTCCCACAGCTCGCATCACAAATACAGGGGCCCAATAGTGCTCATGTTTGAACGGCCTGTAATCTTGATTCCATGAGCAGCATATCTGGTCTGTGTTGAGCAGCCACGGGCCTTCTATGTGCTCCTCGGGCCTTGTCTATCACTAGAAACGCAGTCATAAGCTCGTCTCCTCTCTCCTACCTCTGACTACAAACCCTTGTCGGATTGTTCATTTGACAACTTTGCCTTTGCCAAGGTATCATTTCTTAGAGGTAACCATGAAAATGAGATGGGGAAAAGCTGTCAACCTCTGGACAGTGCACAGGAGGTCGATGGAGTTGTCAGTCGCTGCGCTCTGTGACAAGCACGAGATGGTCTGGCCTCGACTTTGAGCGCCATCGTGTAGATTCGAGTGGCCATGTGACCTTTTTCGTCATGTGGTTCACTTTCCATTTTGGACAGACGAGTATGTGGAGTCATTTCCAACGATCTTTCTTGCCACGAACCTTCTCGGGCTGCTTAATCTCGCGATGGCCACGTCGGTTGGTCTCCTCGACGGCTGCGGCAGCTCCCCAGCTTTCAACTCATGAGCTCCAAGAACCTTCGCTAGCTCCTGTCACTGTGCCGTGGTTCCCCCAACGGATCCAAGATTTGGACATTTGCGCGAGAAATGTAACCCATCTCATCATTTGTGTCGGGAACAATGACGGCTAATGCGATGGTCCTGGCGTAGGCACTCGAAGTCGAGCTCGATGCGACTGATCCAGGGCTGAATGATCCACACTACTGCGCGAGGCGAAAAGTCCTCCGAAATTTGGTCGTCAACTACCGCCAAGGCCAACCACTCCACCACGTCGACTACAACAACTTGGAGAGGCAGACTTGGGCGACCATCTATCGCACGATCCGACCACTGTGGCTCAAGTACGCCTGCAAGGAATACCACGCCGTGATTGCGCTCCTCGAGCGAGAAATCAACTACGGCGAGACGGCGATACCACAATTTCGAGACATCACTGGCTTTCTCGAGGCCACGACTGGTTTCACGATGCATCCCGTCACGGGGTACTTGAGTCCGCGCGACTTTCTCAACGGCTTGGCCTTCCGCGTCTTCTTTTGCACGCAATACATTCGCCACCACTCCGTGCCGTTCTACACCCAAGAGCCAGACATTTGCCATGAAATCATGGGCCACGTTCCCATGTTTGCCGTACGTTGTCGGGGTCTTCATGATTGACGTCGTTTGTGCAGGACAAAGACTTTGCCGACTTCTCCCATGAGATTGGATTGGCTTCGCTCGGAGCAACCGACGAGGAGATTGTCCGCTTGGCAGCAGTGTACTTCATCTCGGTCGAATTTGGCATTTACCGACAGAATGGAAATCTCAAGGCATTTGGAGCTGGTCTGTTGTCGAGCATTGCTGAGCTTGAATTCGCATGCAATCCAAATCGTCCTGCTGGTGGCCGAGACGACTTCGCCGACTACCGAACGTATTGTCCATTTGAAGCATCCATGCAGACATATCCCGTGACAGCGTACCAGCCGTACTACTATGTGTCAGAGAGTGTGGTAAGACATCCGCAGCGTCGAGCTCTAGATGTTAAATGGTGGCTTCATGTAGGCGCAAGTCAAAGTTGGCGTGCGAGCATATATTGACGCCATGGATCGCCCTTTTGTTGCAATGTACGACTGGACGACCAAAACCATTTTGACAGATCGAACGCTTGTCGTGTTGGATCGAGAATGATGTCGTTACCTCAATCGATAGATCTTTGTTTGTCCGTGTAAATCTAAATCTCCTTTGCCACCTATGTAAAGAGCGATTTTCCACACTTCTAGTCGATCATGACGCCCATCACAGCCAATTTCGACAAAGGGGGAAGCAACACGTCGTGTTAGCCTGAATGGACTGGCGTTGCATCGATTTGTTTGACAAATGGCAACGTCGAATGAATCTTCTTGCGGTATTCAAAGTCCCTATGATGAAATCGCAGTTAGAATATGCATGAGGTCAATGTATTACGAGGCGATGGGATTGCGCTCAAGATAGAGCGTCTCCAAGGTTGTGTTGGAGGTCAAGTGTTGGAGATCGTCAAAGGAAGACACGTTGTTATCCCCGAGCCACAAATCTTCCAACACACTGAGAGGGCTCATGTCGGGGATGTGACTGATGCGGTTGGCACCCAGGTCCAAAATGATAAGTTTTGTCTAGTGCAATATCATGGAATGTCGACGAAGATAAAGTTGTACCAAATGGGCGACATTTGCAAGGGCTTCAATGCCGTTGTGGCTCAAGTAAACTTCCTCAAGATTTTTATTTGCTTCAAAACCTTCAATTGAAATCAAACGGTTGCTCTAGAATTCAGGTGATATGAACGCCCGCCAGCTTGGATTCGTACCTGAACGCTGATGACTTTGAGGCTGGTCAAAGCGGAAAGTCCCTAGAGGAAATTGAGCCCATAAAGAGGGAAGGAAAGGTGACCTGGATCTGGGTAATTTTGTTCTTCCCAAGCCAGAGCTGTTCCAGGCTAGTAAGGTGATCAAGGCCTTCGATGACTCGAATTCGATTCGCCCCCAAGTCGAGCTTCTTCAAATTGGACAAGTTTTTGATGCCAGTGATATGAGTCAGCTTGTTGTTAGCTACATACAATTCCTCCAATTGAGTCAAGTGAGAGAGATCAGGAATGGAGCGGATTTCGTTGAACGAGAGGTCTAGCACCGTAAGAAAAGGTCAAGGAAACTACATATTTCAGATGGAATCAGTATAACAGCGATAGCAAAAAGGATATCTCAAGTTCACAAGGTTTTCGAGGCTTGTCATCTTCTTGATTTGATTGTCGTATAGCTCGAGATGTTGCAAGTTCACGAGATTTTCAATGCCGGTCATCTTGTACAGCAAATTCGAACGAACGCGAACTTCCTAGTACGCGCGTTTTCCATCGCAAAACGAATAAAGCATCGCGTACCTTTAGTTGAATCATATCGTCCATGCCGTTTAACACGCGTGCTTTCAACCCAGCCGTGCCAACGTGGTAAATCTCCTGCAAACGAGAGGTTAGATTTGCCGATGAGCACCAACGTTGCATACTTCCATGCCAGGAACGAGCTCGATACAGTCAGACAATTGGAGTTCTTTTGACTCGTCTTCATCGTGTTTATGTTCACCTTCTTCGTGGTCGTATTTCGCGTGGTTTTCTTCACGAACCACGACAACTTGAGGTGGTGGGATCGACGGCGCGTCGGATTGATTCGCTTGTTCCATGGTTGGAGAATTTGAAAATGAATGAAATTACATTGTAAAATCGATTTTGATTGGACAAAATTAAGTTTTCAGCCAATCAGAAGTTCCTCTTGTTCATTTTCATCATGGAACTCAAAAGACTCACAGCGGCTGTGGATGAGGCCGAAGCCTTGCTTGAACGCCTTCGCCAGAGCCTCAATGGAGAGCACGACACGTGTATCACATTAGAAGAACAAGACGAGAGGCATATCCAAAGCCTTGAGCTATTTCAGTCGGTGTCTGCATCACAACCAGACCTCGAAGTGAGGATTCAGAAGTTCGTTGAGAAGCTCAACTGGAAAGATCCCATTACAAATGAACCACGCTATGGCCCATCAATGCAAACAAAGGTACATCACTGTAGTGTTGTCTCTCTGGATTATCACCTGGTAGATCCGCGAGTTGCATGAACGCATTCAAGCTTTAGCGAGTACGATTGCTTCGACAGCGCATGAGGTTGAACCAAAAGCGACCAACGCACTACAAAACCAACAAGCTCGAATTGAAGAGGCACGAGCTTTAGAGGCGCAGCGCTTAGAACAAGCACGACTAGAGGCCGCTAGAGCAGAGCAACAAGCTCTCGAAGCAAAGCGAGTGGCCGAAATCGAGCAGAAAGAAGCTGAGCGTATTGCACAACAAGAACGAGAAGCTTTGGCCAGAGCTGCTCAAGCTGTCCGAGAAGAAAGAGCCCGAGCACAAGCTGAGAAGGAGAAGAAAGAAGCTGAAGCCAAAGCTGCGTTGGAACAATTGAATCAAAGCATTCCCATTGGCCTCGAAGGGTTGCAAACCGCACTTGGAATGCTAGCCACAAGTATCACAGATGCAAAGCAGTTGCGGCAAGCTCAAACGACGCTCTACCTCCTCCTCAAGAACATTTGCGCCGCCCCAGAGAATCCCAACTTTCGACAGATCAAAGCCAGTAACGAGCATTTTCACAAGGACTTGGGGCAACATGTCGGCGGTGTGCAGTGCCTCCTTGCCATCGGATTCCGTCCCCTCAGTCGCGACGATGAAATTGTATTCATGTTAGAGGCACGCCAGTCGTCTTGCCTCCTTGACGTAATGTTGGCCATTCTAGGAGCCCGATTTGGCTTCAGATATGGATACCTGGAGTGCGTGGTTTGACACATTAACAAGTCTGCGGGTGTACGTCGAAACGACAGTGTTGCAAGGCAAGACGACTACACGAGCATGAGAATTCCCTTGGCGAGACGTTCCATGGTATGAATCGTTGGTACATCTCGAATTGTCTTGGTAGCCACGTTGACGAACACTTCAATTGAAATCGCATACGTGAGTTCGTGACGAGATTCCAACGCTTCAATTGCCGCTTCAAATGGGGACAAGTTGTCGATGTTTCCATTTTCACTCAGACACAATTGCCGCATGAGTGTCAAGAGCGCTTCCAAACTTGTCGACTCACGACCTTGGGTGAGTTCCACAAAGAAATCACGAGCCGCATCTGGTCGAAGCATTGCCTGGCGGTTTACATCGACAACTGGTGGCTCTTTTGTCGTTTCTCCAATATGCATTGCTTGGACAAGGGCATCCGTCTCGATGAAGCGTTGGGCTTTTCTTCGTGCAGTGAACTCGATACGACGGACAGATTTGCCCAAGATGGTGGCCCCGAGGTATCGCTTGCATCCGTTGAAATAGTCACTCGTTTCAGGGTCTGGAATGACCAAATGCGAACGTATCTCGCTCACTGTGTCGGCAGCTTGTTGCTTGACGCGGGCAGTTACCCGCTCCAATTCTTCTTTGGCTGGTGCAAGTTGGAGTTCGAGTTTGCTCTGTGCAGTGCGTAGCCTTTGGTACAGTGGTGCAGCAACGATCGATGCTCGCTTGGTCTCAATGTATGCCGAGGCACGTCGTCTAAGTTCTTGCTTTGTACTTTGGTATGCCTTGATCGGTTTCTCAATACATTGTCGATGGAATTTTTCCGAGAAAGACAAATACTCGTCATCGTTATCGTCATCCTCCATGGAAATTCCGTCGTCCACATCCCCGCTGTCACTTCGTTTCGACTCTTCAGAGGGCTCTTTGATTTCCACTTGGACGTCAGCTGGATTCTCTGGCGTATTATTCTGGACTGTCTTGGCGTACACTTTTTCAGCAACAACTTTCACATTTTTTACAATCACGTTTCGACGACATTCTGCAGCCGTCGGCAATGCTGGGGCAAAGCGCGTGTCGCCAGTATAAGTCGCAATTTCAAGCTGGAGGATGGACATCCAAAGCACACAATCGTCGGCAGAGGTGGCCGAGAACAAAACACGCAAGTGAGTCGTCGATGTTGAGAGTACAAAACAGTGCGGCATCTCACTGTTATCGGAATCCAAGTCTCGAAGCAGCGTGACGGAACATTCCCGGAGGCGTACGACCTGAATGGGACGCTCGTTGTTGGATCCATGGAGAGCATACCAAGAAAAACATCCATGGGCCAGTTCACATCTTCGGGGGACCCATTGCTATCAGCAACAATGAGTTCACACTTTATATTTTTTGCATACATTGACGGGAACAGTAGTCTTGACGCGAAGAAGACCCTCCTTGGTGATCGGGAGACGAAATGTTAATTTCAAAGGTCGATCGGTGTACGTTCGGTGGACGCGAAGGCAGTGCCACATTGCATCAAAGGTACTGTGTTTGCCCGTTGGGTCTTTCACGCTGACAAGCACACTAGGGCAAAGAGTGAGTTAAATCGAGTGTGTTGTGGTCAACCTGGCTTGTGGGACATAGGTAGCAGCGTCTTGGCAGGACGTAGGAACAACAACAAATATGCGTTGACGATGCTGCTCAATGATTGCATCGAGAACTTCAGTTGGAGACAACTTGACAGTGCGGTAGCCGACAGTGGCAGCTAGTGCATGCATTTCATTTGGGAAGATGTACAAATTGGGTTGTAGAGCCCAATCTCGACGAGCTTGCTGGAGTTTAGTGAGCCAGTTGCGGTGTTCAGTAGCGCTAAATGCAGACACATACAAAGTGACCGCACCAAAACGTTCAATAGCAAACGCATTGGTGCGACCAATGATGTCGTCGGGTCCTGACCGAACTGATGTGATGAGTTCCAGGGGAACGTGTACTTCCATGCCAATGCGCCGTTCATCTTGTTTAATCGCAAACACACCACGCTCGAGCTCACAGAAACGGCGCCGCCATGTCTTGTTTGACGCAAGGCGTACATCCTACGAGGAAATACGGGTGGAAAAACATGTCTAGCAGTCTTGAATTTACCACAACACCGACAAGATCGGATGGCTTTTGAAAGTATCGCCAATGAATTCGCTGCCGAGCGATGCGAATTTCAATTTCACGGATCCACCGCTCTTTATCTTCAGCCGTCGGTGCTGCAAACGTAATAGAGCTTTCGCCGGAGCAAATACCAAATACGTAGTCGTGGTTAGCCATTGGTGCCAGATCAACCACAAACGAGCGGCTAGTGAGCTTGACATGGTTGCGAACTTTGTCTTGAAGTCGAGATGTGAGGTAAGTGAGCGAGACATGGCCAAGCTCAATTTCACGAGGAGCCCAAGGTTGCTTTGGCCGTCGATTGAATTTCTTCAAGAGAGTGCCTCGAACTATATGTACTTGATGTTCGATACATTCACGAATGGCATCCAACCAAAGTTGCATTTCCTCATGTGTGTTAGCAACCATCAGCAAACTCTCGCCGTTGGTGCTACAAAGAGAACTGAATCTAGAGATAAACAGCATTCTTACCTAATGGAAAACGAATATTGAGGCAAACCTGAGTACAAATCGCCGCAATCGGCGATTTTGGTCTTTTTGTCAAACATATAAGAGCCATCAATGGCAGCATCAAAAGATGGACGTGGATCCTTGGTATAAAAGTCGAGTCGGGAAGTGATCAAAACACAGAAGATACGAGTGAGCTTGCCATTGAACGGTGTTCTCGCCTTGGCAGGGGGAACTCCCTTCAAGAGGAAGCCACAGGTGAAGTCGTGATGCGAGTGCATCCTTACCAAATGGCTATTTTCGGAGACACTTGCGCTTTCAGTTACTCCAAGATTTTCGACAGACAGACCATGTTCGACACTTGGATCATGAAATCTCTGGATAACATTGCAAGCTCAATCGACTGAATCAATGGGGACGGCTCATCAGTTGAAAATTCTTCAATCACTTCATTCTCCTCATGCCCTTTGTATGGACTGGCAGCCACATGGTATAATTTGAGGTCACACATCGCTTGCGTTTGGTTCTTTCTTTAAGGTTCTCGACAAGGGCCAGGCAGACGAACCCAATGATCAACTATCAAACGAACAAAGCAACCATGTAGTAAAGCTCGCTCCCTCTCGCCACTAAATCATGTACCCAACAGACATCTTCGGATGTTCTTCTTTCAGCTTTAAGAACCTTCTTCGCAAGCTTCATTATGGCCAATCTCACATCGTTCGAAGAGAACCTTATTCGCGGCTTATCAATCGAGAATGCTTACTCACAGTTCTTTGCCTTGCTCTTGAACAACGATCCATCTTTGACTCCATCTCAGGCAATGCAGCTTCATTGACATCTCGTTGCTTGTTTAAGGTACAACAGGCGATGAGCTTTGACGACGACAACAACGCTTTTGTGTCAGACCCGAACCCGACGTGCGCCAACCTTTAGTGCAAGAAGGATGATAGTTCCTTTTAGTAACCTGTGCATTGATTCCATGAGACCTCTCATTCAAAACGCGCGCGGATGGGCACAGGCATCGGCATGTCCTTTCCAAGGCAAGACCATGAAGTCGCGCGCCAACTTGAATCATCCGGATACAGAGAATATCATCCGGATATATGACATCTTCGGATTGGCTAAAATTAAAATTTGATGGATTTTGATTGGCTATGAAATCCAATACGAGGTGAGTGGTCTATAGTGAATGGCAAATTATCGTTTGGTGGTGGGGGGAATCGCATTATTGGACTTTTCGCAAGGAATCCGCCGAGGTACGATGATGCATGGTGATGATGTTTAGGCATGAGAGAATGCAGCAGAAAGACAGATGAACAGACAGAGCTCATGGCGTGTATGGTGTAGACAATGGTGAACATCCCTAAAGAACGCCGTACGTTTTGCGCGGGTAAGAAGTGCCGCAAGCACACCACGCACAAGGTGACCCAGTACAAGGCTGGTAAGGCCTCCAAGTACGCGCAAGGTGCTCGCCGTTACAACCGCAAGCAACAAGGTTTCGGTGGTCAAACCAAGCCCGTCTTCCACAAGAAGGCTAAGACCACCAAGAAGATTACCTTGCGTATGGAATGCAAGGAATGCAAGACCAAGAAGCAATTGCCAATCAAGCGTACCAAGCACTTCGAATTGGGTGAAAAGAAGAAGTCTTCTGGCCACCAATACTAAGCGCGCTGCTCTTGTCGTGCCTCGTCCTTCCATTGTCTGACCAGCCCTCGTGTGATAACTAACATGTTTTCCAGTGGGCTGATCAAAGCGAGTCCAATAAAGTTTTAATCTTTCCCGATTACATGGCGCTTCGTGCATTCTGCTGCATTCTGCTGCATTCTCTCCAGGTTTCCTCGACTTCATGCGTGCTCGATGAGGTGAATAGCTTAATATTTCTAGGTTACAATGAGGCTAAGTGGGACTGCCTACTGCGTAAACATTTCAATCACTTGGCCAGCGCGTGCATTTTCTGTCCGCGAGGCGATAGATAGAGGTGTGTTTCCACGATAATCTTCTAGAGTCGGATTGCTGCCGTACTCCAGGAGGACGCGGATCATCTCGAGACGTTTATCAACACAGGGTTCTTCACGGCGCAGTTGTACAGCCCAATGGAGAGGAGAGAATCCCAAGGAGTCACGCATGTTCGGGTCGGCCCCAGCTTCCAAGAGTAATCGCGCCATTTCCGGCAGGGCTTGTTGCCCACAGATATGTAGAGCCGTGCCCTTGTCTTGCCCCTTGGAATTTGGATCTGTCCCTCGAGAAAGTGCACGGCGGGCACTGTCAACGTCGCAATTTCGAGCGGCATCTCGTAAATGTTCTCCATCTACACATTCATCAGATGAAAACGACGACAGGGTTGATCGAACCTTGTCCAGGCGCATTGCAAAACGTGGCGAGACCATACACAAAGCAAAAAAACAATGCAAGGACAATCTTCCCCGAGAAACGCGCGTACGACAGGATGGTCTCAACTTGAGGTCCTTGCGTCTTTGGTGAAAACATAATGTTCGCAGCAAGATGGGGCGGGACGTGTTGTCTTGATCGCAATTCCTGGACATAGGCATTGTGGAGTCGGTTGTACTGTGCTTCGTCCAGCGGGAACCCTTGAAGGACAACAACGGCTTCCCAAACGGCAACAACGAGAGAATAGACAGGGACGCCAAGAATGCGCACGAGACCACCACAGAGGGTCATTGGCGTCGCGAGAGCGTATTTCCACTTACTATGGACTTGATAATCGGTCGCTGTGATATCTTTGGCAACTACTGCAACCACCGCGACGAGCACTGTCGTATGAAAGATCGTCAGCCAACGAGGCTGCGCATTTCGTTGAATCGAGTCGTTGAGCATCCCAAGAAGGTACTGGAAGAGCATAATACGCGGGTATTCCCATACAACCGCCGCAATCACGAGCAGGACTCCCATCTTGGAGTAGTGATGGAGCAAGAGCTTGAACATGGTCAGACGAACAATGCCCTTGCAGTTCGATTTTCTTTGAACCAGAATTCTGTCCTAGTGGTCGCACTGGGTCTTTCAAGTTGGAAAATATAAATTTATACAGGTATTTTAGTCTATAGAATCAACAATCAGACAGCTCACCAAGCAACTCTGTTCATCGTTGATCCATCTCTCATCGAAATGTGTTGGACTGCTCACAACCAAGGAAACCCTCCCTAGACCTGTGCAAAACACACTGGATTCAGGTTGGATTCGATCGCGAGCATGGAAAAAGAAGCAGCGTAATCCCTCGACTTTCGAACAAGAAACAGATTCCACAACAACGAAGATACCGAGTCTCAGGATCAACTCATATCAAATAACGACTCTGCAGCTTTGAAATAACAATGTGGCGGTCTCTTCACAGCATAAACCATGCTGCAATGACTCGATCCAAGCTGTATACTGCATTGGAATCTTCACAACGTGTCGAGATTCCAATGGATGACTGCACGAAGTCAATGTTTTGTTCGACATTCGCACTGTCTATCGAGATGGATATACTCTTGTACAGGATATTATTTTATATAGGTATTTCAAATGTCAACGTGGTGATAACAAAGCTGACAAGCGCGCGATGGACATGCGCCGCGCATAAAGAAGCGGAAGACGAGGATTACAATCACAACATTTCATTCAATAAATACACAAGCATGAGATCTACAAATATCTATGCAAACTTTTCCGAGTGGTAGTCAAAGTAGACGCCGCCTGTATCGGGATCGGAGGAGTACTTGTGACACATATCACTGAGGATTTTGTCCAGGGCGTGCGGGCCACAGAAGAATACGCCGACTTCTTCGCCACGGTGCTTACGTGCCAGGGTTGAAAAGATGGCGTCCCAATTGGGTCGCCCAAAGTGTGCCATTTGCTTGGAGTTGAGGCCCGAGACAACATCTCGACCGGTGGCATCGTGCACAACAGCTTGGATCATCTTGAGCTGGGCCGTCTTGTCGGTCGTCTTGACGGTACTCAAATACTGATGGACTTCAATGATATTGTCCTTGTCCATCTCAGTGATCGAGTTCATTGTCTCCTGGAACCACCCAAGCGACTCTTGGCCACGCGTAACCCAGTGAAAGTACATCTTTTGGATTTGAAACGAAGCAGGGTGGCGCACGTGTTGGCAATTGAGGCAGCGGTAGTCTTCCCACATATACACGATATCCTTCAAAATGGACGCAAACGGAGTCACACCAATACCACCGCCGATCATGACAATCGTCTTGAATCGATGGTAGTCTTGCGTAGGGGCTCCCACGGGGCCATCAATGTGCACGGGTGGGTACGCGTCGCCGTTCTTGTGGACTTTGTTGATCAATCGATGGAGAGCCTGAGTCCAGTCACCAGCATTGCGAATATGCAAGCTGATGTACTGATCGCCAGGGGCTGATGAGATGGTGAACGGATGCCACTCGTGGGAGCTCAACGCCGGGACGTTCAAGTACAAGTACATGCCAGGACGGTAGTGGAATCGTCGTGGCTTTTCAATGTACAAGGCGACGGTGCCATCAAGCATTTGAGCACGGACAATCTTAAGAGGTGTGGTGAACATCTTTGTAAAGCGAAGGCGGCGTTCCAAGAGGTACAGGAGGAGCGGAGGTCCGATCCAAAAGAACGATTGGGGCTTCGAGAGCCAGCCCGTCAAGCCATGGACACAAGCAAACAGCATGAACGGAAAGAAGAGCATGTGGCTATACCAGAAGAGATTGAAATTGCCTTGGCGAAACTTGGGAATCGCTGCAAGGGGGAATGCAATCAAAGTGATGAGGAGGAGGATCACACCAGTCCACACTGGGAGAGCAAGCAACATCGAAGTAAACGGAGGCCGGCCATGGGCAAACATGCTCACATTGCGCGTGACAAAGATCGATCGAGCGATTTGGTCGGGGGTCGCGATGCAGTACAGATTGATTTCGTTGGCGACGTGAGCCCCCGTGTGAATCAAACCCGCCGTCAAGAGAACCGTGCCAACAATCTTGTGGAACTCGATATGGTCGTCAAATGGAATCATATGCCAGAGAAGCGGACTGCGCTTCATGGCTTGGATTACCGATCGGCACATGGGCAAGAGGACAATACCAAAGTTGAGCATACACACTTGAGCACAACCACGAGCAATCTTGATACCGTAGCCAAGGGCAGGATCAACAGCGTACATTTGCCACTTGTAGAGGAACACAATGGCATTGAGGAGGAAGTAGAGGATGAGCCAGAGGATGCGCAGGTGGTTGCGTTCATAAAAGATAGACAACTTGCTTCGTCCCTCATCAGGATCGGGCTTTTGCGACGCAAAGTTGGCTTCACCTTCGTCATCTTCTTCCTCGATGGTAGTCAAAAAGGGACCAAAGACTTCACGGAATTGAGGGTAGCTCATCTTGTCGACCGTAATGCGCGATTTGACAAAGAGAGCAGCAGCCATTTCAGAAAAGTTGGTTCCGACAGCCACAAGCTTGAACGACGCAAAGTTGGCTTCAAGCAAGGAGGCGAGTTGAGCTCGTGTGATGAATCCACGGCCTTCCACATCAAGCGTTTCAAAGATGAAAATGAGCTTCTCTTCCTCTTCAATGTCGAGTTCGACACAGGATTCGACAAGCAACGTCTTGGCATCAATCACCCCCTTGTCGTTGCCGAAGGCGGTCGTATCTGCAATGTCAAACGTGTGCGAAAACGTCTCTCGGTCAATGTGGCCGTGAACATCAGAGATGCTTCCCAGCAAATCACGCAAGGCATGAAGTTTTGCCATGGAAGGCTTCATGCCGCGGATACTCTCCAGGTCATGGGAGCTCCGCACAGAGCTTAGGAGGTGAGACTTCGCACCTCCTCGATACTGTCTGCTATCAAGGGCTGACGTCGACGAGTCGAACGAGAACATTGAGCTCTGTTTGCTCTCCCCCAAGACGGGGGTGCGTCCAACTTCGCCACCGAGGATCCCATCGTTCCACGACATTGTTGACAAGCGTCCATGGAGGGCGCTCGATTGGAGCATGAAGGATGTCCTTGTGGAATGGGGCGACTTGTGATAGCTACTGATTCGTGAGCTTGTTACCGAGGATGGACCCATCGGTCGTAGAAGCTGTGGCGTTTGTGGGGTGATCGATTCGTTGTATTCGGTCGATACATTGATGACCGTATCGCCCCCAGGAGCAGCCCCTCGACCTGTCGGGCGGGGACGGTTGTAAAACGAGGCATTCTTCTCTTCGCCTTCATTGATGAAGGATAAATTGCTCTTGATCTTTCGCCGATCCGGCGCGGCGCGAGTCGCCATTTTCTACTCTGTCGGTCAGTTCCACAATGACGTCCGGGCTTACTCCTATAATTGGATCACAGTGGGATGTCGCGTTTCATCGTCCCTCCATTGCACACGTATACAATCATCAAGATCAAATTACCTCCCCGAAATGCACATACAAATTCCAAGTCATTTTCCTAATGTGTGGCTTTATCCATGTTGAAACCTTCGATTGATGTGACCTAAATAGGCCATTGACCTCCGTTCCTGTATAGACGTGTGGCAAGTGGTAATAAAACGTATGTTCTTTCCAAGGTTAAACGTACTGATAGGGCGTTCCACTGCGATTCGAACGGCGTCTAAATGTTAAACCTAGTGTGATTTCTGTGCGTTTAACCTAGAACCATCCGAATGTTTCATGATTTGCAACGAACAAGTGGAAAAGGTGATGTGTGATCAGTCCAAGCGGAGGTTCGTCAACCACCTCATGTATAGGGGGTTGCGCCGGGAGGCTGGTCGCACTTGACATTGTCAAACGATGTAATCACTGTCACAAGTGTGACAGAGCCTACACTTCGGCCCCCCCTCCATGTGGAGCTTCGGCGAGGACTGCTGGACTCTATTAACGACAACTCTGTCGAGTGAGAACTGGACGCTCCTTACAGTGTATGACCAGAGTGGCTGATCGTACGAGAAATTTGCAAAAACGCACTCGTAAGATCTTGAATGCAGAAAAGGGGTTGCCGACACTTCCGAGATCTTTTGGTTGCTTTTCACCGTGCAAAACCAAAGGACTAGCAGCTCCTCTATTCGCCGCGTGAGATCCTGTGCTATTCCACACATATTCTACAGGATCGACACTAGTACGTGATATCAAGTTCGTGCCAGTGCCGCGACTTGACATCCAAGTGATATCTGAATCCAAGTGTCTCACCTCTCAGCTTGGATAATCCATTCCAACAAGTAATCACCAAAGATAATTTGAGCAGCTCGGACTATGTCAAGTTCACAATTTGCGATTGTATCCATGTGAAACTATGAGTTAATAGGAGAATCCCTCCATGCGGTGAGATCTTTTTTCAAAATTTTAAGATTCCTGCTTTGTGTCGCCACCCATCCATCCATAAACGTTACCTGTATAATTTTATATGGATAACTATCATTTTAAATAGTTGATGGCTCAATTTAAACGTTTTAGCCAATCAAAGCTATAAATGAATTTTATTCCGGCCAATTAAAATTCATCATCCATTCATGTGAATGACAGAACCTTAACACAACAATCCATGGGTTTGAAAGTTCAAAGACACGAGAGGGTCTGAGAATCGCCGTCCCCGTCACTACCCTTTGGCTAACAGTACGATCCGACCAAAGAATGCTCCAACTGCGAAATTAGGATCTCCACCTCCACCTCTGGAAGATCGGACCAAAGAATGTGCCAACTGCGAAATTAGGATCTACACCACCCAACACTATCGTCAGTAATCAACGCAAAACCGTAAACCATCGTTTGCAACAGTCTTTAGACATGGGAGTAGTCGCGGCCAACGCTTCGACACAATACGCGCTCGCCATGCTGATCGCTGCGTCATCGTCGGCCGACTTGTTTGGGGGGTATATTCTCCACATAGGATTCAAATGGTCCAGTCTTATCATTTCCCCAATGCCAATTAGCTTCAAACGCCCCCCTCTTGTTTAGAGGGGGGGTTGCCTCGGTGCTAGTTCACATTAGGCTTGATACTTTCCCCATCACACATTCCTTGTGAGCTTGGGGTCTAAGTGGCATGCACACTTGGTCTCGTACAGATCTTTGTTACATGCATATTTGAGCAGTCAAAAGTGCAACCATCAGTGCGCAGCATTCAGTGCAGCGATTAGAAAGCAACCATCCTTGCGGCCGAGAATGCAGCCCTCAGGGCAGCTGGATGCGATTCTTTGCGCTGGCGGCCTCAGCTTTGAGAGTTTGGAGTACTACGACGTGGCGATTTTTATGTCACGAGGTATGTCAGTGCATGTGGTAGCAAAGCGCGTTGGTTGGATTGCTTATCCGCCTCGTGGCTTGTAAGCAAATTCTCACACTTCTTACCTGTCTACGCTCACAGGATCGTCCATAGTTGATTTAAACACTTGTTGCTTAAGCGGAGGAGTACCAATCGTTTTTATCCTTGCTTTTTCTTGTCCAATGAGATTATCGCCTTAACTTTATGAGCTGTTTGTGCTTGGTTATTTGCCGTCTGGTTGTCTTTCTTTCGTTGACTGGAACTTTCCACGATTTAATACAGTCAGAGTTTGTATTTAATCATTTTGTCCAATCAAACTTATCCGAAGTTAACTTCTCATCCAATCAAACTCATTGACTTGGGTGTCTCAAAGCTATTCTCTCCCGCACTTGCCGATTTGACCGCCTTGACCAATGGACTCGGCGTTCCTGCACGAAGACAAGAGCCTGTTCGACTTCAATGACCTCGTTATGGGCTCTATGGGTGACGCTGCTGCGACCGTTAGTTTGGATCACGTTCTGAGCGAAGATAGTCTGGACGATAGCAGCTCGACGTCGGGGAAGAAGCGTAAGTACGTCAACCGACAGAAACTCGAACTCGAGTACCTCCGGGAGAAGGTCGAAGCGCTACAAAAACAAATGGAAATCCTCGGCAGCATGCAAACAAACCAACAACAAACTGGATCCGAGTGGAAAGATTTGGCAGCCGAGCAAAAGATGCAAACCCAGATGGCCTTTCTCGAAAACGCGCGACTTCGGGCTGCCCTGCAAGAAGAACTTGCCTTTGCAGAAACACTGGCTGGTATTGTACGCAAGAAACCAAAAGTACTCGACCTTCCTACGACGAAAGATTTGCAATGGCGAGAGTTTAAACTTGTTGACGATCCGGAAGACCGTGCAGTGGCGTTCTCGGCGATTCCCGATCGCGAATACAACAAAGTCATCAATACGCTCCTTCAGCGCGATGCCGACACAGCGTCAAAGAAAACGGTCAAGTCAACTACCGTCAAATACCTCGACGATGGCGTGGTTCCTGGCATTGTGATTGAAAGCTTCAACCGACTGACTTTCCCCGGGGTTCATTTTCACATTCTCGGGTTTGCATTGTGGAGCTTTATCAATGGTGACATCGGAGACGTGACTGCAGCGCCAGGCATGTCGAGTGACACATTTGAAAAGCTCGCGACCTTGGGCGACAACATTGTGTACATGAAAAGCCGCTGGCGCATCAGCGAAAGTCTGTTTGCCGAGTCGCGTCTTCTCATCAAACGGTTCGTTGAAGAAGGTCGACAGATTGTCGTGTGGCGAAATATCATCGACGATTCACTCATCCCTCTGGATCCCAATGCATTAACTTTTCATGGCAGTGGCTGGTAACCCACAGCGTTCATTTTATTCTGAAGCTGTCATATGTAGGGCCATGGTCGAGCATGATGTCAACAGTACAGTCATTCAGTTTTTCACCGAGATTTCAACCCCATTAACCCAAGTGGCAGTTGTACCAGCGCCTCTGTCGCCGCCCTCCGACGACGAAAACGATGCGGTCGTGGACTCTCAATTTCAAGTGGGTACGTTTACAGATTCCATCTTATCGGCATATCGGAACGCATATCGGCGGTTTGAAAATGCGTCGATGCGAGCGTGGTCGAAGATGCAACAAGACCAAACAGCGTCGCTTTTGACGAATTTGGATGCGTTTTTACAATCTTAACGAAACAAGAATGGTCCGAGTGGGTTGGCCGACAAGAGTTGAAAGTGAATATTGCGGTTGAGATCAACCCATTGGTCTGGCTTGCCATGAATGGCAAGGCGATGTCGATCCGTCTTGGCATCGTATTCAGCAATGCAGCCGTCCGTGTATGGGAACGCAAGTGAATGGACGTTGGTCGTCGATCTAGCTGACGTCGTTGAGCCTTGAGAATGATAGATGCGAATGCGGGAATTGTGTGCCAATTCTACACGAACCAAAAGTCAAAAGACACTCGAGAAAATGACGAACCGCTGCCCCAACAAACGTGCTCGCCACGGTAGTAGTACCGAACAAGAGGCGATGGCTTTGGGCTGGAGTTGAATTCGTCGTCGTCTTCAACTTCAGGTTCATTGCAAAAGATTCCTTTGCCATTCAGTTCATTTAGCAGAAACGTGCCGTCCCAGGAACTTCCATCGTCCCATTGGTACCTCCCAGGTCCATGCATGAGCCCGTTCATCCACATGCCTACAGGCAGAGTTTGACCACACTCATGGAGATGCAAAGCACCTCGGTAGCGAGGCACAAATGTCGGTGTCGCCAATGGATCGTCTTTTGTCGCGACGTCTCGGACAAATAGCGTTCCCTACTCGGTGGATTTGTTGGTTGTTCCATAGCAGGTCAATCTACTTGTCCATGAGGGATGAGGACACCATGCCTGTCATGCACTTGGCCTTCGTACTTGTCTCCTACACGCATTGACACTCTTCCCGCCCGTCCAGACAAAGATCCATACCGTTGTCGTAGCGCATGACTTTGATCGTGGCATTCTTGGCGGCCACTTCGTCGACTTGGCGCTTTAATTCGGCTCGAGCGTCGGCTTCTTGAAATGCTTGGCGTAACTTGGCACTGCTGTCTCGAATATACCTAGGAGTTCGTTTACTTATTGAAAGTGTCGAGTCGATGAATCAACATTGCTTTGGCCAGGACAAACGCCGCCTGTTCGTCCTTGAACCGCTTTTCAAAGTTTGCCCACTGGTCGGGGGAATGACACAGTCGAAAGGCTGCGACGGCATTGGCTTCGACGCCACAACTGCTGAGGAGAGCGCCAGCCGCTTTAAGCACCGTCGCGCCTGGGACTTTTTGCACCACGCGGTCAATCACTTTCTACGCCATGCTTTATCGAGGTTGCATGGTGGCTCCTTATCACACCTGCTTGTATGGAAATCCATGCCAACGCAGAAGTGCTGCGTTGTCTTTATGGAGTTCCCGCAGCGGATCAAACTCAAACTCGAGCTTGTCGTCGAACTTGGACTTGTACATGCTCTATAGCTCACTTGCCGTTTCAAAAAAATCCCCAAAATGGGAGACTCTCTCCATCTTCAAAAGCGCCATGGCGAGCGTCTACCTAGCTAGCCACTGCTTCCACCACTCTAGCACCTCCTTGTTCCTTTATTCTTGCCACAGGGGCTTCAACAATGTGACGTTGGTGTCTTGTTTGACAGCTGAACATCCGTGACGTCCAGGACGTATCGACACCGTCCCATTATATTGGCCATATCTCCTCGATTGGCCAGCTCCATCGGCTAACGATATAAGCAGCGAAACCGCGGCAATTCCTGTCGATTGCCGCGAGACAAGCGTTGCTTCTATGCAAGCCATTCAATCCGAAGGAGGTCCATGGAAGGGTCCTCGATTCTTTTTTTGTCTCGTGACACATCGCCGCTGTTACCCAAACAGGTCGAATTTCATTGGTGTTCCGATTCCGCCTTGCGTCGTGATTGGTTCCAGCCACGCAGTGCCATGATGGGCGGTCTATTCATGGTGCACGATGCGGCAGTGTGGAATTTCCCGTCGAGCGCTCGATTGCAATGCCGCGGCCCATCGAGACGTCGCCTCTATTGTCGCGTCAAGTCAAACCCACGTGGCGGATTTGGGAATCGACGTCGCCAGGCCATCGGTTCTACCTCCTCCTATTTATCTGCCTCGTTCCATTCGGCGGCCACTTTGTCAAGAATGAAATGAGCGCTCTCGAGCAGCTCTTGCTGGACGACCCAGTCGTGCCAGTCTCCAACACAATGTACGGAGCGCTCAACTCGGCCGTGTCGATTCCAAACATGATCGTGCCGTTCTTTGGCGGCCATGTGCTGGATTCGAAAGGACATGACAGCATCCTCATCTTTTTGGTCGTCATGTGCATTGGCCAAGCCATCTTTACGTATGCCATGGACGCCCACATCTTTTGGCTTGCCTTGGTTGGCCGTACGATCTTTGGCCTGGGCGAAGGCAGTGTCGTGGCGGGAGCTCGTGCCATCATGTCGTTTTGGTTTGACCGATCCGAGCTCACGTGTGCCATGGGCGTCATGATTGCCACCACGAACATGTCCAAGATGCTAGCCAAGGCGACGGTCGCGCCGCTTTCGTTGTACTTTGGCGGCTACATCTATGGCTTTGTCTACGGTCTTGTGACGTGTATCGTCAGTTTGGTCTTTGGCATCGTCGTCGTCAAGGCGACAGCGCGACTAAATCAACTCAAGCAGATTGTCCATGCCCAGCAACAACAAGGCAAGCCGCTTGAAATGGACTCCAAGCTTGGCTGGTTGGCGAATTACTTGAATCAAAATTCGACCGACTTGGAAGCTCAACAAGACGTTCGAGAGCATGGCATGTTGCGCTCGTTTGGAGAGTTTTCGCTCGTCTTTTGGCTCGTCGTGGCGCTCCACGTCGTCTTCATCAACGCGTTCCATCTCTTCCAAAACATTTCAAGCAGCTATCTCTACCAAGTCCACTCGTATTCGATCGTCGATGCTGGTGTGATCAGCAGTTTATCGAGTGCGTTTGTCATCATCGCTCCATTTGTGGGTCTCTTGATTGACTACGTCGGTGGCCGCATGGTTGTCATAGTCGGTTCGTGCTTCTTGGGCGTCGTCGCGTATATTCTGCTCGTGTTCACGTCGGCTCCGCCTCTGGTGGCGATGCTGCTCTTTTCGATTTGCCTTGCAGCCACTCCGACAATCCTCATGGCGAGTATTCCATTGTCGATTCCAAGCCACCGCTTTGGGCTAGCCTTTGGTCTTGTCGAAGTGATCGATGCCGTTGGTGGCTTTGTCGGCAATCTTGGCATCGGCTACCTTCGAGACGTTACTGGTTCCTACGACGCAGTCATGTTTGTACTCTTGGGGTTGACGTGTTTGGCTTTGGTGCTCAGTCTCGTGCTCGCGTATGTGAACAGACACACTGGCGGGAACCTCTCAAGCGCCACCGTTCGAATCCCACTGAATAATCGTGGGGAGTTTGCTAGCTAGCTATGATTTGACCTTATTTATAAAGCTTAGCAAAACAGTCGTTGCTCTCTAGTTGATGTACATAGCTGGAGGAACATACAGCCAAACCAACAAAAGTCGCCGACTGATAGCACTCGATTGAAATGTCACTGGTGGGGGGCGAAGGGGGGGGATCTCGAAGCTCCCCCTGGGGGGGTGGGAGAAGAGGTGCATGAGCGTGTAGCCTTTGCGATTGGTGGGTAGACCAACGAACATGGTTTTGAGAGAGTATGGATCCAATTTGGAGGGACGAGCTTCTTGTTGAATGTGGACAAAAGCAGTGCATCCGAAGGTTTTGACGTTGCTAAGTGAAGGATGTTTGTTGAAGACACGGTAGTACGGAGACTGTCCATCGTTGGAAGTAGATGGGAGAATATTGGTGAGCCACGCGGCATAATCAAGAGCAGTAGCCCATAGAAATTTGGGAAGGGATCCCTCGATGAGCATGGCTCGAATCTTTTGGAAAAGTATGCCAATGCGGCGTTCAGCAACACCATTTTGTTGAGGAGAATAGGCATTGGAAAACGTAAAGCGGGTGTGATACTTGGAATAGATGATATGGGCAAGCCGTTCGTATTCGCCGGCGTTGTCACTGCGAAGAGTGCCAATGTCGGTGGGTTGCGCATGATGAAGAAGATCAATGTCTCTTTTGAAGAGAGAAAATGCATCGAGACGGAATTGCTCGTAGATAGTGTAAAGGTCAGAGCGGCGTTGGATTGGATAAGCCCAGGTGTATCTGGAGTAGTCGTCAACGAAGACGACGAAGACGACGAAGTATTTGTTGCCACTTGGAGATGGAAAGGAGCATGGTCCCCAAATATCGGAGTGAACGAGGGATAAGATGGTCGGAGCGCGGAAAACTGCGCTCGAGTTGAACGGAGATCGCTTGGACTTGGCGTATGCGCATGTTTCACAGAGGAGTTCGTGTAAGTGTCGCGGCTTGAAGAATTGAAGTTCAGGATGATGTTTGACCATATGAGTGATTGCGTCTTGGCCTGGATTCCCTAAGCGACGATGCCAGAGACGAGCAAGGTCGTGATTGGAGAGTTTGGAATCGGAGATGAGACTATAGAAAAGGTCAAAAGAAACAGGCGGTGTGTCGTGAAGTAGAGCGGGTCGTGGAATGGTGAGAATGTAATGAATTGCGTTCCAGAATGTTGAGTTTGTGGTTGGAATGTAGGGAACGGGTACTGGCGAAGCAGCGGATGGAGGAATGGCGGGTGTGAATCGGAGACGCTCGGGATAAGCTACATTAATATGAGATTGAATCTTGGAGTGAAAAGATGAGATGGAGGCCAGGAATTGGTTGTATTGCTCTTGAAGGGCTGCAGCAACAGCATTTCGAGGAGCCACAGGTTTGTGTTTCGAACCAGCAGGAGGAATGTCGTAGTTGATGGATTTTGGAGAACTCGGACTGGCTGGAAAAGAGAAAAGGCCCATGGTGTTGACCGGAGCTTCAACACACGCGTTGGCCGGGGTACGGATGGGTACATGGAGCGATGAGGAAAAGAGATCGTGTAGTTGTCGGCGATGGCATGGCGCACGGAGAGGAGGTTAAAAGCAAGGTGAGGACAATGGAGGCCAAAAGAAAAGGTAATTGCCGCGTAAGTCGTACTGGTGGGTGGTATGGCAAGTGGATTGCCTTGTATGGTCACGTTGAGAGAAAGTGGACCGTAGCCTTTGACGGGAAGTGTAGCGCCGTCGCCCACAGTGATGGATAATGAGCAAGGCTGGTAAGAGGTAAAGTACTCGATGTGGGGTGTGCAGGAACACGTGGCGCCTGAGTCGACAATCCAATGAGAGCGTAATGGGTTAGGAGGTTTCGGATAGTGGACTGTAGCAGGAAGCGGGGTACCATCGGAGAGAGGGTCGCAACGACCAGATGTAGTTGAAGAGCGTAAGAATTAGTCGTTTTGTCGTGCAGTATGTTCAGAGGTGGTGCGGCAGCAACACCGTCAGCTGAAAAAGTTGGAAGAGGACCAGGAACGATAGTGACGTTGTCAGAGTCATGAAGTCGGAGGAGATCGGCGGGTGGAGAGAAGCCGTGATCGACAAGAGCCATGAGATCGGCTTTGGTGGGTCTTGAAGGTAATTTGGAGACAAGGTCCACAGGAAAGACGGATATGGTCACGGAGAGGCACGAAATGGGCTTGGGCGGAACTTGAGGATCAAGAGATGGAGGTGCAGCAGCAGGAACGACTTTGGTCGCAAGTGAGCCATCGGAGTTTGGAGTTGTAACTTGGCATATGGGGGCGCTCGAAGAAGTTGAAGGAGGAGCAGTAATGCGCAATGCAGGTGTAGAGAATGCCGAAGGATGGGTCGGAGCAGGAGTTGGGACTGGAGGTGGAGATTAAGGGGGCGTGGTTGGAGGAGAAACATCGTCTTCATGAGAATGGTCATTCACGTATTCCGTGTGGTCTAGTCGAGAGCGCTTGGATTGCAGAATGGTGTCTTCGAATTCGGACATGCGCTTGGGAGGAAGACGAGGAGGAGGAGTTGAACGTGAATGAGTTTTTGCAGAAGGTTCAAGCCATCGTGGATCCAAGTGAGAATCAGGGATTGCATTTTCCCAATGCGGATTGTATTTGTCCGCATCGAAGATAGGCGGAGACTTGGAGGACTTGGACGGAGGTGGAAGAGGCAAGTAGGCTGGAAGACGAGCAGGATACACGGCCATAGCAGACGTCATCGAAGTTGGAGGATTGCCGTCGGAGTTGGAACTGGGTTTGGAACTGCCGCTATTGCCACGGTCTTGATAGTAGGGTCGATTCGAAGAGTCATGTGATCCACTGGATGGATGGTTGGACGAGGATCGATTGTAGGAACCGCTGGAGCCACCTGTGGGTGGTGGATCACGGCGAGGACGAGTGTTGGAAGGATGGTGACTTCGAGGATCTTGGTTACGAATACGGTCAAGAGCACGTTGGCCTTTGCGTTGGAAAATGTTGGGAGGGAATCCCGGACGCATGTTGTTGGCGACATAGTCAGCAACGAGGACCTTGCATTTGAGGTTAGTGTGCCCGCCAGCGCCGCAGTAGTAGCAGACTGGACGAGGACCGGCGTAGTTGAAACAGTCGGGATGAGCATAATCGGGAATTTTGTCATGCGTAATTGCGGATGGCAACGGAGGAGGAGGCGGATTAGATGAGGCTGCAGTGGGAGCAGGAGAAGGAGTTGAATGCGAGAGGTGTGCGTAAGCATGGAGTTGAGGTGAAGGATTCAAATATGAATAGTTGGATGGCGTCGAAGGAACGTAGGATACAGCCGGATTGATTGTAGCAGCACGAGTTGTGGCCGACGCAGGAGTGCCGTAATTGGAGGAACGAAGGGTAGCCGATCGGAGGCATTCGACAACTTTGGCTTGGACTTGCGCAGGAGTCGGAACAGTGCCACCATCTTTCTGGGCAGCAGTGATAAGGTTGTGGAGGACGGTCCAAACGGATTCTTCATTACGAAAGAGCTCGGAGACTCGGACAAGGCACCGTAGGTTCTAATAGAGCGACGTGGAGATCGATGGTGAATCGTTTTGGATAATTCTGTGACGCCATTCGCGTGGTTGACCTGTGAGACTGGGCCGCCCAACTTGTCGCTTAATGCTGTGTGATTGCGTTCCGACACAGCGCCATACTGCTTCCTTCTATGGTTGCCGCTGGCAGTCATCGCGATGATGAGGTGGGTTACATCCCAAGATGAAGGCCGAATACTCGAGTGGAGTTTGTGATTGTGGGTGCAAACTACTACCTCCGATCCACAATAAAAGTCCCCTGTGATTCCGATGACTGTATATCCATCGCCACTTGGATTTCTTCGAATATTCGAATATGCTCAGATAGCTATGATTGGTGGAAATGTCATGGACCTCATACCACTTCGAAATTGAACCAATTAGAGTTTGATAAAAACGAATAATTTTTCCATACTTTAATCAAGCTTATCTTGCTCTTAGGATTATCCGGATCCGGATAAAGTACTGAACTTTTTCGCGCGCTTTTCACTCATCTTTGAGTTTCCCACGCTTGCATGAAGAATCTCACCCTTCAAGAGAGGCAAAGCGTCATCCACCACCTCCTCCTCAATGTAAAGGATCCCAGTATGAAGCTGAAACCTGGTGCGATTTGCGACGTTGCTGCCAAGTTTGGTGTAACCGCCAAAACCATCTCCCGAATCTGGCGACGAGCTGACATTGACGTCAACTGTGGCCGTGTTTTGTGCTCTGACGTCTCGTCGAGACGCACAGGCAACGTCGGACGTAAACTCAAGTGGCTGGATGTGGCCGGACGGATCAATAGGACCTCGTTCAACCGCAGGACAAGTCTGAGGAAGACGGCAAAAGCACTCCAGATGCCGTACACAACACTACAGCGCTACTTCAAACGGGGTGTTGTCGTGAAATATAGGAGTAATGTTAAGCCCAAGCTCACTGAAGCTAACAAGTTGGCTCGTGTCAAATGGGCACTCGATCATGTAAGACACAGAGGTGGCCTGTACGTTGATGACATGATGGATGTCGTCCATATCGATGAAAAGTGGTTTTTCATGACGAAACTCAAGACCAACTACTATCTTGCCCCCGACGAAGAACCTCCCCATCGCACTGAAAGATCCAAGCAGCACATTACCAAAGTCATGTTCATGGCAGCCGTGGCGCGGCCTCGATGGGATGAAGCCACACGAACTTGGTTAGACGGCAAAATTGGTGTATGGCCCTTTGTTATTGAAGTCCCAGCAGCGAGGTCCAGTCGCAATCGCCCTGCAGGAACACTTGAACTCCAAACTATTCCAGTCAACAAGGAAACATACAAGGACATGCTACTCACCAAAGTTATAACAGCAATCAAAGAAAAGTGGCCACTTGGATCTACAAGAAACGTCGTCATTCAACAAGACAATGCAACGCCACATGTTGCGGCGTTTGACGATGATGTTTCAGCTGCTTGCACTGATGGTGAATGGAATATGATTGTTCGCAACCAACCTCCCAACTCGCCGGACATGAATGTGTTAGATTTGGGCTTCTTCCGAGCCATCCAGAGCCTTCAAGAAAACTGTCACTCACGTTATATGATGGAAATCATCGACGCTGTCAATTCTGCGTGGAGAGATGTCGAAGCAAGAACATTGAACAACAATTTTTTGACTCTCCAAGCCTGTCTACAAGAAGTTCTCAAGATCGAAGGAGACAACAAGTACAAGATTCCCCACATGCGGAAGTCGTCCTTGCTGGCCTGTGGAATGCTCCCCGGAGTCCTGCCATGTGACGCCACTGAGTTTAATCGCTGCTGTGATCTCCTCGATGGAGTTGACATCGAAGAACGCTTCCAAGTGCTTGCGGAGGAAGTCAAAAATGATCTTGATATGAGCGAGATCTGTACCGCATTAGAAGGCATTGGCGTTGGGGGGCTAGACATGGAGTCTTGTGGTGAAGATGTCGACGAAGTCGAAAGCGATGGTGAAAATCTCGAATTCATTCCACGAATTCTTGGATTGAATCTGGAATGAAGAATATATTGATTTTTGTATGTAATTTTTCTTGTTAAACAGTGGTACGACTGTGGACTTTTATTTCGGATCTTCAACTTTTTGATCATGGGACTTTTATTGTGGATCGGAGGTAGTACTACAGTCTACTCTACCAGTAAGGACCCCTCCGAAAATATCAATTTAAAGAGAATTTAAGGAAGGGAGGTATAAAATTATAGAAATTCAAGCAACTGATGAGGAATTGAGATGAACTGATGAGATACGGGGCCATCAACCACATTGCGAGTAAAGCTTCTAAGAGGCAATCAAGTATGAAAGTTGTGCAAGTTACAAGGTATCGAGCAATTCAAATTTTCAAATCAAATTTTCAAATGACTGGCAATTGCGATGAGGTGTTGAGAATGTTTTGACATGCAAGATGTCCATTACTCTTTAATTTGACCATGCGTCAACATTTAACCCTTAAACAGAAGACATCTATTGTCAAGATGCACGACAAAAATCCCAACTGGACTCGAAATGCTTTAATGTTGTGGGCAACGAGAGAATTCAAACTCGACAAGCCGCCAAGTAAGTCCGACATCACTCGTATTCTTCAAGCGAAGTTGCGGCTCCAAGATTTGGACACTGATGACGTCCAAGCTGTACGAAAACAGATTCATCCTTTCACATCGTCAGAGCTTGAGACGCAGTTGTGGTCGTGGTTTCAAGACAAAGAAAATGACGGCGTCGCATTATCTGGTCAACTCATAACTATGAAAGCTCAATCAATTCTGGAAACGATCGGCCATGGGGATCAACTCAAGCTATCCAGTGGATGGCTCACTGGATTCAAGAAACGGCACAATATTCGCGAATTCGTCTTGCATGGCGAGAGTGGAGACGCGAACCATGCAGCTGCCAAAAATGTCATACCAGAATTGACGAAGCTCACTAAGTCCTATGCGTTGCGTGACATATTCAACTGCGACGAATCAGGCTTACCATCGAATGCACAACCAAGTCGTAGTCTTGCCACCAAGCCCAGAGCGGGGCGAAAACAATCCAAAAAGCGAGTGTCGGTGTTATTCACGGCAAATGCCGATGGCAGCGAGAAATTGCCCCCTTTTGTCATTGGGTCTGCGGTTCGACCACGCTGCTTCAATGGTAAGACTCCATCCGAGCATGGCTTCACTTACCGTAGCAACAAAAAATCATGGATGACTCGAAGTTTCTTCGAGGATTGGCTTGAAAGTTTGAACGATGCAATGGCACGAGAGAACCGTAAAATCTTGCTACTCCTTGACAATGTATCTACTCACAAGAACATCAAGCCGCTAAGCAATGTTGTGTTGCATTTCCTACCGGTGAACACAACATCTTTGCTTCAACCCCAAGATGCGGGCATCATTGCTGCAACAAAAAAGCGACACAAGGCAAAGTTGATGCAGAATGCCATGGTGAAATCCGATGCCGGCATCAAAAACCCTTACCAATGCACTATGCGTGAGAGCCTAGAATGGTTGTATGAGGCATGGAGTGAAGTCACTGCGCATACCATTTCAAACTGCTGGAAGCATGTGCGGTTTGTATCTCACTATCGACCAGAGGAGCTTCATGTCTTGCCATCCACTGAACTCAATGTTGCCTAGTTCATGTTTGGAAGTAATCCTTTATAATCAAATTTTTGATAAAATGTTGAGGTATATAAATTTTGATGGGGGTCCCTACTGGTAGAGTAGACTGTACGTAGTATTGTCCTGGACACCTGGGAAGACACACCGTATTTTTATAAAAAAAATCGGCGCCTAATCTTGCAGTAACTATTGGGAATGTGGTTAGGATTTAATGAAGCAAATGTCCTTGTTTTTATCATCTTTCAAGAGCATCCAGCCGTTCCTAAATTGGAGACGAATTGACCGAGATACTGGTCTAGAAGTATGTCCTCTCCCCAGCCGAGAAACTCACAGTCGTGCGGGTCCACGCACACTTTTTGAGGAAAGAAAGCGAATCAAAGCGTGTTAAGGGATCCAATGTGCGGAAGACTATTGCTTTGTGTCTTGGGATTGGAACAAAGTTGGTCGGTTCGATTGAAGCGCTCTACAACAATGCAAAAGACCCGTTGCCATGTGCGCCAGCCCGATTGAAAAGCCTCCAGACGTCCTTAACATCCGGCGGAGGGTGTCACACTCGTCCGACAACTCGTATATGATTTAAATTACATACATGTTTCTATATAATATTTTGAATTGATCTAAATGCTTAATAATAATAAAATAAAGAATGCACATGAGATTTTCAGCCCATATTCGTTTCCCTAACCCTAAAGAGTGCACCGCCACCGGGCGGCAAAAATGGACATTCGTGTAAGTAGTGAACACTGGGGAAAGCCTTCATGAGAGCAACGCAAAACATTTCAGATTTGATCTCGTCTATCGAATTGAGGAAAGCAATCTTGCCAAATTTGGCTCGGACTTCAGATATCCTGTGGGATATAGTGTGCGACCAGGACTAGTAAGACTCTCTCTTCGACTAGATCGTGACTCACAGTCTGCAAGGACACCATCTCATGTTGACAACGTGTTCTGCGAGAGCAGAGCGTTTAGCTCGCCCAGTCGTCGATAACGTGATCTCTGTCTCGTGTCATTTGATCCATTTCGTTTCCCAAAGACGACAAGGCTTGCAACTTTAAAGCATCCGCGGCGGCGATGGTCTCGTTGGCAACGTGGCGTCGACGACGGTAGGACACACAATGCTCCAAGTAGGATCTGCTGTGTAGAATTCTATCCAGACGAGCGAGATATGCTAGTCGTCCTGTTCACACCGCTGTAACTCATGGGTTTCATTCCCTCGGCTGTAACACCGTTGCGCCAACAGTGTGAAAAATTTGAGGCCACGATGGATTTCACAGTGGTGGTCGTCCATTTTACTATTTGCTTCCTTTGGACAAATAGATCGCCCAACTCGACTCTGCCCAGAGAGTATACACGGCCGCCCCCCTTGCTGAAAGAATGCAAACCATCCATGAAGAAGATGCGACGCCAGTGAGCGACGTACCCACCCCATCGTCGCCCAACACGATGAGGAAGCCGCTCGCCGTTCTGGCGACTGCTCTCCTCGCTGTCGGCGCTATTGTTGGCGTCCTCGTCGCAAACCCACCGCAGCCTAACCTCGCCCCAGCCACTGTAGCTAGTCTTGGCTCTGGTGTCGACATTAGTGTCTGCTACGACTCGTACCAAGACAGCCAAATCAACCAACACTTCAAGACCATCCGTCAACGTTTCTCTGGTGTCCGCACGTACCAAACGCGTGGCTCCTGCAATGCCATTGATGCTGCCGCCGACGCTGGCCTCAAAATCTACGCCGGCGTGTGGATTCGCACCGACGAAAACAGCATCAACGCCGACATGCAAGCTGTTATCGACGGGGTGAAGCGCAACCCAAAGATCGTCAAGGGCGTCTACGTCGGCAACGAAGAGCTCGCGAATGGAGTCAACCAACAGACTGTGATCAATCGTGTCAAGCAAATGAAGCAAATGCTCTCTGCTGCTGGCTATGGATCGATCCCAGTCGGCTCCGTGCAAGTGGACGGCGACTGGTTTAAAGCGCCAGACCTCGCTGCTGCTTGTGACATCGTTGGAGCCAACATCCATCCGTTCTTCAGTGGTGGAGCCAACTCGACGACGAATCCCCTGAGCGATTTGGATACAAGATGGAAGGCTCTCTACAACAAGTTTGGAGCCAAGGTGGTCCTCACCGAGACGGGCTGGCCCACGTCTGGCGGGGGCTACTGTGGCCACAAGCCCAGCATGTCCATGGCCATGTCGCTTTACTCTCAATTCCAAAACTGGGCGGGAACCAACGGCGGCGACATGCCCGCCTTCTTTGTCTTCCATGACAACCCGAACAAGTCCCCCGACTACGAAGTGAGCTTTGGCTTGGCGTGGTCGAATGGCAATTGGAAGTTCGACGCCAACACGGACATCAAGGGCGTCGCCTTTGTCAATCCCCAAAACGACCGCGTGCTCGCCATGGCGGCGAACCGCCAAGTGGAATTTCACAATCGCTGGGGAGACAACTGGGTGAACGACTGGAACTCGCTCTGGACGATTCGTGGCTCTCTGGTTGTGATGTGGGAAGACAGCACCAAGACCAACTTGTGCTTGGATGCGGCCGCGCCAAACAACGATGCCGCGATTGGATTGTACCCCTGCGACGCCAGCAATGTCAACCAGCAGTGGTCGTACGACAGCTCGAGCAAGCAATTGCGCCATGCCAAGCACGTCGGCTTTTGCCTCGACTTGAACTCTGCCACGACTTCGACGCCACACTTGTGGACTTGCCACGATGTGAACGATCAGTACTATCCCCTCCAAAAGTTGGAAACGTGGATGAAGCCTTAAGTCTGGAGTAATACATCTCGATTCTCTGCGGCATCTATTGCGTTCTTTGTTGCGGACGGTCTTTGAACTACACGCTGCTATGGAAGGAGAGGCCATGGAATCGTATGGCCGACGTGGAAAGTAGATTTCGGTGACCAGTTAAAGGCATAAAGCCGCTTTGGAGCGGAATGATGACATTTATTGTGGGTACCTTTCCGTCTGCAGTAATGGCAGCGGCGCAGCCAAAGTCGTCGCAGGTGGACGTTGTCATACCACAGGTGTCGAAGTCACATCTAGAGGAACAATGCAATTTGCAAGTTTGCAGTGTTGTCTTCGGCTTTCCCTTGGGTTTACTCGACGCACTACAGTATACGTACGCACTGGATTCACGGATCACAAAGGCATATCCGTGTCTCCTCATGCAGACATTCGGCAGCCAGCGGCGATTAAGCAGAGATTCCCAGTACGTACTTTGAGTGCATGTGTAATGAACTTGTTTCAGCAGTACGCAAGTAGCTGTCCCATCGAAACTCTTCCTCAAGAAGGAAGAAGTCTTGTTTATTCCAGTGGATGCGCTTGTTCTTGTTGAAGCCATCGTTGGCATCCTTGCCACTACGTTACATCAACCCAACTCCACTGTTGTTGCCATCATCCATCTGAATGGTAAAACTACACCTTTTTACGTTCAAGTCGGGAGAATCGGCAGTTCAAATTGGGATGATCGTGAAACTCTATACTTACAAAACTTATATTCTGTTAAAATCTATCACCATCTACATCCTCCAAATTCAATACAGCCGCATAAAACTTGCGCGTGTGCAAGAAGCACTTCCAAAAGAGGTGTGGTATGATCACAGCAAGTGCGTCATGCGAGGCGTGCTCTAAAATTTGAGCACGATGAGCCTTAATCGTGGAATTTGGTAGGATGGCTACCCTCGCATTAGAAACCCTTTTATAATTTATATATGGTCGGATATTAAATTTCATGCCTATCCCAACTTGAACTTCCGATTCTCCCAACTTGAACGTAAAAAGGTGTATTCCTGCTATAATTCTGACGATGGCCATAAGTAGAAACAGAGTTCATTTGAGACTTTTAGGCCTTAATCCATGCCGCCAACTGTTGGAGAGGATAGTATGGGTCGTTCACATCGTGGCATGTCCACAAGTATGGCGTCGCAGTGGTCGCAGTGTTCAAGTCGAGGCAAAAGCCAATGTGTGTGGCGTGGCGTAACAGTTTGGTCGAGCTGTCGTACGTCCATTGCTGGTTGGCATTGTTGGCATCGCATGGGAACAAGTGCACCGTGCCGCCATTCTTTGGCTCGTACGCGTCCAAACACAAATCGGTCTTGGTGCTATCTTCCCATATCAGGACGAGAGGACCTCGAAGTGTCCAGAGAGAGTTGTAGTCGACGACCCAGTCATTTCCCCATCGATTGTGAAACTCGACTTGACGATTGGGGGCCATCGCGAGCACACGGTCGTTGACAGAGTTCACAAACGCGATTCCCTTGATGTCCGTGTTCACATCAAACTTCCAGTAGCCATTCGACCATGCCAAGCCAAAACTCACTTCGTAGTCGGGCGACTTGTTGGTGTTGTCGTGAAAGACAAAGAAGGCTGGCATGTCACCACCGTTGGTCCTGGCCCAGTTTTGGAATTGAGTGTAGTACGACTTGGCCATGTCCATGCTGGGCCAGTGACCATTGAATTGGCCTCCAGCAGTTGGCCAGCCCGTCTCGGTGACAACCGCCTTGGCTCCAAACTTGGCATAGATATTCTTCCATCGTACATCGAGATCCCCGAGAGGATTCCACGTCGAGTCAGGGCCAGCACTGAAGAACGGATGGATGTTGGCTCCGATGAGGTCACACCCAGCAGCCAAGTCTGGCGCTCGAAACCAGTCGCCATCCACTTGCACGGATCCGACGGGAATCCAACCATACCCAGCATCAATCAGCTTTTGCTTCATTTGGCGCACACGTCCGAGAACCGTCCACTGGTCGATGCCATTCGACAGCTCTTCGTTGCCGACAAAGACTCCCTTGACGTTCCATGGATGCCGTCGGACGCCATCGACGACAGCTTGCATGTCGGCATTGATGCTGTTTTCGTCGGTGCGAATCCACACCCCGGCGTAGATTTTGAGACCAGCGTCTGCGGCAGCGTCAATGGCATTGCGGTATCCACGCGTTTGGTAGGTGCGGACACCGGTGAAGCGTTGACGGATGGTCTTGAAGTGTTGGTTGATGAGACTGTCTTGGTACGAGTCATAGCAGATACTGATGTCAGCACCAGAGCCAACAGTGGCGACAGTGGCGGCCGAGGGGTTGGACGGGTGTGAGGTGGCGACAAGGACACCAACAACTGCACCAACAATAACGAAAGCTGCGGCCAGAGTAATGAGGGCTTTCTTCCTTGAGTTGGGCAATGCTGGGGCGACGACATTGTTGGCTTGTGCGTCTTCAATGTTGGGAGTTTGCATGCAATCAGGGAGGGGGCAGTCATCAAGACTGTCTGGGCGTGGTGGCGTTAAGACATCCATTTGGTCGAAGGGGGTAAAATGCAAAGTGGATGGCCATCCAAAACTCAACTTCAGACATTGTGCATCCTGGAATCCCAAGACATGAATATGGGTCACATGTGTCAGGCGAGTTTACTCTACGACCCGTAACTGACAAAAGTTCACGGTGTTCCCCTGCGCTGTCTCAATCTCAAAAAGCTCCGAGCTCAGGTATTTCCATGACGTTTGTATGATCCAATTCGACTGCTTAAGCCGCAAGTAGGCTTAAAATGTAGCCACAAGTGTGCTCTATTACGCTATACAGTACTGTACTCGTAATACCAAAGTGTCTGATTGGCAATAAGTCCGATTTTGTTTTCCGTGGCTTCATTTGTCACCTTGTTACGAACCTAGCAAATGTTGACATGCATATTTTTTAGTATTTCCAAAATGTATTGTCGGGGGAAAGTGCTCAGGCATCTTGGAACACAAATGGACAAACTCAGCGTGCGACATACTTTCTTCTATTTTGGCCTGCGACGCTGTCGAGTCTGTTCTCATTGCATTGTTCGAGACTGTGACTTGCTTTCGTTATGTGCCAAGGAAAGCCAAGTGTGCATAGAGTATTTCTTGCATTCATGTTTCAGGAGTGGACGAGTGTCCCCTGACATTGATGGGATTGTGGATTGGAGGGGGGTCGTTGTGAAGCAATTCGTTTATAATACTTCGAGCATGCCAAGGATGGCATTGTCGATCAGGAGCAGTCTGAACGAAATCATTGATTATATTCAGCTTTATGATTGGTTAAAATCCTTTCCCGGATCAACTCGAAACAACTGATTATTAGCCAATCAAAATATTTTTCGTATTAATTATTGTCTTTTTCACTGAAATTTGTATTTTTGACTAAAAATTGAAGTATTCTCGAATACTATTCAGGTATAGTGAGTTCAAGTGTAACATGAAAGTACATTCAATTAAGTAAATTTTGAATGTGTGTTTTGTGTGTGTTTTTGTCAAGACGGCAAATACTCGATTCTGATTGGCTATAGATTCCACATACATTTGGAAAAATAGATTTATTTTCTACCCCAGTCACAATTTAGAATGTATGTATCAATATATTAGCCAATTAAAATTGCGATGCAAAACGAAGTCACAAATGAAAATGCCGCCTCGTGCGTACGGCACTATCCCGAAGGTCCTATGTTCGAAGGGATGCGGCAAGGAGGTGTCAAAGAAGAACGTTGCTCTACATGTGAAACGTTGTACTGGACAAACACGTCTACCAAAATCAAGAAAACAAATAAACAGTGATGCCTATCAACGCAATGGGCTCGCTGTTACGGCAAAGCGCCGCGAGCAGCGATTGAACAAGATGTTTCAACGACTTTTTGGTAAGATTTTGCATACTCAAAGTCATACTGAATGATAGATGCTCGACAAAAGCTAAAAGAGGCAACGGAGGCCTCTGTTCCTCCACCTTCTGTGGTACTTCCTCGCCAGCCTACTTGGCGATTCACGATGAGCAGAGACTGCCCTTTGTTTGAAATTAGCAAGACTCCTCAACTCACGAATGTTATCTTGCATGAGGTATGAAATTCTACTATGTTTTAAGAGTACTTTTCTTTCAAGATTGACAACAAATGGCAAAGTCTATCCAGTGAAAAGCGCAGCTTTTCAAAATGGTTGACATGTGTTGCGCTGATTATTCATCCTGAAAACCATCCCCGTTTGACACGCGTACTTAGCGACCACTTTCGAGACGAGTTATCTGACTTGATGAACTTGTGGTAAGAACTATGGCACGCCTTATTTGCGAGAGGGAGTATTATGCCTCTACTGTGGCATAAGTCGAGTTCATGGACACTTTTGAGAAGCTTAAGAAAAAGTCCGCTGTTCATGCCAGGCGCCTAAATCCGTGGAAGATCAATTGTACGAAGATACAGGAGAGGGCAATTGAAGAGCAAGAAGAAATTCGAGAAATGAAGATCAACGAGTACCAAAGTTTGATCTCAAAGTATGACCGCATTGGGTCGTGCGATACGTTTGAGGAGTTTGCTGACACCAAGCGCAAGATCTATGCATCCAAAGGCAGCTGGAATTAACGACATTTCAATATTTTCCTTGTTCATTCCATACATACGTTACATCCATACCAAAAGTAAGATGTGTTCATACCAAGAGTAAGATGTGTTCATACCAAGAGTAGGATGTGTTCATACCAAAAGTAAGACGTTCATGCCAAAAGTAAGATGGTTCATACCAACAGTTGGATGTTCATAGTGAAAGTCAAAATATTCTGTTATAGGATGCCAGAACCTGTATTGCAAGCGACTTTGCCAACTGAACTTGGATTTCGACAGTAATTATGTAATATTTGGTATAGTAACTTGCATATGACGGCAAAACCGTATCACGCCAAACTTCCTTGATGTTCTCATGTAAAATATTTGGAAAGACTTCTACATCTTCGCTAGTTAGCTTTGCAATACTGTACCAACTTTTGTTTACACGACAGCTGGAGCGATCATCTTTAGTCCAATCCAGTGTGCACAACAATATTCGCGTCCTAGTTATAGTATGACCTTCTTACTTGTTGTATGACTTTCTTACGTTTGGTATGAAAATAGCTCTTTTTGTCCGGATAAACAGCAAAATCTATCTATTCTATACGTGTTGAGGATATCAAACGAAGTTTCTTAATAGCTTTAGATTATAGCTGCGCGGTGGAGACGCCCTTAGACCCCAGTGGTATTGCATCATGATTGGTACTAGTAGTTAACCAGTTTTTTCATTCAAGGTTGATCCATAATGGAGAGCAAATGTCTGAGAAGAACAGGTGACCTGTTCTTTCTGGTCGAAACTGTTCTAGGTGAACTCAGTCGCCCGGATAATTATCCAGAATAAATGGACTAAATAAGATTGGATAAATTTCCACAGGAGCTCGAGGCAAGGTTACAACGTCCAAGCGGTGGTGCAAGTGAAGATCACAACCAACCACAAAGATGACACCACAAGTACGTATTATCAATTGCAAAGCTGAACACGTCACAGGATGACATGCCATTGGACTTCTTTCGCTTGCTGGGTTTGGGGCCTGGGTTTGTCCTTTGATGTTTTTGGGCTTGCGATTGTGGGAATGCTGCGAATGATTGAGAGGCTTCTTCAAGGAAGAGCGTTTTGTTCACCAATACAGCATATGGGGCTTTGCACGCTTTGTTTGCATCAAATCAACGGGTGGTATGAGTCGGACTGTCACCGAGTAGAGTGCTTTAAAATTCTCTGTATAGAAAACAGCATGAATCTCACGTCTATGGCCCAAGCCAGACGCGTTCATACACGCGACAGCTTGTACGCAAGGGTGCTCCTTGTCATACAATTCACCACAGTCACAAGATCGTTCTCCGACATGCACTCGGCGCCACAAGTGGCTTCGAAGTGCCGATTCATTGTGATACAGTGCCAAGAACTCTACCCTTGTCTCAATAGGAGCCAGCTAAGAGTGCATGCTTGTGTAAGATATTCAATAGATAGTTTATTTACCTGAATTGATGTAGCTGCTACAGTCATTTTTGAGAACTTGGAGTTGTAAATTGGAGATAAATAGCCATCGGGCCAATGACAACTTTTATCTCTAATCCATAAGTGTAATAAATATGCACAATGTTAATTAACATACCGTCTTTCCATGATGTTGCGAAGGAGATGGAGAAGGTATTGGAAGTGAAGTTGTACGACATCTGAGCTTCGGACGTCCTGGCCAAGCCAATGGTTCGCTGACTCGGAGAGATTCGAAGTGACATTGCCGTACGTTGGCTTTGTTATGACGTATGTTACCCATGAGGTTCGAGGAAGCGTGTTAGCTGTTAGACAGTTAAATGCTCCTATATACAAGTATCAAGTCGCAGTGTGTTTATCGAAGGAGTCATCACTTTTACCATAGGTACCATTGACAATGCTCGCAGCTGAAGACGAGATTTTTTACCGTGGGCACGGAGAAAACAGTCCATGATATCATTCGCAGTCATCTTCCTGGCATCCTTGGCCGCAGCTTCACTTTCGAGGACAGAACGAACAATCTATATTTGTAAGTCATAATCAACAAACAATTTAAGCAAACCTGTTATGAGGGACACCGTTGTGACCATGTCGTTCTGAATTGCGGATGTGGAGTGTACTTCTTAGGCCAATTATTCCGGATAATTATCCGGACGACTGTTCTTAAGTTCGCCTGGATCAGTTTCGACCAGAAAAAAGAACAGGTCACCTGTTCTTCTCAAGCAATTGCTGCATGATGGAGGAAGTGTTTCCACTAAAAAACAACTACTTGGTGTTTGTATGTGGTAGAAGGAAAACTTGGTGGCCTGATCTAGGCTTAGGGTGAGAGTACACAAAACCGAAGAAAATTCGTGTAAGTGCGAGTTGATTCAGGCTCTACTTCCAATTTGGAAGTGTTTTCGCACTTCATTGAGACCGGGGACACTATACCTAACGTTAAATGTCTAAAATCCGTTATAAATGCTTTCGACCGTTGTTACAACTATTCCCCCATTATAATTGGAAGGTGAGGAGCCACCGGCCAGTCTATCCGAAGGCTGCGAAATTGATTATCAGTTTAAAAACTTTTATGCAGTACTGTACAAAACTCCAGTCAATATTCTCTCATCAGTTTCAAGCACATCGCATGAGACGATGCTTATTGAACGTCACGCTGATGCTGTTTGTCGTGTGTTTTAATTGCCAGCGATTGGCCAAATGCAGACAATGAGTGAGTAGTTGCGTGCCTTTGCCTCAGAAGTTGGAATGCAGCGACATTTGGACACTTCAGCTCGGAACATTAGTGTAATTGCATGTCAAAACACACTTGAAGATTCTCATGATTGGAATTATTTCTACTAATCAGAGAGTTTCGCATCTTCAATCGATCCAATTAGATTCTGATTTAGTCTAAAATGATTTTTGATTGGCTTATTGCGTGTGGTCTGCCACCATCTCATCATCTGATTGGCTATGCCCCTTCAAACAGCACCAAGCAGGCCCTTGACGGTGTGTCCCATGAATGGAGCGGTGCCGACCAGCATGCGCATTGAACGCCATTCTGAATCTGTCTTTCCGTCGAGCATGTCGACTCAAACTGAAGGTTTGCCGCTTCTTCCCAAGACAACTCCCTTCTTTGTTCCTCATGTCTCGTCGTGGATGAGCTGGAACACCGCGTCACCCACCTTTCGGTTCTTCTTCCTTGTCCTTCTCTCGCTCATTCCGTTCGCGAGCCACTTTGTTACGGTAAGTTCGTCCTCGCTTTTTGTAAGATTTAAGTTTCCATAGAACGAAATGAGCGCGTTGCAGCAGTTCATGCTCGACGACAAGTCGTTCCCACTGACAAATACCATGTACGGCGCTCTCAACTCGGCTGTGTCGATTCCCAACATGATCATTCCATTTTTCGGGGGCCATATCATTGATTCTCGCGGTCATTCGACAATTCTCTGGTTTCTACTTCTCATGTGCTTGGGCCATGCCCTTGTGACCTTTGCAATAAGCCAAGAAATGTTCTGGTTAGCGTTCGCCGGTCGTATTCTCTATGGTCTTGGAGGTGGTAGCGTCATTGTCGGTGGTCGAGCCATTGTATCATACTGGTTCGACTCTTCCGAAATTACCTTTGCAGTTGGCGTTATGGTTGCATTCACCAGTGTGTCCAAAATGCTGGCCAAGGCAACCGTTGCCCCCGTCTCCCTCTACTTTGGAAGCTACACATACGGCCTTCTCTATGGTCTGGTCGTTTGCCTTTTCTCGTGTATTGTGGCGTTGATTGCAGTCCAATATATTGCCCACCTCAACCAACTCAAGACGTCCTACCAAGACCAACGTGGCCCTCTTGACCCACAACTTCCTTGGCTCAACAAGTTCATCTCGACCCAAGGAAAACGACTTCGCACAGCCGCTGCACACAGTGTGCCCACGCTCTCTTCTTTGAAAGACTTTTCTGCCATGGTGAGTAGAGACTTTCTAGAGTATCCCTGATAGTGTCGGTGTAGTTTTGGATCCTCGTTGTGCTGCACGTCGTCTATGTCAATGTGTTCCACCTCTTCCTCAACATTTCCTCAAGTTATCTCTACCAAGTCCATGGCTATTCCATCGTCAAGTCTGGTCTTGTAGCCAGCTTGTCCCATGTGCTCGTGCTTTTCGCGCCACTTGCTGGTTTGGTCGTTGATCGAGTGGGAGGTCGTGTACCAGTGATTGTGGCGTCATCTGCTGTCGGAGTTCTCACATACGGCTTGCTGCTTTTCACGAAGACGTCGCCTGTTGTTGCGCTGTTGCTTGTTTCTGTCTGCTTGTGTGCGACTCCAACTGTGCTCATGGCGTGTGTGCCATTGACCATCCCGAAATCTCGATATGGTCTCGCGTTTGGCATTGCAGAAGTGGTGGATGCCACGGGCTCATTCACGGGCAATTTGTTTGTGGGCTATTTGCGCGACGCCACTGGAAGCTACACGGCCGTCATGTACTTCCTCTTTGGCCTTGCATGGTTTTTATTGGGTTTGTGCGTGCTCTTGGCATGCTTGGACCGATACAATGGCAATCTGTTGGCCCAACGCGGTGATTTGAGTTCATCGCGCAAAATTTCGATTTGCGACGACTCAGACCCCGTCGTGGACATTGGCCCGACTTTGTACACAAGCAGTGACGAAGAGAAGAGCGTCAATGAAAAGTAAATCGTACCCTAAGCTAAGATATATATAATATACTACTGAAGCTAGCCCGTCGATGGCCATTCACAGTCGACAGCTCGTGATAACGACCTTTGCCGGTCTAGAAAGTGTTCTAGCCTCTTCAAATGTTGATAGATCATGATAAATAGATTTGCCAGCACAATCCAAAGCTGAGTCGTTTTGCTTCATCTTGTTTCTACAAATGCATTCGATTGTCTAGAGGAGGTGTCAAGCAAGCAAGCATTTTAGAATGGTGTTCATGGAGGTAACGAAGACCTTGACATCACGTTGGTGTTGCCACATTGGCAACATCAATCCTTTCGTGATAAGCACCTTGGTACTGCTTGTGGCCAAGCGCCAGCCACGCACACTTCACTCGTCGTCGCTCTAAAAGCTTTCTGGTACAGCAGTCAAAGCCAAGATATACAATGCAATCTACCTATGGTAATTCTAGTGCCTAGTGTAAATCCAATTCGAGCTGTTTGGGGTTTTCTTGGTTGTCCGACGTGGCAGGAGGCATTGACGTGTCTGAGGTCTTGGTTCCTTGTCAAAGCAAAAGCCTTGCTTCAATCACATATTCCAAATGTCTCACAAAAAAACGCTGTGAATAAAATCATCAGGTCAAAGTTGTGGTGGTGAAAACAATTCTGTGAACTTTCTTAGAGCATCGCCACCGCTGCAAACAAGTTTAGACCCTTGCCAGGCAAATATAGCTTTTTGTGTCGATTTCATCGTAGTTTCAAGACTTCCTAAAGCCAGCAAGACTTCACCTGCAAGCATTTTTCATCTCTCGGAGTGCGAGGCAGAGCGGCAGTTCTTCACTGCCAAGAATAAGCCTTTTAAAATATTCATAGATGAGTACACTAACTCCAGCTTCACATATACCAAGTGTCTCACAAGTTAAAGTGTTCTTCACTATAAATTCTCTATCTATTTCGCCATGCTACGAGTTAAGCCATGAAAGGGGGAGACTCCCCACAATAATGACCTAAATATATACTGATTGAATGGGACCGATTTACGCAACAGTAGAAAGTCATGACGCCTTGCGCTCCACCTTGGCTGCAACAATTCATACTGACAATGTGTTTGGTGCGATATTTACTACCACTGTAAATTTACATTGAAAACTTTGAATTAAATTGATATAAGGTAATTATTAGAGAATATGGAAAGTGCAATCGTTGACGCACTTCAACAATGACCGAACCTCGCTTCATTGTGACGCCGACAGAAGACGGCAATGGCGCGCAAGTCGTCATTCCAGCGTTTTCAGTGTGGTCAACAACATACTATGTCATGATGTCCATCATGATTGTGGGCGCTGTGGTGATTTGGAGCTTCCTTGCGTCCTGGTATGAGGACTCTGGGGTCAAGATCCAAATGATTTTGGGTGGAATGTTCACCGTGCTGCCGATGGTTTGGTCTCATTTCCTCAAGCCTTTATTCTATATTGAGACGCACACCATCTCGAAAACAACTTGGACGTACAAATGGCAGTGTCTCTGCGTGTCGTTCTCAACCGAGTACGCCTTCGCCGACATGGGCCGAGTTGATATTGACACTGTATACACCAAAGATGGCAGTCACTACCAAATTCAGTTTGCATATCGCAAAGGCAAGGCGGTTGCACTCGGTTGGCGCTTCGATCTCAAGGACATGATTGCCTTCCTCGAGGCTGTGTCACCATATTTACCGATCGACCATCGCCCAAATTCGAAGACATTCGGGCTGCACCATAACTAGCACAACCGAGAGGGTTGCGTCGACGTTCATTTCGTTCTCAGCCGTGTATGGCGAATGATCTTTAACTTGAACAAGCGTGTGCTTGCCGGACAAGACATTTTGCATGTACTTGTGAGTCCGCGAGCTCTCTTGGAGCGCTTCGCAACGTAGGCGTCGTACTGGGATGTGGAGAGTGCAGCAGGCAAATACTTTGATCAATAAAACTTCAGCGACAGTTTCCCAAAGCCAAAACTCTTCAGCAATGCGGCCTTGATGCCATCAGTGCGTATGCTGCGGTTGGGATACACAAGTAAGTCGTTCTTGCGGAGCTCAGGTGCAGTGTTGTCGTTGTTCTCATGGCCAGGGACGACGCCGCTCGCAATGGTGCGATTCTAGGCTCACCCAAGTAGTAGTCGTGACCCCAATAGAGCTGAGCTTGGTTCATCTTCTTGGCCACGACTTGATCCATCATGTCGTGGTCATAAAGGAATTCGGGGTCTGTGGCAATCGCTAGTGCATCCACGTGTCCGAAGTGGGTAACTAGCACGTGGGCGTATTGGTAGAACTCGTAAGGATCAGTGATACCAGCCGAAATCAAAGCTTGGGCAGTCGAAACCAATGTAAACAAAGTGATGGGGTCAACCGCTTCGGCGACGTCAGCTGGAATACCATAGCGTTTGGCGTCCCAACCAGTTGGAATTTGGCCAGCTACCCAGCGGTTCAAGTGCAAAATCTTTGGAATCGACAGAACAGCGCCTTGACGCAATTTCTGGGATTCCAAACCTTCTTCACGGCTAGCAACTTCAATTGGACGCATGTTCTTGTCCACTTGTTGTAGGATGATCTTCTTCTTGGGGTCGTAGCCTTCAAACAATTCAGGTTCAATCACACGAATACCAGCGTGCTTGAGGATGTTTTCTGCGTACAACAACTTGACTTGCGTGTCAGCGACAGGGTCTTGCGTCTTAGCATCCACCCAACCAATGTAGTGTTCACCAGATTTGAGAGGACTGATAAGGAACTTGATGCAACCCAAGACCCAGGCGAATTCAACACAACCGTCCAAAGAGAACATGCCGTACGACTCCACTTCCCATCGCGAGTTACCCCATGGACCAACTTGACCGAAACCAACCACAACCACGGTCTTTTCTAGGTTGATCATACCCTTGTAGTTCTTTCCCAATGTGGCAAGTTCGGATGCAGCTGGCAAGTCGGGGAACTGAGCGTAGTGCAATCGAGCCATGCCACCACCCGAGTCGACCCACAAAGGCGACTTGGCGGCAGCTGCGACAATGCGAGGATGCAAGATCGAGGTCAAGTTAAAGGCCCTTTCAACGTGGCTGAACGTGCGGACACCAAGCTTCTCAATACCAACAGACACATTGTTGTTGCCAGCCATCAAACCAGTACCACGCGTCCAGCCGATGACAGCTCCGCCAATGCTGAGGTAATGCTCCCAACCTTCGGAATGCCACTTGTTCATGAGCACTTCAAGGCCCAATTTCGCTTCGGCGTACAAACCACCCATCGTACCGTGGTTGGGGGACAAAGGTAGCGTTGCAAAACATGGATGAGTGTCGATGTTTCTGGCGCCTTTATAGTCGATGATCTTACCCAACATGCGGTATGTGTTGGTGATGAGCCAATTCCGACTTGGAATCAATGTCCGACAGCGTTGGGCCTGAAATTGCACCAAATGGGATGACCAAGTCCAAGTTGAGTTGCTCGTAGATGTGAGCCAAGAGAGCACCACAGTCCTTGGACGACGCTTGGTTGAAAGGGAACAAGATCAACTTGGAGCCACGAGCGCCAATCTTTACGCTCTCTACATTCGCCAACGTGCGGTAGTACAAGCGGTCTTGCATCACCCATTTCCAGTAGCTACTGTCAATACGAATCTTCTTGGCGTCAAACTTGGGTTGGACGCCCTTCTCGTCATATTCGCCATGTTCAGACACCCACAAGTCAATTTGCTTTTCACGGCGAGCACCTTCGTCCGCATTCGTCTTCTTCAGTGTAGTCAATGAATCAAACTTCATCAACGCTTGGTATGCGTTCACTTGTTCGTGCATCATCGTATGCACTTGAGCCTTCAAGGCGTCCAATGCAGCCGACGAGACACCACCTCCCATCATTGGGACACCAGCGCTGACAGCACCACCAGCCTTCAAGGCATATGGAATCGGGGCAGAGAACACCAAGGCATACTCGTCCATCACCGAGTTGACCCACGTCTTGGCTTCGGTGGCAAATCGGGCGTCGGGAGCATTCGCCAACGAATGGATCAAAGCGATTTCAATATGCTTTGGGCCAAAGCAGCGCTCTTGAGCCATCAATTGAGACGCCAATAAGCCACCAGGCAACTTGGCACTCAACATCTTGACAATTGTCGACGTCAAGTACTTGCCAGGCTTGTTGTTCGTTGCAAACTTGGGAGCCAAGAACGCCTTCAAACCATACGCAGCAATAATGTCCACGTCAGGTACGTTTTCGACAGCTGCAAACGTCTGCATCATGATCGACATGCCACGTCCAACAGCTTGACCGGCACCTCCCTTGCAAATCGACACGCCAGCAAACTTGGCGTAGTCAGCCACCACCGTGTCCAACCACAACTTGGCGACGGCTTCGTTGGCATATCGGAAGCAGGTGGGAACAAGAGCGAGTGCGTCAAGACACTGTCCGTGCGACCAGCGCCAAACTCAGAAGACAAATAGCTCTTGACTTGCGAAATGTTGAATGTCTCGTGCCTACCCGAGAGGAGAGGTCACACAAATCCACAACAGGCACTCGTACGGTCTCGCTCTTGTCCTGGAGGCCCTTGGCCAAGACGTTCTTGACGCCTTCGACATAGGGTTCCAAGTCGGCTTGGGACCACGTTTTCACAATGAGCTCGAGTTGGCTCATGATGAGCAGCCGTACGTCATCTACGTGCGTTCCCGTGAGGTGATACAACAATGTGTTAGCAAACGTACCTCCTCGCACCTTGTCGAAGGTGTGGATCAGCTTGTTGACGTCGTATCGCGAAGGACTCGCCAACACAGCCACACAATCGTCACCGGCTTGGCATATCTTCTGGACGTGCGACCGCGCGGCGTCGATGAGCGATACCATCACATCGTCGACAAATTGGCCCAAGGCAAGGCCGCACGTGGTCGCGAGACCGCTGAGGAATCCACGCGCTCTGTGGACGACGTCGGCGCGGATCGATTCGATCCAGCAGTCCGTTTTGAAAGGTTCCTATACACTCGAAACAATCAAAGGATATATATGCACGACAAGGATTACCGTGAGAATCGTCAATGTGTCGACGACGGCGTCGCGCGAGTCCACTTGGAGGACTTGTTCGACCACCGCTTTGATGTCCGCGAGGGCTTGGAGTTATTCACTCCAAGGTGCGTGGACGTCGTATGTAGTAATCTAAGCACGGGCTGCGTGAGACTCGGATCCATGTCGTTGTCGTCGTACCTGCTTTAAGAGCGTCTCCATCGTGGGGTTGGATCTCGAAATTTGCGCACAAAATGGAAAGTGATTCGTGCCTTATTTTAAATATGGCTTGGGTACATTTTAAATACGACTTGGGTTTGATATCCTTGCAGACGATGGATTTCAAAAGCATTCCAAACGCACACACTTCATCATGCAACAGTATCACACCACATTTCAAATCCTTTTAAATGCTTGGCTTTGCATGTCATGAATGTCCAGAAACGACGACAGCCTGTTGCTCATTCGATATCCCCGGTCAAGACCAAACGAGTGCTGCTTCATCGAGTGTCCTCAATCAATGGATCTATTCGAGCTCCTTCTCGTTCAGAGTGCCATGCTCCATCCCATGTCAAAGTGATGAGGAACACGACACATCGAACGGAGTCTTGTTTTTTTTTCTTTCTCCAACAAGATTGTCGGATTCATCCACATTGCAATGGCTTGTCCGCTGGAGCTCTCTGTTGAGCGTCGTACTATGTTCGCAGGGTGTTGAATTGGTTCGAGAGATGCATGAATGTGAAGACAATGACCAACAGCAACAACGTTGAGTGCATCGACGCGTTCGCATATTTTAAATTTACGGTTGGGCCATCTGCCTTGACACGAGTGATTTGTATGCGCCTTGGGCAAGCTGCATGAGCTGGTCGTGGGTGCCTTGCTCCACAATGCGGCCATCATCGCAAACTGCAATCATATCGGCATTCCTAATCGTCGAGAGCCGATGCGCGACAATGATCGTCGTGCGTTTCTTGAGAGTCAAAAGAACATCTAAGCTGGCCTGGACAATGCGTTCGCTCTCGTTGTCCAGCGCACTGGTGGCTTCATCTAGCAAAAGAACTGCCGGATCTCGCAAAATGGCTCTGGCGATCGCTATCCGTTGCTTCTGTCCACCAGATACCTGTGTACCGCGTTCACCCACCGAGGTGTCGTAGCCATCTGGAAAGCGCATGATGAAATCGTGGGCATTGGCCATTTTAGCGGCTGCAACAATGTCTTCAAACGAAGCGTCCGGTTTTCCCGTTGCAATGTTGTCTCGTATGGAGCCGGCAAAGAGAACAGGCTCTTGGCTGACAAGGGAAACATGCGTACGCAGCCAGTGAAGATTGAGCTTCTTGATATCAGCGCCGTCAATAAAGATCGTGCCTTCCAGAGGATCGTAGAAGCGCTCGAGGAGCCCAATCGCAGTCGATTTGCCCGATCCACTCGCCCCCACCAACGCAACTGTGGTGCCACTGGGAATCGTGAGAGAATAGTTCTTGTACACGATGGAGTTGGGGCGACTTGGGTATGCAAAACGAAGATTGCGAAATTCAATCGTTCCAACGACATTCGGGAGCTCGAATCCAGATTCCCCAGTGGAATCAATGGCAGGCACGCGGTCGATTGTGGCAAAGAGATTTGCCGCAGCTCGTTTGGCTTTGTCACGTCCACCAAGACTTTGAATGGCATTGCCGACACCAAATGAGCTCAGCATGATAGCCATTAGGACCATAAACATCGCTTCAAACGTGATATGGCCATTGTGAATGAGCCATCCACCAAACCAAAAGAGAAACGCAAGGGCGAAAAACATCACGCCTTGTGAAACACCGTAGATCGATCCAAGGCGATACGCCAACGCATTGTCCTCGATCGTCGATTCAAACACATGCTTGCGAAACGTTTCGTTGACAGCCTCCTCCATGCCAAACGACGCTACCGTGCGAATGGCATTGATCGATTCAGCCAGCACCGCACCAGCGAGCATGTCTCCTTGATGGTTGGCTTTGGCTTGGGGAGCTGCAAATGCCTTGGATCGAACAGAGCTCGCAAAGCCCATGATGGGAAAAACTCCAAGAAGCACCAACGTCATTTCCCAACTGTAGAAGAAGGCAATTGCAAACGCCACCACAAGCATCACGATGGTCGCAACGACGTTCTTTAGAAAATCTGCTGTCATGTTTTGAACGAGCGATGCTTCCGTGGCGAGCCGCGTCGTGAGGATTCCCGATGGATTTACGTCAAACCAGCTCATCTCCTGCCGCAACATGGCCGCAAAGCCCATGGAGCGGATACGTGTTGTGAGTTTCTCCGCCACAATTGAAAAACAGTAGTGCATAACGACAGCAGCAACGCCGTACGCAATACCCAGCGCCAAGAAGTACATGGACCACATGAATCCCCGACGCTTCATTTCATCGGCTGTGATGGAAAAATCAAAGAAGAGGACGATTGCCTTGGAGAGAATCACGCCCCATACTGGAAACGTTGCTCCCGTCACGCTCGCCCCCAGTGTGCCAAAGAGCATGTAGAACTTTTCAGGCTTGCTCAATTTCCAAATTCGACTGACCGGGACGTTGTACAATTCCACGTTAGCAACTCCATCTTTTGGGGGCAAGCGGCTGTGACTTCAGCATGACAGAGGTCCCTCTCAGCCTTGTCGACTGCCGAAGGTTCATTTATTTGGGCATTGGTGCCTTCGGTGGTGATTGAAGCGTTCGCTCGGACAAGTCGCTTGTATATTCCATTTTCCATCGCCATGAGCTCGTCGTGACTTCCTTCTTCTTGCACTTGACCATGATCCACCACGACAATTCGATCGGCGTTGCGTATCGTTGAGAGACGGTGAGCAATCATGATAGTTGTCCGCTGCCGCATTGAAACCAATCGGTCTAGCGAGTCTTGAACGATGCGTTCGCTCTCGGTATCAAGGGTACTCGTTGCTTCGTCGAGGAGAAGCACTGCTGGATTTTTTACAATCGCGCGGGCGATGGCAATGCGTTGCTTTTGGCCACCGCTCAATTGTGCACCGCGGTCACCAACCAGTGTGTCAAATCCATGGGGAAATTCCATGATGAAGCCATACGCGTTGGCCATCTTGGCGGCGTCGTGGATTTGCTCAATCGTTGCGTTAGGCATACCATGACGAATATTGTTAGCAATTGATGCCGCAAAAAGACATGGCTCTTGACCGACCAGGCCAATTTGTTGCCGGAGCCACTTGACATTTAGCTGTCGAAGATCAATTCCATCAAGAGTGACAACACCGACTTGGGGATCGTAAAAGCGCTCGACGAGTGCTACAATAGTGCTCTTGCCTGACCCACTAGGACCAACTAGCGCCACTTTTTCACCAGCGGCAATCGAAAGATTATATCCTCGACAGACACGAACGTGTGGCCGCGACGGGTAGGCAAATTCGACGGATTTCAGCTCAATGGTGCCTTCGACAAGGTCCAAAGTAATGCCACCATCTGCAGTCGCGTCAATTTTCGAAGGCTCATCAATAATTTTGTACGCTTCATACGCAGCAGCCCGTGCTGTCACGATTGCTTCAATGCATGGACCGGCTTGGCCAAGGGACATTGCACCCATGATGACACCAAAGAAGACAGTCAGCACTTTGCCACCGTCGTAGCACCCGCTGCCAGTGCAGTGATTAATCAAGTTGTCGTTGGCGACGATTACTGCACCGTAGTAAATACCAACGACATATGTGAGGAAGATGATGAAGAAGACCAAGCCGCTGCCGAGTCCCGACACGAGGCCTTTGTGCACACCAGCAGCTTCGGCGTCGGTCAAGGCACTCTCGTATTTCGCAATTGTGGATGGAAATGCATTGAACATGTGCACCGTGCGGATATTGGAAAGAGCTTCATCGGCGATAGCACCAGCTTTGCCATAAGCTTGGACAGACTTTCGGACAGCGATTGACATGGATTTCATCATGATGAAGGTTCCAAGGGCAATCACTGGCGTAAATGCAAGTACAACGAGGCCGAGTTTCCATCCCGAGCCAACACCAATCGAGATACCAGCAATGGCCATGGCTGAATAATTGCAAGCATCACCGACTTTTCGCCCAAGACCATCTTGAATCATCAAGGATGTTTCCGCGACTTTGGTCGCAAGTGTGCCAGGGTCGTTGACATCAAACCACCCGATTTCCTTGGTCAAAATTGCACGAACGTAAACTTCCCGCATACGTTGCGCCTGGCGGGATGCCGTAATGGACCAACATGCGACCTGAATGAATCCAGTGACTACAATACCCAAACCAATCCAGACAAACTTGAGTGCAATCTCCGTTACGTGGCTGAGGATGTTGTTGTTAGCCTAAGACAAACGTGACGATGCAGTCTACACAAGATCATACCTCCGTAGTTGGATTGAACGCTGTGAGGACGTCTCCAAAGAGCAAAATCCGCAGAGGAATCGCCGCGCCAGTTGCAAACGCCGCAAATGCTCCAAGAGTCATCAGGACAACATCGAGGGTGTCGGCGAAACGGAAAAGTTGCACCATTGAAACCATGTTCTCTTTCTTCGTTGCGGTGTGCTCTTGTCCATTTGGCGCGTCCACTACACCCTTGGGGGTTGCAATCGTGTGGTATTCAGCGCGCAGCTCTACTGCCGCCTCCTTGGTGACCTCGTTTGACATCGGAGGAGAAATCGAAGATGAGAACTATAAAACGGTCCCCCATCTTCCATTTATTCAGTTTAAGGCAGGAATGAAAAACGAAAATTTATATCCAAAATACAATATTGTAGCTTTAATTGATAAATTTTACATTTAGTATTACAATATAAAATGCATATTTATTTATATTAAAGTATGTCACATTTCACTACGAATCTCCAGAATTTGACTACGTGGCATCATGAGCAATTAGAGTTTCAAACAAGGATCCACAGTGAAGTCCACTGAAACTATCAAGGTCGAGATTGTGCTCTGAGATAACTACGCTTCATTTCTGCAGTGTTGTGGCAGGATGATTCCACAAATCAACACGATTGAGATTAGTCTTCACATTTGATGTGATTTGTCTCGACTTGTCTACGCGATCTCCAAGGTACTTGTTAACTTGCAATAGAGGTTGAGATATGATTTAATATTACACATCTCTGGACGGAAACGTCTCTCCACACGACCAGCCTGCCTTAGTAACTTTAGCTTGGTATTCGAGAGTAGAAAGGGCTTTTGGAGTGTTTAGTCCAGAGTCATGCCATGTTGCCTGTGAAGAAGGAAAGAAGACCAGAGCATCCAATTGATATCTTGCAGTCAAAAGGGTGATGTAGGAGAATTATTGTGCCCATCGAGTCTCGCCAGTCACCGTGTTGTAGTAGTACAATTCGCCAGAGACTTCATCAACTGCTGCGATCCAATCTGATGCCGCTTGCTGGTCTTCTTCATACTGCTCTGCATATTCTTCATATTCGTTGTAAAAATTTTGCATTTGTTCGGTCTCCACGGGGATTTCTTCTTGATGCGCAATGCCTTCATTGATATAATTGTACTCCATCGAATTGACGAATTCGTTGTACGTGCTTGAGTCCTCTTGAATGAATTTACCATTCTTTGACACTTCTTTCCAAGTGTGGTGAGCTTTGTTGCCCTTGGCATGGATAATAGAGTAACATCCAAGGCAATATGGATCCATGCATTGGTCACACCATCTCGTTGCCTTCATCTTTTCACATTCGATGCACTTAATCGGTCCAATTGCCTTCCATGTATGTGCAGCTCTCTTGCCAGTTCCATGTGTTCTTTCATAACAACTATCACAAAACACATCTTCGCACTGGAAACATCGTCGAGTTGCCTCAGTTTCTTCACATTCGATGCACATAGCATCAGCGGGCTCCTCTTGTTCTTCTTTCGTCTCTTCAACTTGCTTTGCTTCAGCCATTGCAGGATCAGGTATAACTGAGCCATCCGCAAGCACCAATTGGCCATCAGTTTTAGTGTATCCAATGTCCGGTGGTTCCCAAATTGCCTCGCCAGTCTGTGATTATGTCATAATTTTAGTTCTTTCAGCTGCAGAGGTACCTGAGAGTGATAGAAAAAGAAAGCATTTGCATCTTCGCTCCAGAATTGACTCCATACTCTTGAATCCGCGACAAGTTGATTCAACCGCTCTACGCGAGCGGCCAATACTGTTTGTTTTGCTTTGCGGCCACGGAACAGCGTTTGAATGGTAGTGGCTGCTTCGTTGCGCTGACGCAACAATTCACGCCGCATAGATAACTGAATCGACGTGCTAATGCGACCGCGATGCCCTCGGTAAACCGACTGAATCTTGAGTGCACATTTATTTAGCTTGATTTGGTGCTGTGCGCGTTGTACTTTCACGCGCACGACACGCTGACGCCCTCTTCTGCCTCGATATAAGGCCTAAATAATTTTAGTAACAAAGTCACGACCATTTTGCACCTGAATCTTGATAATCTGCCGACGACGTTCGCGTTCAATCATCATGCGAATCTGTCGAGCATTTCGCAGACGCCCACGGTACCGCCTCTGAATGATAATCGCAGCAAGCTGTCGTTGACGTTCTCGGCGGAGTTGTGCTGCCCGTCGCCGCCCTATTCGCCCACGATGAAGCGCTTGAAGCTTTCTTGCTGCTTTGTGCTCGTTATGCTCTCGTTTTGCTTGGATAAGAGATTGCCGAGTAAGCACGCCACGGATAAATGCTTGGATAACGGTTGCAGCTCGCGCTTGTTTAATGTCTCGCACGAGTTTCTTGGCTGTATTTCTTGCAAAACACCCACGAAACAGAGCTTGGATTATACAAGCAGCAGCATTTTGGCGCTTGGCACGTTGTTGATTGCGAATGAAAGTGTACAAACGCCGTTTTGTGAATGCCCTATGCGAGAATAAGAGTGCAAAGTACCGTTAAATCTACCGCCATGCACGTTGCAAGATCATGGTCGCATCCAGCTCCAAGGCAGCTTGGTGAGCCATCTTTTCAGCGTAGATAATATCAACCCACTTGTCCCATGCTGCAGCCATTCGCCGCTTGGTCCAATTGCTGAAATACAAATCGAGTTTTCGTGTTCCCTGAGACTGCATCAATGCCGCACGAGCTTCCCGTTGTTTTAACCACGTTGCAACTGTGCGCCATCTATTTGCTCAGTGTGAAGAAAACCGTTCGACAGCTGAAATTTCAGTACCGATCAAATGCTGAAGACACACGAGCGTAGATTAGTTGGGTACACACACCATACAGCTTTTCAACTCCCCATTTCTTTACAAATCGATCACCACGGATTGAACTGATCGGACAGAATTTGTGAGCTTCAGCGATATCGTTCTTGACCATTGTTGTATAAGCTTGGACATTTTCCAACGCGTCTTGGAGCTGGGAGCGGAGTATGTCAGAGGGATTACAGCTTTTTCGACCATGATGCCGTCTCCACTTTGGTCGTTTGATCGGCTGTTTTCTTGGCTTTATTCGCTCATCCAAAATACTCAAAGATAGCTGGAGTGAATGTGCATTGTTAGACAACGTTGATGGTGATGCATCTTCACTTCGGTGGGTAGCTAACTCAATGGCTTCTTGGGATTTCATCGTGACTGGGGGCAATTTAAAGACTGGGAGCACGTGTTGAGTTGTAGTTTTCATATCAAGTCCGACTTCAAATGGTGTGTCGCCTGTGTTTGTTAAAATTGGCAACATATCAAAGGAGTGGCGAAGATGCGGCACACCAGGCGTATGTACTGAGGATTGTCGTGCTCTCTTTTTGCGGTCTTGTTGGTTCGACTCCGACAAAATATGGGGAGCATCTTCCATAGGCTGGCCATTTGCCTTCATATCTTGTACTTTGAGCTTCCATTCTGTCGTGAGCTTGGATCGAGTTCGCTCTAGCTCATCAAGTAGTCGCTGCTCTTGCTGTGTGAGTCGGGAGATGAGATCTGAATGTGGAGTGACGTCCTCAACTACAGATGGCGGCAAAGTCGCTTCTTTCTTGGGTTTCTCGTCGGGCTTGAAGCCAGAGAGGCTTCCGCCAAACAGCATCATGGTCCTGACGGACCGTTACAGACAGTTTTGGGTCAGTTCCATGTCAATGTCAAACCAAATTTCGGAAGAGCTCAAACGTATCGCGCTAAATCTCGATTCTTTGGAAATGGTTGCGAAGTTGATCGGTGTGTCATGATCATGACTAAGACTGGCACTTGAACTTGCGCACTGTACAGTAGATTGCTTATGGTATCTTGTCTGGTGCAAGTTCAATCTTGTCGGATGACTTCGTCAACTTTCCACGCGGGAGTACGTGTGGCTCAAGAGGTTAACTCGTTGAAGACAGTCACTTGACGCCCGTTTCATCCTTGGATTCCCATCTTGACAGGACATCTTCCATGTTTGGCGACCTGTACAAAGATCCATCAAGTCATATCCATCCCTATGTAGTCGGAAGACAAACAGCGCGCTTTTATTTCGAAAAAAATTGGGATAAAAAATAGCATAATGGATAAAATTGAACTTTTTTTCGCTTCCATTTGGACTTTTTCTCTGGTGCAGTATGCAAGACGATAATATTATCACCATCAGGGACTACAAACCGGTGGGGAATTTTTAGAAATAAATTCACTTGATCAAGTCGACTCTTACGTGTCAAGCGCCGGCTTTGACAGAGCAGCCTACGCAGGAATGCAGACAGATAAAGCAAACGTTTGTTTTATCTGTGTCACACCTCGGGATCTGATTGTCGACTTGATCGTGCAAATCCATCGAAAAGAATGATATGGAAGCACGGAAGTTTGTGCATTTTTTTCGATTTTACACTACTCATTTCGTATTCTCGATAGTCGTCTTTAACAGAAACCACCCATACTGGCCTGAATAGCAGTCTATTTATCACAACAATGACAAGGAAGAAGACCAGGTCGACGGATCGTTTGGCCTGATCTTGCGTGTTCATGAAAATCTGGTCGAACAAAGCACGGTGACATTGTTTCTGACCCTCATACTGTAGAGTAATTTCGTCTCATGTGAAAATTCAATATTTTTTCTTGATGGTCGTTTCATTGAATTAAAAATATATTCCAAGTCTGATTTATTTCATTTCAATATAAAAGTTGATATATGAATAGTGAAACCACGGATATAAATACAATTTTCGAAAGTAGCTTCGAGGAAATTACTTTTTTTTCTTCATGAGAGTGGTGGCCTTGTCGAGTCGACAGCAAACCCCCGACGAAGACACAACCAAAGTGACCATGAGTTCGACAATCGCGACGCGCGCGCCATCTAGTAATGGAAACGTTTATAACGTGTCGAATGAGTACGACTTATTCTCCCAGCAGCTCGAAATGTATGCGGCCCTTGGACGCAAGGAAAGTCAAAAGGCAGCAACGGCGAAAGCACGCACCGAAGCGGAGTTTTTGGCTCTCATGAGCGCGTATTTTTCGGGAACTGAACCCAAGGATTATCGTTATTTCCTACCAAACAATGCTCCACTCCAGGCCTGTCCAGAGTCGAAGCGACAAGTGACTAGTCCCGCTCCCGAACCTGGTCTCACGATTCTCAAACCACGGGTTGTCGCGATGGCGTCGTCTGCATTCAAGCCCACGCCAACATCACCCGCCAACAACCCGACGAGAAATTACAGAATTGATGTACCTGCGACTACGTACACAGATTTGCGAAGCCAAGGTCCTGCCAGCGCAGTACACTCGCCTCAATCCCCCAACGACGAAGTGGAATACGAACAACGAAGTTCTGTGGGATCGAACGACGACAATAATGCGGATGGCGAGTTGTCAGCATCTTCATCCAGCGTCAAGTGGGGCAACGAAAATGGATTTGATGTCGTGTTCCAGCAACAATCAATGGGCATGAAGCTCGGATATGACCCTGTGAAGAAGTGTGCAATCGTCAAGGAATGCTTTGAGGGCACAGAATCGAAGAAGTACAAGCAGATTACGAGCGGTGTTGCAATCATGTCTGTGAATGGCCAAAGTCTTTGTGGCATTAGCTTGTCCAAGATCATGTCTCGCCTGCGTGAAGCTCAACGCCCAGCCGTCATTCGATTCGAAACTGAATCTCCCTAAGCACGAAGGGCCTACGAAGAGAGGTATTTAAGGCGAATGATTTGTTCAATTGCCGCCAAAACTGTTATGTCATAAACTCTCAATGGAGGTACTCGTTCATTCGTGTTCCTTTTGTTTCAAATTACAACTCCGCAGCATTATAGCTGTTGCTCGATCGAACTTGATCCCTCCTTCCCAGAGGACCGTTTTATTGACCCTTAATTCTATCAAATAACCATCACCCAAGGGCTGTGGGTGAATCCGCCAGCTAGACAAGTCGTGGCCAAAGATGTTCGCCCTTTTCCTCCTCTATCTCACCATTACCTCACGTCATATTGCCACTCTGGCCTTGCAAGCCAGCGCATTCACCATTTCAAGATTCGAAGGTGACCTGGATCATTCGCTAGGCATTGATGGAAGTAAATTCTAAATCAGTGTCTTGATTGGACATATCATGACGCACGGACTCCATTCGAGGCGGCCGAAGTGAGAGATTGACCATGTCGTGGGATTGAAGTTTTCCTCGATATTTAGCTATCCGGATAATCTGATTTGAGTCGTGATTGGTGGAAACTATGGAAGATATGGAGTGCAAGTCAAAGCTTTCGACACGTGGAACATTTGATCAAGTGCCGTGAACTATGCGTGTGTGGACTGCCCTATGCTTTGCTGTGGCCATGACGGCTGTAGCTGTGCGTGCTGATGGAGCTGCTGACGTGAGCATCCAAGACGGTGCTCAAGATTCTACCGAGGATGTGTTGGAGGGAGAAGCTCAAGATGCCACTGTTGACCCCAACAATGCGAACCAGCAGCCTCAAATCTCGCAAGAAGTGTTTGCTGAAATGATGCAGACAATTTCTCCAGAATGTCGAGCTGCTATTGAAGCTTCCCCGCAAGATGCGAGCCAATTGTCCGAGGAGTGCAAATTGGAGGTGCAAACTACATTGCACAAACTTTTGGGTGGCAAAGTCCGTGACCCGAACGACCCTGTCACCCCTGAGATCTTTGACAAGATGATGGAAATCATCCCTGCTGAATGCCGAGCTGAGGTTATTGCCAATCCCCAAGATGCATCCAAGTTGTCGGACGATTGCAAGCGTCACATCCAAACCACATTGACGAAGTTGATTGCCAAAGAAAAAAGAAAGGCATCCTTCTCCTCTTCGTCGTCGTCTTCATCGTCATCTTCATCGGGAGAAAAGAAATCAAAGAAGCAACAACAACGTCGTGGCAAGAAGGAAACCAAAGGAAACAACACAGGAACGCTCTTAATCGTGCTTGGTTTCGTCTTCACTGCTATTGCTGGCATTGCTGGGTATGCGTATACTCTCAACAAGAAGCATGCTCTCAATGCACCTCAAGACCGCTCGACTCAGAAGAAGCTCAGCAAGAACAAGAAAGAGAAAGAACTACGTCGTCAACGGGCTGCCGCCGCTGCGTCTATCAATTGAGCATGATTCAATCTATATTCTCTAGACATCGTTGATCAACTTTGCTGACTTGCTAGGATCAATCAATGGTTGATCTTCGTCGAGGGTGGCAGTTTGCGATGGTTGTCGTGAGAGAACAATGACACCAACAATAGTTGTCACAATGCTCACAGGGTACAAAATCATTTGCCACCATCCTCGCATGCCATCGTCTTCTCGGAAGAAAATGACGCCAGATATAGAGCCTAGACAAGTCAAAAATTCAGAAGAAGAATGGAAAGACAAGAAGCATACCACAAAGTATCAGGAAAGATTCGTAGATCGCAACAACATACAGGGCATCATATTCCTTCAGACCGAGGTTTAGCACGTAGATGCCACCAGCAGCGCATCCTAAGGCACCAGCAAAGATGAAATAGGTGCCCACGTTGCTCCAAACGGGGCCGCCGTTCCCAATCAATTCGACTGATGTCTACGTTGTTCATAAATCAATTCGACGCTGCAAGATAGTTGTACCTTCATGAAATACAAATTACCACCAACGAGGCCCGCCAATGCTCCAAATGCAAAGCGCCGAGTGTAACTTGAATGAGGGAACGTTTGCACGACGAATATGAGCTAGACAGACCGAGGGGTGAAATTTGGAATTCCAACGAAGGAGAGTCTTTACCATAGCGCACGATGCCAACGACACGCTTACATAGACGACAAAAATTGTTTCTGAGAAGAGCGCATAGAGTTGCTCAGGTGTGTGAGTCGGCGATGCATGATCTCCTGACATACTCACGAGACCACAACCGATGAGGATGATAGACGACCCTTGGATCACTTGGTCGGATAGTTTTTCCTTGAGGATAAAAGGAGAGAGGACAATATTCCACACGACACTGAATCCAGCCATGGGTGCAAGCACCGATTGTGCCGCGAACGAATAGCTCCACGCGTCAAACACAGGGTTGAGAATGATCACACAGACAAACGCACCAGCAAAGAGGAGGTGATTCCCATCTCGCTTGTGCGCAAGCTTCATCATGACTTTCCCAATCGTGCCAAAGAGACTCGCCGCCAGCGACAGGAGAATGCCCACAAGCCATCCATAATACATCGTGAGGTAAGCGGTACCAAGTCGAGCGACCCTTGTCGAGATTCCCTGCGGTGCAAAACGCCACCTTGATGTGACGACCAATCAGATCCACAGTTTGAGTGGTTACTTCCCGTACTTAGCCATTTTTTTCACACGAAAAATTGCACCGTCTAACTCTCGATGTTAAATTTCATTTATTTAATTTATGATCGCAAGATTCAGGCCCACGCCGTCGTTACATTGGAAAACGAATCTATTTTTCGGTGCAGAGTGCGAACTTGAAAGGAGCTAGCGCGATATTCCCTGCAACATTTTTCATAGGAAATCCATGGATTGCCTTTGTACACGATGTGAGTAATTTGATGCCATGTCATTGCCATTCTGATGTCAACCTCTCTCGCGGTGACCCATCCTGCCTTGTCATGATACAAGCCCCATGGATCATGACGATAACACTGAGCTCAAGACGAAGTATGGACATCGTTTCCAAGTTCGCGAACGTTTCACGATCCGACGACGAGTTCTCAATTGACCCAGCTCGCGGTTGTTGCCCTTCCAATGTTATTTCTCTGTTCGATTCAATGCACCCTAGGTCGTTCTGCCATCGTAATCGAGGATGATCGTAGCCCTTGTATTCAACCTCCAACACATTGAACATTGGAGTTTGACTAATTTGAATTGTTGCAAGTCTACGGAAATCCGCGGCAAATTCGAATTTCCCGCCAGAATCCAAGGAAGCAAATATCTTCGAGTTAAGTCATTCGCATACATTTGGTTCTGCTTTTCATTGTGATGTGCAAGCTGAATTCTTAGTGCGAGCTGCTGATGTCCTCTACATCTTCACGCTTGTCAAATGACTAGGTGAAATACGTGGCATCCTGCTTTCCCCGCCAATGCGCAGCCAATTTAAAATTAATTTCCAAAATAGAAATTCTCACCACTAAAAAAATAATATTGGAATTTCCCGATATTTACGTTAAAAAGAAATAATTTTTAATTTTTTTAATATTGTCAAAGAGCTGTAAATATTTTGTTAGAATTGACCAATGGAAGAGAAGCCTTGAGGGGCAGGCGGTCCATCATCAACTTGTTGAGCAAGGAGACCATGCAGAAACTCTTGGTGGACACCAAGGATGTGAACCCGCACTTCATTTGCACGCTCTGCCATGGGTATTTCAGGCAACCCTACACGATCCGCGAATGCATACACACATGTACGTTGCCGGCCTCGCGTTTTGTTGATCATTGTCGCTCTAGTTTGCAAGAGCTGCATCTTTCGGTACATTGTGTCCGGTGTGGGCAATAATTGCCCGATCTGTCAGCTTGAATTCGGGACGTATCCTCTCTCTGGAACAAAGACAAAGCCACCGCAGATTGTGTACGTCCACACGTCCTGTGCGATGCGGCAATAGATGTTGAGCATGCTGTGTGTAGGCAGGATCACGTGATGGAAGGCCTTGTTCGAAAACTCTTTCCTCAACTCGATGTCCAAGACAAAGTTGATGGTAGATTCCCATACTCTTGGCGACTTTACTGATTCACGTAGAGGAAAAGTTCTACAAGAAGCTAAACTTCAAGACCAGGAACGAATCCACAGTCTCACGCTCCAAAGAGGCCAAGTTTAAGCGAATGAAGGGTCAAAACGTCAAGATGATTCTTCGGCCTGTCAAGAGGTATTCGACAGATATCCAAGCTGAATGACTTTGCTGACGCTCATGTAGCACTCTTCGTGCTTGCGGGCCTCCTCCACGTACAAAGGAGCTCACATTTGGCTGGAAGCTTCCTGACAAGAACCGAGTAACATAATTGTCGTCCATCTTATTCTCATAACAATTGAATAGGTGTCGGACTTAAAACTATGCCTGCGCAAGATGTTGGGCAAAGTCAATGTGCCAATCGAGCTCGGGGAAATCCAGATCCGTTGCAAGGACAAGATTCTCGGCAAGGAACATTCGCTCCAGTTTATTCAAAAAACAATGTGGAAGCGATCGTCTCCGATTGAAATGGAATACCGTCGCATCGATGAAAGTACGTCCACATTGGATGCCTATGGCCCCGAGTCGTCTAGCTTTGCCGAACGCGATATATAAGTATTTAACATGGCCTCCAACTTGCTTGGTGAGTCTTTGTGCAACTGAGCAATTCGAGCTGCATCGACTTCAGGCATCTGTCACTTAAAATGTGGGCGGAGAGCTCAAGAATAAATCTTAGAACTACTTCCTTGGACAAAATGGAAAGAGTCCTTACAAAAGAATGCGTCAATACATTTGAAAGAATTTATGCAGCGATGGCGCGGAGGACTAGAATGGATTAGCTGTGATGGCGCTCAAGAACGTCTGCATGTCGCTCGCCGAGTTGATCTCAAAGGGAAGCAAGGCATCGCCGTCTTCCACTTTACGCTGCATACAGTAGCCACTTCGCCCGCAGTTGCAGTTATACTCCAGTTGGTCCATTGTCTGCCGCAATGTGCACGATATACACAATCGTGCAGTTGAATAAGATGGCATGAATTGGACCCACGAGGATCTTCGCATGGAGTAGTGGCAAATCTCTACTACGACGATACTCAAGTATCGTAGACATGGCCAACATGGTAGTCGCATTGCGTCGATGGATTAAATGGACTACACCTAACTTGGCCTGAGGCGTCACGAGCGTCGCCAATGGGAGCTTCCTCAGGCGGTCTGCCTTCAAAGTCTTCTCATGGTGACAACTCCCAATGGAAGAGAGTAGAGTACAAAGCAAAAAGATCGTGGCGCTGAAGCTCACATTGACAACAGGACAGCCAATGCGTACCACAACCAAGAATGCAGGAAGAGAAGGCCACACAGATGCCAAGCAATGCCATCGTGGTTACTTGGAGTAAAAACCAGAGCTGATCAAATCTTCGTCAGCTTGATCTCCAGCTTGATCTTCACATTGATCTCCACCTTGTAGAGGACCTTCATGTTGTTGTTGATGCCGTTAGAATTGTTGTTGGGCCCTTCAGGTTGATCTTGACGGAAATCCGGGTAAATTTTGCCGTTGATTCCGGATAATGGAAAAGCAGGAAGTGCGCCATGAACGACAAGAGCAACCGCTTCAAGGAACTCGATCGCGCTCTCCATCAGCTTTACAACATTGCATCGTCCAAGGATGTCGAAGTGGACAAGGATACGATTGAGAGCGCAGTGACAACTCTCTTTCGACGTGCAACTCGAAACTCATTGGAGTCTCGAGCCGCTGCGGAAAAGTGTTGCAGTCGACTGTTTCATGGATCGTCTGGGCCGACTCCAAGTCTTCTTGATATTTTGCAGCTACAAGACACGGGATTACGAAAAACGTACGCGACACTGCTTGCTTTCACCTTGGAACATCTCGTGACCTTCCTAAAGGACATGCATGATACGATTAGACAGTCTCTCGCTAGCCACGTTGAAACTCTCGTTCCGACTTGTTGCAACGTCCTCACATCCTCTCAAATGGCATCTAAGTGCCGAAGTGAAGCAGGGTATCTTGTCAAATACTCTGTGAAACATTATGCACCGCCTTCTGCCAGTTTTCAACTACCTCGACTCATTGGGAGACTTTTGGACGAACTGAAGTCTTCGAAATGCACACAAACTGTGAAAGGAGTCATACTCGAGTTATTAGGTGCACTTTTGCAAAAGTACCCCCAAGAAATGGATAGCAGTCGTGAGAACATACGCTCATGGATCGAGGCTGCTCTGGACAAGCAATTTGCCAGCAATTCCCCTGGTAAGTCAATTCTAGATGTCAGTATTTAACATTTCATGTCTAGAGCTACAAATCATCAATGGTTCGTTCACCTGCCTAGCTGAAATAATCACTGCAAATACCTACGACGAAGGATTTCGGGATAAGCTATTCAAGTATACCCGTTTACATTCCTTACTTGATTCAATCTGTAGGTACATGCATGTTACCTTAGCCACCGCTACGTCAGGAAATTTATCGCGATTGGCAATTGTCAAATCATGTCTATTGTTGCTTGGAAGACACATCCAAGTATTCTCTGAAAATATTGTTCGCTCGGATACTTACCAATTTTATTCCATGCTTTTGTTTTGCTGCACTAGCTCCAACAAAAAAGTAATTGATCACTTCTGATCTTTCTGGAAATTATATCCTAGGTTCGAAAACCTGCATTTTCTTGTCTTGATGGGGCCTTCGATATCATTGCACAAGGACTGGTGTGTGATGTAGCGCAAAACAAGAAACATTTCAACAAATTCTTGAAGGAATTCCTATCGTGTTTGACGGAAAAGATGAGTGACGACAAGGTATCGATTGCTTTAGCTGGCTTAGGCAGTTTTGCAGCCATTATTCCTGTCTTTATGGGAGATGGTGCACTGTCTAAGATTCACACCAGATTGGTAAAATATGGTGAAGATGTCATGGCTATGCGAGAAAAAATGAAGTTTAAATGGATGCTCTTGTGCCGTTTTACGACTTGCTATGGTCACTTTGTCCGAAATGTAAGCAGCAGATGTGGCAAACCTTAATAATGTTTTGGTAGATGCAATCAAATGAGGCTGCAGTCGAAAATTTTGCAGTCACATTAGCATGTCGAATTCTTGAAGCATACCCTTCAAGCGCAATCTATGTGAAATACCAGGCTGAGATTTCTCTAGTTTCGATCTTTCAAGCCCTTCCTACGGGAAATGCGATCGATAGAGTTATTCGTCATGGCATCTTGCTCACTGTATCAACTCAACTAAATCCATCTCAGGAAGTAAGGAGGCAAAACATTGTTCTGGAATATAAGAGTTCTATTAGGAAACCTTGTATCACCCTGACACAGGACTGCCCGAACCGCGTTTACTCTTTGAATATGAAATTCTGTGGCGAAATCTATTGAAGAGACTTAAGGACCAAAAAAATCACGGGAAAATTATTGACGTATTTATGAAGTCAATCTTAGAAGTTTTCGAGCGTCTTGACCTTCGCTATAAACAGAAAGAAAACAAGACAGAAGAGGATGCATCCGAATTCGAGGTACACTTCAATCATATGAGATACTTGTAATGTAATTATATGTAGCCACTGATCAGTCGTGATCAAACTATCGCACTAAACTTGACAGAATTTTGTGAGAGATGGCTTCCATCAGTTCAATCGTCAATTCAACCATGGGTACCATAAAAGAGAAATACTTTCTGAAAGTTAACTGTGTAGATTCCCCTTTTCTTGAAGTGGATTTTTTCGAGATCAAGAGAATCCCCTCTAGTTTCTGTGCTATATCGTCTGGCTACAGTGGTGTCGCGAATTTTGGCGATCGAAGTATCCATTCCACCTGCTGTGCAAGATGAATACATTGACTTTATTTTGGGAGTGGTCAATGCAATGAAGGCATATAGTAATGAGCTACTCGTGTCGACGTCAATCTTTGTCTTGGCCACCCCTCTCTCAATGGTTGACGTCAAAATGCTCATTCCAGCTCTGAAGCAGGCCTTGTCTCTTGGAACATCCCACAATGATACTGCGGTTGCTGCTGTATCAGCGTTGGAGAATTGGCACCAAGTTCAACCAAACGCATTGAAACAATTCTACCAAGAGCTTCTACCATTATTTGCCCCATACTTGAGTACTTCAAATGAAGGCTTGACAGTTCAGTTGAAGTTGTTGAAAATCTTGGGTTCAATGGGAGGATATAGTCGCTATGTTGTCCAGGAAGAAGATCCACAGCTTCAAATCAGTGCACCATTAGATATCTCCCTTGCTATGGAAAATGTTCATGTTGAAATTCCTATCAGTAATATTCTGCATCAGATGAAAGATTTGGCGTTGACAAGTATCGACAGGGGAATCAAGTCTGCCGCTGCAGAAGGATATCATGCAATGGTGTTATATTTATGTGGAAAAACTGCAACTCTACCCCGGTCCAAGAGCAGTGCTAATGAAAAATCGATTTATTATGATCACTGGGCAAATGTATTTCCCTCATTGGTAATGTTAGCCTCAGATGCAGACACAATCACACGGTCTCTCTTTGCTCCTTTGTTGTCCCAGCTGTTACGATGGTTCAGTGGAATATCATCCATGTATCCTTTTGAAGCACAAATCTTTCTCGACTCATTGATTGATGGTATCTCGAGTGCAGATGATGGTGGAGCACGAGAGGTTTGCGCGCTGTCATTGTCAACATTTCTCAAATACGCCAGTAAACAACCAGGAAGTACTTCATTTTCTGCTCATACTCTTTTTGAGCGATTATTTGCACTCAGCTCTCACCCTGTGCGTTCCTGCCGCCTGGGAATAGCATTGGTGGTAAATCAGTTCTACAGAGACTTTAGGGAGGACCAGGAAATGGTCGACATTTACGCAATATCAATCCAAAAGTATTTGCTACTGGCAATTAAGTCTGAAGGCTCGGATTCAGCTTTATCATTACATCATGCCGTAGACCACATGGAAAAGATTATTTTGAAGAGCGCACCAACCCTACAACATGAAAATCCAGATAGAATGATTTTGGGCGGTTCCGGATGTCTCAACTTGGAAAGCTTTACTTCATGGTTGTTCTCGAATATTGCAAATGCTTCTCCAGATTTTCGTAATCGATGTCTGAAACTTTTCGTGACGCTGTCTCGGATGGTTGGAATGACAGGGTCGTGCAAGGAATGGTTAAAACAATACCAGAAATCACACACAGTGGGGCAACTGATTGATGTTTTGGCTCCACAAGAGTTAATTAGCTTGTACTTTATTGAGGGCATGAAAAACGTGTGGTATGAAACACTAGCTGCGTCAACCGAATGCTATACTTGGGCTTGTTCTATCACTCTCGGAAATTCAAGTTTGATTGATGAAAACGTGCTGCTCGATCCCAGCGCCTCAATGAAACGCTTATTGAGTACGAATGCTGATGTGCAAAACTCACACCGAGTATTTGTTGCAGCAAAACACTTCTTTGCAAATGTTGATGAGCCAACTCAAGCACGAAACCGAGCGTTCGAAGGAGTTTGCAAGCTCGTTACGTTGGCCATAAATTCAGAAACTTCACTTCCGCTATTGTCAAAACAAGTTGATCAATCTGGGCTTGTTGACAATAAATTTTTGGAATTTGTTGTACAAGCAAGAATTGAGCCTGGTCGTGTGGGTCTTAAGGAATTTTCGGATACTCAAGTTTGGATGAACCTGTGCCAATCATTGCTGAGAAGACAAAACCTCTTGTTTCGCAATGTTTTACTCCAAGTTTTGAGCAATTCACCTTATCGTCGGGAAAACTTATTTGACATGGACTCAAACTTAGTGCAATGGATATGTGCAACATACTCAGAGGTATTTGACTTTATCAAACTGTTTCATATGAATTTTAGTTGCACAAAATCAATTTTTGGAGTCATGATCAGCAAGAGGATATTGCAAATGATTTTGCCAATATGGCAATTGCAGAAAGAAAGAACAACACGAGATCTCCTATTCGAGATCAGATCGCCCGAACAGCAATGCAAGTATGCCATCGTGAAAGCTACACACTACTGATCTAACTATGTCCTATTAGACTGCTATTGAGATGGGTTGGGATCTAGCTAGCTTCATTTTGAAGTCGACAGACGAAAATTATGACTTATTTGCGTCCACATTTGACAGTTCTCTACACAAATCATCGATTTGGCTTAACGTTGCCGTTGGTTTCATGTCCAATATCGAAAATTACGAAAGTTGTGCTTTAAATACGTTTCAACGTGTTCTTGAAGCAAATCCAAAATCATCCGATGGTCTGGCGCCATATGTGAATGACTTTGCAAAATACGCGTTGAGTACAGCCGCAAAGGACCAATCTTCATTGCTAAAGATTCTTGACCAAGTTTTTAATAACTTTCAAGATGTGAAGTCGTTGGCTTTATTTGATTGCGCACTCGGAATCAAGCAAGTACTTTGTGACAAATCTAAAGCAGCGTCTCTGAAGGTTGATGCCATGCATATAATCCCACATATGTTAAAGTTTTCTCCCGATTGCACAGAAATCATGACGGAGGGAATAGCACATCTCGTCGTTCATGATTTTCCTGTCAATTCAAACGATATAACCAAGGGAACAGTGGCATTTGATGCATTTGAAATGCTCTTTCAGTCATATCTATTCGTTCTTGTGAAAAGTAGCCAAATTGTACTACTTAAAACTCTGTTTCAAAGCTTGAAAGAAAAGAAAAGCCATGCATTCTACTCCGCGATTCAGGATGCATTGGAATCTTTTGCTCTTGAAGTACCTATGTGCCGAATCTACCCTATTTGCGTCGAACTTCTCCAATTGTTGTTTGATTTTGGCTTGGATGATTATATTCGAACAGTGTTGCACCGCCAAGTCTTTTCTCGTTTGGTGCATCAATTGGAAGAGGCTGCTATCATAAAGCTGTTCACAATGACCTCTTTTGGTGTCCCATTCGTAAAATACCTTATGAATATTGTTCTCAACGATCAATCCCCACTTATATCTCTAGTCATGGCCTTTGGATCGTTGGAGCTTCTTTATTCGTGCCTCTCTGGTGATGCAATACGACATTCCGTTAATCCAGTATATGCTGATGCTCCAGCCAAAGGCAATGAGCTGACAATGAGATTATGTAAAGCTGCGAGCCAAAAGAGCGCAAATCCGGAGAATTCGTGTGCCGTTGCAGCTTATCGGTGCTTGCTCGTTACGGTGCGTAAAACGCAAACTCAAGAGAAGTTTTATACGCAACTGCTCTTTGCAGATCAAATTTGGCCCAAGATTGTTGATCAATCCCAAGATTACATTTTTGAAACTGAGACAACGTCATTTCCGACAAAATATCTATCAGATGCAAGGAAGAGGACACAATTGAGACAATTTCAAAGAATGGACATCTCAAGCCAGTTTTTGGCTGGAAGCAGCTTGAGCCAGTCGTCTGAAGGTGAACAACTCTCGAGTAACCCAACCTCGGAAGAAACGGAGGACGAAGTGTTGGAGTTGGATATTTTGAATATGCATCCATGCATGATACCACTTATGCAGACCATCAAACACATGGAGACCCTGTTTCATAGCCAATGGTCAAATACTGCTATGCCTGGGTGGATAGAAAAAGTGTGGTTTAATCTATCGTCACATTCATCTACCGCCACTCGCATATTTTTATGCAAACTTGTAGTGAATCGTCCTGGAATTTTTGAGCCATACGCAGCTAAATTTGTTGGCCCCATTGTCGAGCTGATAGTTGAAGTACCAAAACTTGATGAATTTCATTACATTTTACGAGATATTTGTCATTTAGTTGTAGACACGTGGCATTTGGAAACGATTGATTATGACCTTTCACAATTCGTGAAACATCTCATCGCTGTGTCTCCCAATACTTCAGCAGCAATTCTTCGCGACAACTTGTACTTGATCGAGAGCTTTTTGTTTCGATACCCAAGCCAATGCCGTTTTCTAAATGGCGATGCAATTATGGACATGATAGGTGGAGACGGAAACGACAAGCTTGACACTGCGAGACACGTCGCAGGAATGCAAATTGTTGCTATGCTTTTGTCCTTGGCATTTGATGCAACTTCACCAGCAACCTCATTTGAATTTCTTCTGCGAAATGCTCGGGCGAAGTTGGAAAATAATCTACTGACTCGAATGGTGTCGATGCACAAAACTACACCAATATTAGCTGCTGATATTGCTGGCCTAGTTCTCAAACACATGCATTCGACAACTTTTCAAACGTCAGTCGAAACTCAGCTCGCCCTATTCTTTCAAGAAGAGAAACCTGATCGTTTTCTTACATGTGTTAAGCAAGTCTCATTTCACTATCCTCCTATTGTTGACGAATCCACGCTCAATCGGTTGATGTCCATTTTTCCTCGAATTTGGGTTCAGGACACGCTACTATTATGTACTCTGGATATTGTTTACTCGAGCAACTTTCAAGCGGCGGAAATATTTCGTTTCTTGAGACCCCATCTTCCACGATTATTACGTCACAACAATCCTGATGTGCCCCTAAGGCTGATAGATGTGATGACAAAATTATGGCCCAATTTATCCGAAGACTATCAAATGGTGCTACTTTCTGGTGATTGCTCCGTCCTCTTTGCTTTTGAAAATGAGTCTTGTCAAATGAAGGTTTTGCAATTCGTCATTTCGATCGATAAATTGTCTGTGCCTGCCGTGCAATTAATATCTTTGAAAGCTCTATCAAGCAGAATTGCCGACGTGCGAGAAAGAGCTTATGAATTTTGGGAAAAACAACTACCTTCTTCTTGCCACGACAGATTGTTGGCACTATTTGGACCTCTCTATCATGACCAAACTACAGAAGATTGGGTCAAGTATGCTCCAAAGTTGTGGCTCTCGTTGTGTCAAGCTTCTTCAGACAATAAACAGTTTCTATTCAGCGAGCCATTATCGTCCTCAGCCAATTTTGAACAGCTAGCGATTGATACTTCGTGGGAGCACCGCACTCAAAATATCTTGACTCCACTGTTTTCCCAAGATGCTCAAGCATTGCAAAGCCAGTCAGCAATTTTCGAAGGTGGATTTGTAAAAGCTACCCAAGACCCCATTTGGTCTCAAACACAGGCGCAACACTTTACTCAGTCTCAAGTCGAAAGCAGCGCACCCAATTCATCTAGTCATCGACGGGGTAAATATACCTCCATACCAATGTCTTACTGCTTCTAGATATTACTGCAAAACGATTTACAAAGCATAGGGGTAATGAGCCAGGAAATCAAGAAAATCGCACGAAGAGCTACTTTCAGGACCAAGCCAGCCGATCAAAAAAACTTGAGATTGCCCGGATCAAACAAGCAAAATCTAAAGGAAGCAAAGTTTCACTCTATCGAGCTTACCGAGTTGGAGAATTTCCGGATATTCAAATTCCTCGCATGGATATTTTTCGACCATTGTTAGCAGTTGTCGCATCGCACACAGCAACAGCAACCTCGCTGTTTTCGATTATTCTTTCAACAGTTCTTCCAAATTTGAGCGCGTCTACTCAATCCCAAGTTATCACTAAAATTGAGGCGTTGCTCCAGCAATCCCAACACAACACTTTTTTTGTAGCCAGTTTGCACCAAGCTTACTTGTCACTACTGCGTCATCCATCGACACTTTTGTTAGCCCCCGACATCGTTGGCATTTCAAGTATTGCAAGCCGAAATTTTACCACAGGCCAACGAATCCTAGAAGAAATTATCATAAGAGCTGCCGACTCGCGAATTGTAAGCATGGCTTGGAATCAATTGCACCATATCCTACAGATGGTGCAAAATGAGTCCTACATGATGGCTCTGTCAGCTGAAACCTGCGTCCTATCCGAAACAAACTTAGCCCTTCATGCGCAATTATCTGGCGACCTTGTCGCTGCAATTCAACATTACAAGGATGCAGAAGGGAAGTTCAAATTACTCGACAAATCCCAAGACGTATCGCTATTGGAACAACAAAGATGGAAATCTGAGCAATATAATTGTTTAGCCACATTGAACAGATGGGACAAAGTGTTAGAAGAAGTTGAGTCTTTGGATCTGTGGCAACAAAATGAACCCTTCTTGGCAAATCATATGGGGTATTTCCTGGAAGCCTCAATGGCATTGAATGATAACGATCGATTGAAATCATTCTTCGGATCAATTAACAACCAAAGTGATAAACAGCGTTATTTGAACAGCCGTTTTCCAGACATTTTGGCTGCGATTTACCTGCAGTGTCAACAAACAAGTGATGCTCAAGCTGCAGTTGAGGATTTTTATCAAACGTGTTTGAATCAATGGAGTAGTATGCCTACTGCTCATCAAAAACGCCAACTGGAACGATTGCCAAATGCTGTGTTTTTGGATGAAGTGCTTAACACAGTACGAAATGCATCATCTATTGAATCTTGCATTTTAAAATGGAAATCCATCACACCTTTGGTTCAAGCGGACACCTTAAAGACTTGGTCATCGTACTACTTGATTCGCAATCTCGGGTATGATGTATTGACGGCTCATAGCCAAGGACAAGCGAAAGGTGATGACTCGATTATAAGAGAAGTCATGGCAGCTCGAGTGCATGTATTAATTCGTTTCAATGACAATTTCTAACATTTTCTAGGCAATGCTATCTTACGCAGAGGCTGCTGTAGAATCAAATGTCCTGGCGTTAGCAGGAAGACTCCTAACTGAATATCGCACTCTCTGTGATGAAAACAGCTTGCCTAAGCTCAGTGTACACATGGTCAAGGTGTACGCAAGTCAAGTGTCAAAGCTAGCAAGCCAAAAACTGCAAGCAGCCAGTGGCTTGCACGGAAATGATAGAGCACGCGTCATTTCCCAAGTGACAAATTATTATGCAGCTCTGACTCGCTTATTTGAAAATGACGAAGTCTTGGAACTCATTTCAACCATGCCACCTGATGCTCAAGCTGAAATTTGTGGATGGCAAGCTCGTGGACTGATGGAATCGTCGGATTTTCAAAGAGAGTACGGGGATCCTTCCACTAGTGTGAAATTAAGCTCTGCAGCTTTGGAAATCTTCCAATACCAGACATCCAAAGCCACCAACGTGACGACAATGCATCTGACTTATATCGAATATTTGGACAAAATCATCGAGCGAACACCTTCATCCACAGACCTCGTCAACCAATTTGTAACTAATGTCTTATGGGGAATGTCTATGGCCGATAAGGGTTGTTCAGCGTACTTTCCCAGAGTCCTTGGATTACTACGTGAGCATCCAACATTGATCAACATGGCACGAGAAAAATTGAAGCAAATTCCTTTGTGGACATGTTTGCATTGGTCCGCTCAAGTGATGGCTTTGATGAGTGAGAAGCCGTCGCCGTTCAACGATTTTATTCTGACACTCTTGGAGATGGTACTATGAATTGTTGTGATTTATCCTCATTTATGGTAGATGGCCGCTGAATATCCTCGAGCATTGTATTATGATTTTCGTCTGTCGCAAGAGTCGATTATAGACATTGAAACGAATCCACGCTTCCATCGCTTGTCGGCCGCTCTACGGGATGTGCACTTAGATCAATTTGTTGCTGCTCTGCATGGGTAATGTCAATGATTTGTTTCCTGATGATATTTTCAATGATGATAGATTGCACCATCCTGAAATTCGACTGAAAGAAGCCTTGCGCTATTTGTCTGATGTTGTTGAGTCCAAACCAGCTAAAGAGGCGTCAAAAATTATTGCTGCAACAATATCTCATGTGCTTGATGAAAGTTCAAAGATTTTAGGAAACCAAATCGGCGTTTACAATCGGCAATGGATCACGAAAAATCGAAAGCAAATTGAGTCTATGCTGGGAAAACATGGAGAACTTGCAAACAAATCAACTCTCCAGACTGCAAAAGGATGGCTCAGCCAGAGTTTTCAAGTTATGCCCGGAAAATACGGCATTGATAGACAGTGGAAAGCAAAATTATCTGATTTTTCAGACTGGTTGATGCAATTAGACCCTGTGAAGACTCGAATTGAGCTCCCGGGGCAATACATTAAACGTGACGTGCTTTATATTTATTGTAATTTAACAAAAAGTAGGTTGGGCGAAACCCGATCCTTCGACGCATACGTACATTTTAAGTTGCGATCCTCAATTAATGGTTCTTCCATCGAAACAATTGCCAAAGCGTCTCAAGTTGTACGCCAGTGACGAAAAAACATATTTGTTCTTGGTCAAGGTATTCGCTCGATTTTCCAATGATGTTTTATCACTCCATGGTAGGGAGGCGAAGATTTGCGCCTCGATCAACGCATTGAGCAACTCTTTGGGGCCATGAACACCATTCTGCAACAAAGCAACCAATGTTCTCGTCGACATTTGAATACTAGAACATACAACGTACATCTCTTAAAATATATGAAAAATGAAACTCACTCTTCTGTAGGTAATTCCAATGACAACGAAAATTGGGCTTGTCGAATGGCTCGAAAATACAACTACTTTGAAATCCATTGTGGAGCAAGAAATGTCCACCACGAAAAAGTCAAATTTGCTTCAAAGTCCGCCGGGTCAACTGTATGAAAATTTCTGGTCCAAACAGCGTGGGAAAACGTACGGCCAAAAAATTGCCACGGCTTCGTCGAGTGCAGTAACCTTGGTGTATTCCCAAGCACAGGAAATGGTTCCCATGGATTTAATTCGTCGCCACTTGGTTAATATGGCACAAACTCCCGCTGCATTCTTTCAATTGCGCGAGACTTTTTCGACATCTCTCGCTGCTTTTAATGGATGTTCCTACATTTTGGGTATTGGGGATCGCCATTTGGACAATTTTTTGCTCGATTACATCACAGGCACAGTGGTTGGCATTGATTTTGGAATTAGCTTTGGGTCTGGAGCAAGCATGTTGCCGGTGCCGGAGCTTGTTCCTTTTCGATTTACGCGTCAGTTGCAAGGCGTGCTGCAGCCACACAATGCGAAACTTTTATTCCAGCAAGACCTAGCTGCAGTGCTGGAAGCTTTGCGCGGCCAGCATCAGCGAATCGAGAGTGTCATGAGCGTCTTTTTGAACGAACCTTTGCTTGAGTGGCAAGTCACTGTCAAGAAGAAATCTCGACGCGATAAAGACCAAAAGGACGAAAATGCATCGTCATCGTGGCTTCCTGAATTGAAAATGCAATTGGCGCAGCGCAAGCTGCGAGGCGAGCATGTCGTTCACATTCTGAGAGAAGAATTACAGCTCAATCCCCACATTGCCAGCGTTTACTCGCACTTTGACCAGATCATTCCAGTCCCATCGGATGTTCCGAAGCATGGCTTCCTGTCTCCCCTTGACCAAGCCAAGGCACTAATCGATATTGCGACAGACGCGAATGTTCTAGGTCGTATGTTTCATGGATGGAGTTCATGGGCATAAGCGTGAGACTATGTAATTCATTAACAAGATACAGCGCTTGTACGACAGAGCGGACACGAGTGATCGCGCACGAGCCACGGAAACAAGCACTCGCCATGAAAGACATGAGAGCATGGTAGCGTGATAACCATGTCACTTTCGTCCGTAGGATCAAACTCACAGAGGCAAATGGCACAGTCTTCGAGACAGGAAATGCGGCTTATCGATGACTGAAACATTGTTGACTTGTGTTGTTTAAGAAGTGCGAGCATGCCATTTGCGAGTCGGCGTTCATCGTCTCGCAATTGAGGTGGCATATCCAGAAAGCTGTCAATTTGGTTGATGATTTCCTCGAGTCGATTCATTCGATCATGTTGATGTGCAGGGTGTTGTTGTTGTGTGAGATAGACTGTAACGTAGGCGATCAGCGTCGCGCGGACCTCCAAGCACGCTCGGAGGAACAGCTTGAGCTTGAGCTTACGTTCGCTCACGATGCATTTCGTATCTTCACTGAATCGCTTTTTTGGGAAATCGACGTTGGCGATCGGTGCCAAGAACCCAGCGAGTGTTGGGTTTGCTCTGCGGAAACACCGTAGTAATTGCTGGCGCACGCGGTGGCACTCTGAGTATCGGCGATCGACACCCCATCGCAATCCTGGCTTGGTGATTGTGTAATGATACACCGTGTAGGAGCTGCTTCCCCGCATGTTCGCTCGCGATGGATGGACAGACAGCGTGACATGCTTGAGTGATTCCTCAAGGGTCTCTCGCAAGCGTGCAAACCAAGCTTGTCGTGGATCCGTTCGGCGCATCAACACTTGACGACGATGTCGAAATGAGGAAGTTCGTGAAACTCCGACTGAGGTGAAACTGCCATTTCTTTAGCGTGAAACGGTTTTTCTTTTAAACTGCAATAAGAACCATGGTCGGTCTCACTCTTCACGGCACTGCTAGAGAGGACATGCTGAAATCTCCTCCTTTCCCCATCAATAAATTCATCCAGTTGACGGTCTCTGTACGCAAAGGACAGCATTCCATGGACGGATGCTCGGATTCAACGATGTCGCGATCCATAAGCAGACACGCAATCATTGGTTCTTACTTCAAATAACCTGTATAATATCATATTAAAATATGAATCAGAATTCAGAGTAAGTTGAGACTAGATCTTTAATACATCGATAACATTGTAACTCATATTCTTGATAAATTGTTCAATATTATATATTGTAAGAAATGATATATCAACATGTTGACTAGGAAAGTACAATCACAATATCGCCTGTCCATCAGCTTTGGCTAAGCTCCAGAAGCACAATGGCGGCGACGTCGACAAAGTAGATGAGGTCAATAGAGTCTTTTGTCGGCGAGAGAGGCAGGCCAACGTGAATGATATATAAACTCTCCATCAATAAACGCGGACAACGATGGATTTTTCCAACACCTCTGCCTGGATCGTTTCAACGCTTCCAACGGTTTTATTCTAATCCATGAATGCAGAACCCAGAGAAGGTCGAACACTGGACACATTTCTTTGCGCTGATAACGCAAACGCATCCATCAAATCGCGATGGAACATCCAAAGATGGCCCTGGAGAGTTTGGTTTGTCTTGGGCCGAGAAAAGTTGAGGAAAAACGCGCTTACGTTGCATGAACTTGTTCGTTTATAGTGTTCAAGGGTTAGATTCTATAGTACAGATTGGAGATGGACGATAGCGCCATGTAACATGGTCAGTGAGAAAGCGCCGTGGCCGGCGCTCAATCGATGAGGGAGAAACGCATCCATGAGAGCAATGTGAGAGGCAAGATGGTGACATGCAATCGGCCCGGCCATGACGACAACATAAGCCAGAACTGGCACCAACGCATCGGCGGTTCTACGAGAGAGAAATTAGCAAAGTGAAATGCCATGCAGACATTTGTACATGTGAAGTTTTTCCAAGGGTGGTGGATTCGGATGTGTAGCGTAGAATGCCTTGATACTGTCGTCGATGCAATGGCAGACTTGTGCGATGCATTCAATCTTTTGAGAGGGCGATCGTCGTGCTGGTAAATCATTCATCAGAGCGGTCGCTTGAGCATAACGAGCCAAAGTCAACTGTGACTTTATGGACGTTGGCAGCACTGTGCTCGATGAGCCATTTAGTCGAAACAGTGGCTCCATTTCCAGCAAGTCCATAATATCTGCGCGCTGTCGGAGGGATGTCGTTTGAGATGCCAGCTCAGCATCCTCGCCACGATGTTGAGCCATAAATAAGCCATGAAGCGTTGGTTGAAGGTGGACAAATAGCGCGTCTTCCACGGCCTGCTCGACTAAGTTGCTGCAGTCCGGTGGGAGAAACGGATATTTGAATTTGACAACTTGCACCATCAACTCGCTGAATTCACGCACGTCTGCGGTAGCACGATCCACAATGTCTTCTTTTTGATTTGAATCGACAAAGTCCATGTAAAGAGTATGGAATACCCGAGCAAACTCCAACAAGACATTGCCGAGCGAATGCTTGATCGGTCGGACTAGTGGTGTCGCTATTGGAGTGGCGTGGAAAATGTTGCTGAAATGCGCTGTAATACGATCCTCGGGAAGTGCTTCGCGGCTGGCAAGTCGTGCTTTCATGGTCTGGACAAAATCTGCATCAACCAGTTGTGCCAGCGCTTGTTTCTCGACAGAGGGTAAATCTACAAACAGTGCTGCAAAGACACTCTGCTTGAGCTTCTGTGGTGAAGATGAGCCAACACGGCGCTTTCGAGCACTTGCAACCACTTGGTCAATACGTGCTGTGCGGATGCCATTGTTCGAGTCAAGCTTTGCGAATTCTTGCTTGTCGTGTTCCTGGCGCAACATTTGGAACGATCGAAATCCATACTGTCGTCGCAGGGGAACCGTCATGGCCCGGACTCTTCCCATAGAAGCTGGGGATTGTCGAGCAAGATAGCAGTTTTCATTAGCTGTGAGATCCATCGATTCGTCTTCCATCGAGATATGATGGTCGCAAATGCGTCTCCTTCCATCGAGTGCGTTTCTAGAAATCGAAAATTTTGAATTATATTTTTGGGACAAGGATGTGACAAGAATTTGAACGTAACTTGATTTCACTATTGAAAAGTGTAGGTCGAACATTAACGTGGACGTGATAAAATAAATTTTGCAACGACATCCTCGTCTCCAAGGAAGCGGGAGAACATGGTCGCCTGTCAATCGAACTAGACGCAAACGCAAGGAAGGAGAATGTCAATGACAACAAAGTAAGAAAAGGCTTGATCCAAGTGGTTATGGCGCAAGAAAGCACACGGGAGAGACCCAGGGCATCCACGTGCTCGCTTGCGTTCGGATCGTCGAGCTGCTGAGAATTCAGGAGCGTGGCCACCGTGGCCGCGACGCAAAGACCACGCAATGGGCTCCTTTACAGCAGCTATATCATGTCAAAGCGCAAAATGGCTGGAAATTCCGCGAGGGGATTGAAGAGCGGGGATGTCGGCGATAGAGCGACATCAAAGTGCCTCGATCACACTGGAAATAATCTTGTAAAATGATTCAAGCAAATTGATTGGCTTAAAATATTCTAGATTCAGGTGATTGTATAGGTTTAATTGGTTAAAATATTTTATTTATAGCCAATTAATTTGGTTTATTCTGGTCTGTATTACGGTAAATGCGTTGGACGGTTATGCACTCGGATATTGTTCTATCGCCGCCAGAACGTACGCTGAATTTCTGCATGCTTCTGCGTGGGTATGCTAGTGCAAAGCACAGCAAGACAACGATGTTTTCCAAGCACGCTACGAAATTCAGCAAAAAATTGAAAAAGATTGACAGTGTGAAAAAATGATTGTTCATAAGATTGCAAAATGGTGGACGATGGATTATTTTAATTACTTTCAAACTTTAATCTTGAAATTTGTATGTCTTAAGTCGAAGGATAAACATTCGGTAAACTGAATTTTTAATGTACGAAACTAAATATACCACGATGTTTGTATGTAATAAAATATATACTCCAATCTGCGTTGTTGGGCGTCTGTGATTGGTTGATTCCAATGACGTTGAGATTTCGAGCGTTTTCCCATCTCTCCGAGAACGAGGTGGCCGCACGACAAAATAGCACCGCTCGTCGATTCTACAGCAGGTCGTAGCATGACGACGATCTTTGACAGCTACGATGAAGAATATAAGAGTATGACGAAGTCCATCTCTACCAAAATCAGCGAAATCGCGACGTACGAAGATGAACCAGGTGCGTCATTGTTGTTGTTGGTTTGATACGTATTGATGCCGCCCGATAGACAAGAAGCGGACGGCGATCACACATACTAGTGATTTGCTCACACAAGCATCTCAATTGGTAAAGATAACGACTTGAAGTTGACAATGATCTTGGTGATGTAGATTCAACAAATGGATTTGGAAGTGCGCAGTTTGGACGCAGCGACGAAACGAGAATTGTCGAAAAAAGTCGACCAGTACAAGAAGAGTTTGAAATCGCTTTCCGATGATCTCAAGACGATCAAAGATCGAGAAGAAAAACAAGGATTGTTTGGGAATGCTGAAGCACGAAGCCGCATGGCAAATGCTACACAGAAGTACGTTTCCTTTGCGACACCCAGATCTCATTTTTCGTTCTTTAGGCTTCAACAAACCGGCGATCGCATCAAAGCTGCCCATCAAACTGTACTTGAGACTGAAGAAGTCGCCATTGGTATCCAAGAAGAATTGAGCCGCAATCGAGAAAAGCTCGATGCGACACACAACAAAGTACAGCACGCGACGGATTGCACCCCTGCTGACATTGATGCTAGGTCAAAGGAGTCAACGATATGGCGCGGTCGGGAGGTCGAATCCTAGGCCGCATGAGCGCGAGGGACAAACGCCAGAAGCTCATTCTCTACGGTGTTATGGGCTTCATGATTCTTGCAATCTTGATCGTCCTATTCTCGACCATCTTTGGCAAGTAACATGAAATTTATTAATTCCTTCACACGGCAAATCGTTCGTTCTTTTCATGAGAGTGGCGAAGCACCTTCTCTTCGTCGCGCGGTACTGGATTCGCCCGCTTTAGATCAATACGCCGTACTTGCTTGTGCACTTGTGCATGTGGCCGACCACCCAAAGTCGAATATCCCACACGTCGAGCACGAACTGTGTGCACAAGAAGCACAGTAAGACCGAAAATGCATGCAGCGACCACCAGGAATTCCACAGCATACGGTGGGAGGAACTTGAGCGCGACCGAGTGCGACGAGGCAGCCTCTGGCGCGCCAATTTCATCGCGCACTGGGATATCACTACCTATTACAGAGCGTCAGATATAAAGAACGTCTATGAAGGGAATACCGTCGACTTGCAAGCTGTCGATGAGAGTCCAATTCTTCGTGCCGGTAGATGGTAGAGCGAGTAAGAGTTGGTAGGTGGCACTTTCGTGGAGATTGAAGTCGCACGTGCCAGTCGAACAGTTCGATTTTGGTGCCACGTTAACTTGGAGCTCGATCAAATGTTTTTGGTAGGGACCCGCGACGGGTTTGTCCATCGCGTCGAGAATTTTGATCGGCTCCAACGGGGCATTCACGTTGAGCATGTTATTCAATTGCTGAACCCCTTGGTCGCTTGCTTCATTTAGCCAACTGCAGTCTTTGGCGTCGCGGAGTTCCTCCAGACAGTACTTCGCAGACGAAGCCATGGCGGCTGCGGCGAGGTCTTCCATCGTGTGCTACGAACAAAACTTTGTGTTCGAAATTGGATCTTGAACGGATTTCCGAATAAATATCCGGATAGGCAAATGGAAACGAACAAAAATCCGGATATCTACTCAAATATCCGGATGATGGACTTCGGCCGGATAAGGATTCATATATCCGGATTTACCAGAATGAAATCTGATGATGGACACGATTAACCGGATAATATTTTATCCGAATATTGCAGAATGATGGTTTTCGGTTAGTTTGTCATTGAAAGCAGAACAAGCATGAGCGTTCGGCTCGATGTCGAGAGAGAAGCTGAAAAACGTGTAATACTACGCCGTGAAGAGCTCAACAAGCTTTGTGTCGTACGCGACGTTCGAAGTTCAGATAGCTTGAGCAAGGCATTTCAACGGGCGTATCAAATCTACCGCCAATGCCAAGTTTATGTCGTCGAGCGTGACTACGACCACGCGTAAGACACCGACATGCAATGAGAACTTCACGCGATTGTAGATACATCTTTCTCTGGCTCCTGGTTGAGTACGTTGGTTTGTGCATCGTCGTTGACCTGATGAAAAATGTTACAGGCTCTACAAGAAGAAGATGCCACTCCATCGAGATTTTTACCACATCAAGTATGAAAAGGATCGGAGGCGATTGGATGCGGTAGAGTGCTCTTCCAAGGTGGAGAGCGCTCAGGTTAGATTCTAGAAATGCCGCGATGCTTTGGGACTCCTCGATCGAATCTTGGATGGTATGCTTGCTGAGGAACGCCAGCATTTGTTAGACGAAACCGACGATGACCAGCATATCCTCGACGGTCCACATGCGGTTGAAATCGTGCCTGTTTTGACCAAAGCTGACGCTGTCTCCTCTTCGTTAACAATGAGACTCCAAGCATTGAAAGGCGAAAAATCACCACCCAGAGTTGATCGAACAGCCAAAGAGAAAGCTTTCAGTGCCATCCGACTAAAATCCCAAGGATACGAACCCATACCAGTTGCACCAGCACCAATACCGCGACCACCTGCACCGACACGTCCAGCGTATCCAAGCGTCCATGGATCATCCCCAGCTTGGCTCAATGCTGATATTCAATTGCGGCGTTCCAGCATTCATGACAAGGCCATGAAAATGCGGTAAGCCCGTGGACGAAGTGTATCATGCAAAATGGATGATGCAGGGAAGAAGTTCGCATGATGTCAATACCATCGTCACTCGTTGCTGAGTTTACTCAGCTGGCAGAGCCAAATACACTCTTGCCACCGCATGGCGTTGAGACGTGCGGCATCTTGGCTGGAACTTTGGTATCTTTATGGTGCTAGCTTACTTGAGGAGCTCATGAGATTGTGTTTCTCGGTAGAAAGATCAAGAGTTGTCCATAACGACGCTTGTGATTCCCAAGCAACAAGTTTGATCGTGGTCCTTTCTCTTTGTTTCAAGCGTTGCTGGCTTTAGGGATCATCTGACACTTGTACCATGACGCATGAAGAAGAGCTCTTTGAGTTTTGCATTGAACACGATCTCCTTACGCTTGGGTGGATCCATGTACGTCGAAGCCTTTCCATGCATGCATTTCACTTTGAGTCTTCCAGACTCATCCATCACAGACGTGTTTCTTGTCGTCCGTGGATATTCATACACAATGTGGCTTCCAAGCCATGCTTTCAGAGGTAACAATTGCACTGGAGATGAGCATCTTGATTTCACATGTTTCTAGGCGATTGCCATCGTGGTTGCACCACGAGATACGAAGAAAAAGTAGGTTTCCAACTACGATCAATGCTTGACAGACCTTGTAGCATTGGTGTATTTCGTCTCACCATGCCGCATGGACTGGAACTCATTCAGAATTGCAATCTTACGGGCTTTCATGAACACCCAAGCAATATCGAGATCTACTCGGATGCAGTTCAGCTGCGGTGGGATTCAAATCGTGCTTGTAAAGTTGTCGATATGCGCAAAGGGATGGTGCAGCAGCGGTTCGTCTAGTAAAACTATAAAGACAAATGCAACGACGACGTCATATCTTGTACTTGAGATTTAGAGCGTATCTCTACTGCTGCTTGAATTTGCCGACGACGGGCACAGTCGGTGTGGCATTCTGAGCGTCTTCTCGAAATGCTTCGATGATATACACAAGAATCACAAGATTCACGACGCCGATCGCGCCAAAGCCACTGAGTAATACAATTAAAGCAAAGTTGAGCGTTGAGCTTACCTCCACATCGTTCTGTTGTCGCTTGCTACAAAGGTGTCAGCTCTCAAAGTGATGAGTCCGTTGCACCTTGGAAGACATAATTGTGGAGATAATAGAATGTTGCGACGGGTAAACTGAACATGAGCACTGAAAAGAAGATAAGCTTGCGAATGACATGGCGGTTGTGCTGCTGATCCCTGCACCAGGTTGTTAGATGCCTAGTATGAACAACGTACGCTGCGCGACGTTCTGCCAGCGATGCGCTCATGATCTTTGAAAATAGCACCGTCCTTTATTACTAATAGAGTCCAAAAAGTATGCTTTTTATTTCATACAGATAGCAAATATTTCCGTAATTTCTTTGTCTTATGGCATAAAATCCACTTTAAAATATATAAATACGTATGTATTCCATTTATAAGAAAAACTGTACGGCTATAAGTGTATATCATATATTACTAGCAACGAATGCATCAAGTGATTTGCTTGTGACCTTCGATCGTGTTGCCTTGTTGCTGTCTTAATGTGTGCTACATTTGTTGCCGAGTAATGTATGTGTGAGCTTCATGAGCTAAGCAATGTTTAATTTTCTTAGAGCTAAGGAAGTTAAGGAGTAAACTGGCCGCACGAGAAAGCAATGCGAAGTATATTCGAGTCGTCCTTAGAGAACATGCAATACAAATGTCGCGAAGAGAGGTGCAGATTGAATGGCAGACAATTTGCTTCGTTGACTGATGGTCAGTGGAAAACGAACTGCTCGAAGATCGCGACGGCATGCCTCCCAAGCGGCAGTTCCAGTTGTCTATCAAAAATACCGTATTTACTTTGTCCATTGGTGGTCATGTATGGGGTGAAGGGTTTATAACTTCTACTAGAAGATATAAAATACGGCATATTTGAAATGAAAATCACCTGAAGAAAGTGTACTGGTCTTTCGTGCAAGGGGTTCCCAAACTGGCATTTTCGAAAAAGCCAAGAGTGGGGGGTTCGGTGGTTCAGCATGGCAGTGGGCAAACAAAAGCAAATCCCAAGTCGCCGGTCAACGCGAAAGCAAGGCGTGACTGGAAAGCCAGAGATTGGAGACGATGACCATGTCGACAGCAAAGATCTAGTTGTGATCCAAGACTCGGCGTCTGAAGATGCCGAGGACTCGATGCCATCTGCCCAATCTACAGCTACTGTCATCACCAAGATGAAGAAGACCAAGGGCAAACAACCAGTAAATGCGGCTCACACGTACATTACACCACCGCCGAGAAAACGAGGACGTCCTCGCAAGAATCCTATATTGCAGACTACGTCCACGAGCGGTAATGACGATGAGCACGGACAGAGGGCCGCCACTACTGCTGAAACTGCAGACCGTCAATCCAAGCAAGACATTGCACATTTGCCTCCTGCAAGCGAAGGCCAGCCTGATGAGATTGTGAATGAAACTGAGTCACAGAATTTGGCGTCCAACGATGAGAGATCTCAAGATATTTCGGACGACGCAGTCCCTGAACGACGTGGCGATGGACCCCCGTAAGACTGCAGCAAACCGACCAAGATTGATGATATTGTATAGACAACTGCGGCGTCGTGTGCGATGGACCACTCGTGAAGAAGAATACTTCATCAACATGATCAAAACGCACGGTCCTCAATACGCATTCATTGCGCGGGAAGGCATCAAAGCTGGTATTCTCTATGTAGGACGCACTGGCCATGATCTTCAGGTATGTCTTGAGGGCTTTATTCATTATGAAAATCCTTTTAGGACAAGTGGCGTATTCTACGGAGACGTGGCGAACATATACCCGAAGAAGCATTGCAAGTTGCAGCTGGGAAGCGCCGCCCCCAAAAACTTTGGACACCAAGAGATGCCGACTACCTGGTGGAAATGCATGCCAAGTACGGCAATTGCTTTGCCTGGATCCTTGCGGAAGGGCAGCAGCAAGGGTATTTTGCCGAGCGAGATGCACGGCAACTAAAGGCAAGCTGCTCATAACTGCTCGACCTTTCTAAAACCGTCGAGTAGGAAAAGATCAAGCAGCTCTCTCTGAAGAAAGCTCGTCAAGAACGTCGCCTTCAAACACAGTTGCAGATTGCAGCTGCTGCTGAAGGAGTTAATCCCCTCCCCGAGGACTTTGATGGAGTTTCACATGAACATGACGAAGAAATTCCAGTGGCGGAGCCTCAAGATGAAATGCTGGCTAAACCCACTCAACCTTTGCCAAAGCGCAAAGCAGAATCTTCGTCAGATGATGACGATGAGCGAAAGCCAAAACATCCAAAGAGCATTGTGTTTGCCGACGACGATGAAGACGGACCACAAACTCAAGCACTCGATGATCAAGACGATTCTATTTCCCCTGAATTGGAACCTTCCCAGTCCGTCAATGCTTCTCCAAAATCTGATACTCCTCTTTCAGCTCTGACGCATTCTGTGGACTCGGCTCCACGACGCCACAGCTTTCCCAATGCGAATCGTAAACGCCATGTCACGCCGAACCAAGTGACCGACTCAGGTCGACGGGCGAGTTACTCGACGGAGACTCAGCCAGCGTCTAGTGTATCGAGCACAACACCGAATGCGCCGAAAGTCGCAGAGGAAGCTGTTCAGGACGGTGAAACTATCAAGTTCTTCTTGGAAATTGTGCATGGCTCAAGCCGACTTCCTCGACAGGTTTTCTTACCCGGAAATAAAATTGTTTGACGAGGCAATTCATGTAGGAAATCGCATTTGGGTACATGAAGACGGGACTGGACTTGGTCGAGCACGTCGTGGAAAATTTTTTGCCACGAAGTGTAACATCGCGAGATGTATCAGCCATGTGTGAAGGTGTCGACGTGCCACTCGAGACTGCGATTGGCGACAATGTTTATGAATTCGACACGATCGAGCTTCGATTTAGATAATTACTGCGTGGAAAACTCGACGTGTTTCTTGAGATTTTGGTTGTAGTATAAAAAGTCGTGAAATCGAAAGTAAGTCACCATTTCAGCAACGCCAGCACTGCCTTGTTGATGGCAATCGCGACCGCGGTGACCCAATTGAGCACAGACGCTGCATCGATGTTCACCCGTCATGTGGGCTTTACTACCGCAAAGTTGACAAGATTCCCCTCGGTATGGACAATCTTTAGCCAAATGGTCTCCACGGCGTGTACACAAGTGGCAGCGATGCTGTTCGGTGCAGTGGCTATTGCGTCCACATAATGAGCATCTAGAGATGATTGTGAGAAAAAGTTAATAGAGCATGCGCACGTTTCGTTGGTTGAAGTGGACGCGGGTTTCGTTTGGCTCATCATTCGATCAAGGGTTCGAGTGACTGGCAAAATGGAAAACGCATGTGATGTGCGTCGCCCAACGCCAAGGCCATCTTCTTTGAGGAAAATTTTCATCGTTGCATCTGCGTACCCTTCCGACGTCGGTGGGTATGCATGAACAGTGTCCAAAGGATGCATAATGTTGATGAGCTGATTTCCTCCATAAATTAGCCGCAAACGAGCTGCAAAACCAGCATCGCCAGCTCGGGGTGAGCCGAAGAAGACGGCGTTGACCTTTCTTAGACGATTCCTGTGCTTTGCAAAGGCAGCTTCTCCCAACTTGAGCATAAAGAGCTGGCCAAGCATGCCGCCCATGCTGTATCCTGTCACGTGGATGTGGTATCCTTGAGCAATGTACGGCAGCACGGCCTCCACGATGCCATCGTCCACCATCTCTTCAAAATACTTCAGGATACCTTTGTGAACTTTGACAACACGGGCACTCTCAACGTTTGGTTCGTCTTCTTGAATGTCGAACAAGAGAGACGACGCCGACTGCGACGTGGTCTGTTTGAAAGATGCTTGGGATAGGACAGTCGAATCCTACATGATGATGTGAGATGAAGAGTCGTGAATAGGTAGATAGATACCTTGATTGTCACGGACGATCTATGACGAAGACGAGGTGTATGACGTTCCAGTTCAGAAATTTCGTCAACAGATTGCAAACCGGTCATTTCAGTTAGACCTCGACTGAAATTGATACTGAGCATATTGTGAAGGGCCTGACGGACGCGCGTCTGTTCTCCATCAGTCCACGCAGCACCAAACTTTGATCCGAGGTATTTGACCATGCTATGAACGTGGGAGTAATCACCACCAAGGGTCGCCGTCACGCCACTTGCAATACCATACAACGCACTTGACACAGTCAAATGACTGAGCTGTTCACGAACTTCTTGTATTTCTTTGTCGGCAAATCCTCCCCAGAAATCACCCCACATCGATTTTATCGTGTCTGGCGTTCCGGCAGGGCTAAATGCGAGCACAACATCACGCTCTGACTCGGACATAGCGTTTACGCATTCCCACAAGTGTGCACGTGCACAATGGATCTTGTTTTGAAATATTGATTTCAGCTCATAGACGGGCGATGCTTCTTTGAGACCACGGTCAACTCGAATGCGAACTCCAATTTGAAATGCAACGTTCTTGTTTCCATCAGCATCTTCATTGACGGCATCATGTTCTTTTAGCATGGAAAACTTGGCCGTCAGGAGAAGTAATTGGCGGCCTTGTTTGAGGAAGAGTCGTCTCGCAGAAAACATTCGATGCATCTCCACGAGCGAAGCAGCGCAAAGTGTGTCAAGTTCCATTTCAAATTTTGTCTGGTCTTTATGAGTCACAGTCACATATTCTTGCTCCGAGACAAGAGCCAATTCACCCACAAGTTCTGGTGAATCCACAACGACGGCATCGACGCCCCATTTCTCGAGCTCAGCAAATGCAACATTGTAGACCTGGTTCTTGTCTTCAACAGACTTAAGGGTAACAATAAATGCTTTTGGCGCATACTCTTGTCGGATTTTGCGAATAAGATTTGGCACTCGTACCAAATTGAGAGCAAGCGCATCCTTTTGTGTCTTTTCAGCCGAGTTGGTGGACAAAGTGACATTTACATCGGTGGAAGCTGTTGGGACGTAGTATTCCAACACTGATGCGGCCAATACGACCATTCCTCGCGTGCCAGCAGCTTCGATTTGTTCAGACGCAGCACGCAAGTAGAATAAATATTGCTGCACCGAATCGAACCGGAGGTTGAAGAGGCAATCTTGTGATTCTTGCGATGCTTTTAGGATGCACGCAATGTGACTTCGACGGACTGAATCTTCCGCGCGCACAACGAGTGAATCATCTTCCTGGACTTGAAGCATAGACATGAACATGTTGTCTCGGATGTATGCTTGAAAATGGCGCGAGAAAGGCGCTAGGGATCCCCGTCGTGATAAAAAAATAACAGCATAGCCCGCGCGAAGAAACTGCTCGGCAGTCGCAGCCCCACGATCTCCAAACGATACAGCATCCATGACGCTCTCGCTGTTGAGCGGGACAGTCGCCGATCCAGACGTGACAAGTGCAACACGACGACCATCGTTAATACTCCTCGCGACAAATTGTTTGACAGCTTCAGAATACTTTTCAAGCTCCCACGAGTCTTCCACGGGCGTTGAATCAAAGAATTTCTTGACGTATTCGTCGGCATCTGACGCAAATGCGCTACCACCGCGACGGAATGTACCCCATAGTTCCATTGTGTCCAATTCCAAAATGTCACTTCTGCTGACGCGATCACAGAGCCCATTACTTGACCACACCAGCGACGACCTAACCCCATAGAATTGGTTTTAATTGGATAAAATAGTTTTGATGAATTGTTGTGTAAATTCACTTTATCTGACCAATCATACGGTCAAATTACTAAGAGGCACTAAAAGTAGAGCCCCACAAACGGAACTTGGGTAGTTCTTGCACGTTTATAATGGCTGAGCTTCATGCCACGCGGACGACGTCAGACATTCGCCCAGAAAATTGCGCTCACCGAAGCGAAGCGGAGGTTGAGTGGAAAATTTTCTGTAGGCGGATGACTCGGAGGAGGGAGCCCCCAATGTGCACCAAAAAGGGACTTCTTTATATTTACTCTCATCGGGAAAGGCGGCAGGTAGGCCGTAAGGCCGTGCCGCCACCCTGATGAGGCCTGTTTGAGTTCTTGGCCTAGTCGTCTTGACTATTATTGGTCAAATAGTTGACACATACGAGTTATGATTGGTAGATTATTTTATCCAATGAAATTGCTTATATTTTAATTTTCTAGGGTTAGGTCGTCGCTGGTGCGGTCAATTTGGCCCTGGTCCGCGATTCGGTTCTGGTACTGTCAGACTTTATCCTACACTGTAAAAAACTGATCATTTTGGACCTGCCATTTTTTGGTTTTCAAGCTTTTGGTTCTGTGGATGTCTCTACCTCACCAACACGGCGGATTTCTCGATGATTTGCTCGCCGCGCAAGCAAGTACCGACGCTGCTGAATCACCAACTCCTCCAGAGACACGCCGAAACTCACGAGTTGGTCGGAACAAGAAGACGACAGAGACCAAATTTGAATGGACGGATGAAATGATACGAATCATGCTCCGGCCCCGCTTTACCGATTCCACAATAATGAGTCGCTTTTTAGCTGCTGACACGAACAACAAAAAGAAGACGTTCTGGTGTAACTTTGCTGCAGTTCTTACGAGCGAAGTTGGTGTGGGTGTGCAGTGGGTGTGTCAGGGAACCAGAACCGACTCGAGAGCAGTTCTGTCCAGAGAACCCATTGAAGGGGCTAGGTATAAATTTAACCAATAAGAAGAATTTGTTGTAGAACGTAAAACCAGAACGTTTTTGCGGACCAGGGCCTTAATGGGCTCTCGCGATCACTGTTTTTTGGGTACCCCCACCCCGGTCAGGGACAATAAAAATAAAATACCGGATGTCGGGTCCCTTTTTATAAATAGCACTCAAGTCAACAGCACTTAAAGACTCAACAAGCAGCTCGAGCTGCTGGAGTTCGCAAAGCTTCCTGAAGAATCTGTAAATAGAGTACGTGATCTTCTAACAGCTTGTCGTATCATGCACGAGCATATGATCCACAACAGTCGACTGTTAACAAACAGCACATTTCTTACACAATAAAAAGTTATGTTTAGATATGTTTTTCATGCTCAAAAATCCAGACATCAAACAAATCGATAGCGCACTCCTTATTGACCCTGCAGATTGGTTAGCTTAAGCAAAGTGCACTGGGAGAACATGCAGGAATTATTGACAGGATAATCAAGACACTTGGAGTTGTGCCAAGAATTATTTTTGAGAAATAGTGTAATTAAGTGGAGAATTTGATTTTAAATTAAAAACATTTTTAAATTCCAACTGTCGCTGGATTGTAATACAGTGCCAATCACTGCATGGCACACTGTGCTCCAAGATTCCGTGCCAAAGCGTTGGCAAGCTGGTGCGACAGATTGTCCAAGAGCGTTTGTGACTCCATCAACGACATGAGAATGCGCTGCTTGCCTTCTGCTTCTGACGTCAAAGTATAAGATGGAATCGGCGCGTTGTCCAAGTCGACCAACAAAGCTTGGATATCGCGATGATTGCCATCCTCGATCATGGACATCATGCGTGACACAGCCTGCGCTTTGCATTCAACCTTGAGTACCTACAAGATGAGATACTGGTTTAACAAGCACACGGAAGCAATGGTGATACCTGGGAATGCACTTGATCCACATCGATAAGTGAAAACAGACGCTTGGTGGCGGCCGAATCGTTCTCTGAGCCTTGGGTTTGTCTTCGAATGAAATCGAGCTCGCCGGCGTATTGCTTGCATTTTGACTCAAGCGCAATAAGGTCGTCGTTTTTGCGAGCTAAAATACGTTGCATTTGTTCCCTCTAAACAGAAACGGCGTTGGTTGAAAGATACGACAACATGAACAACCTCGGAGCCCTTCAAATCCATCTTCGACATGACCTAGTTCATCTCAATCACAATAGCATATTGCTTAAGTTCAACCTTGTAGTCCATTTCGAGGTCTTTAATATACAATTGTTGCTTCCTTATCTGGGCATCAATGTCTTGCAATTTCAAATCCTTCTCAGCAAGTAGTCCTAAGCATTTCCTCAACGGTGCTGAGCTACAGGGACGCTCATACCTTCTAGACTTTGAATTTGAGCGCAAGAGCTCTTGTATGATGCTTCAAGGGCTTCCTTCTCTCCTCGTAATGTCTCTAGCTGATGAAAATCGAGAAAACTTGGACCACCTGTGTGGAATCTTACCTCTCCTTGTACTTTGTCCATTGCGGCGCTTAGATCATTCTTGTCGGATTCCAGGCGAATATACTTGTGTTGAATATCTTGCAGCATGTGATGGACGCCGCTGTTGGCTTCGTCGTCCAGTTTCCGCTTCATATGCTTGAGAGCTTGCATGAGTTTGTTGTTAGCTGCTTTTCGGGATTCAATTCGCTGTGCTTGCTGTTCATTCACCTTTTCAGCTTCTTTCAACTGTGCAAATAGCTTGGAAATCTACGCACATAGTGAATTATACGCTGCTCACAAAGATATTGCAGACTTGACTCTCCAGCTGATAAACTTTGGAGTCCTCTTCGGCCTATGAGCATCATTACAAATGGTTTAAGCGAAATGATTCACCTCAGAAAATCCATCGTCTTGGTGCGACTGTGAGCGGCGAGAGGCGGACAATTGAATGCGCGGGTCGGTCTTGAGCCATTCGATTGTATGTCGTTGTTTGCCCAGCTGAAGTTGCATCTTTTCAATCATGGCGTCTTTCTCAAGCATAGAAAGTTCGAGGATTTGGCGATTTTTGTCGAGAGTTGCGTTCGCTCGCAAGAGTCTGGTCTCGAACAGCTTGAATTCATCCGCAAAGCGTTCCTTCTCTTGCGATAAGCGAAGTTTGAGCTCCTCTTTCTCGTCGACCTCAGTACGAAGAAGCTCTTTCAGTTTGGTACAGTCAACACACCAACTAGCACATGATTAGTGGATGTTATCATTCACTCATGCCTGTTCAGCTCGGGTATAGCTTCTTGAGATGTCCTGTGTCTTCCTATCCTGTCCATGTTGATGCGAGACATCAACTCCCAATGAGGGTTGACGGGTTTAGGGGTTTAAACATTTAGGGGTGAGGGGGTCAGAGCTTGAAGGGTTGAAGGGGTTCATGAATTAGAGGTTAAGGGGTTGTAGGGTTTACTATTTCACGCAGTCATAGGCGGGCCCTCGGGACCTGCGCTTGCAGTTTTAGGCGTCTCGTGGAAGGTCTGTCTTGGCAATCCTGCGCTCTTGTACTTGAAGGGAGAGGCGTAGTTTTGAGTGTAGGCAAATAAGGAGGAGGCCGCCCCAATCACAATGCCAGCCTAAGTTTTCCCATTGAGGATACCAAAGGGTGAGCGAACAAATGTACCAAAATGTCAGAGTAGTGATGCCAATTGTCTTGTGAGCGTGTGATGCAGATCCAGACCGCCAACATCGTTGGGATGAACGCTGCAAAGAATTGAATGCTCACAAGAATTCCTCGCTCTGACGACAGCACGGACGAAGTGAGCACTTTGCTTCGTCCAAGCAAGTAAAGCTACACCAGTGGCTCTGTGAGACGATTAGATATAAGAAAACGCACCGTGAGAAGGAAGAGCGTGGAGAAAGCACCTGATGAATGCCCAGAAGGAAACGATTTACGTCCCTCTTTCTCCCCATCAGGATCTCTGCACAAATTGGTCACGCCGTCCCAAACGACGGACATATCCCAGTCGCACATGTCATAGAAACTTGGACGAAATCGGCCCACAACAACCTTGGCGAAATTGGTGAAGAGCTGTGTGAGCGTCGTCGCAGTGATAAGAGTGAGAAAGAAGTCACGCGTGTCGTTGTGAATATGGTGAAGCCACTGGAGTAATGCGTGCGTAAGCACGGGCACTGCGTAGAAAATGACAACAGCGAGCCACATGGGCACTACAAGTTGCTCATCAGGAGGAGGAGACGCCAAGTTCATACCTTGTTCTTTGCCTTTCTTGAGGTCAATACTTGCATCTCGTGCGTAGATCACATGCGTTTCGTTGAGCTGGACAACCACGCGTGGAATTGGACCTATGGATCTTCACTGTGAAGACCTGTGGAACGGGAAGAAGCTTACGTTGATGGAGTCCAAGGGAAGTGAAGGCAAAGACAGCGATGATGACGACAATGTTAGGGACGAATTCCCATCCGCGGTATCTGTGCATCTTCTGATAGAACGGCGTGGACATGGCTTTGATGCTTTCTACGGAACGCCGTGAGCATGCTTCTTGTAACCTTACTACCTCTGCGAGGCAAATGGTGCAATGGCTACGGAGGTGGGTTTAAAATTAACGTTATTAATAGTTATCGACAACGTACCGGTATTCTTTTTTTATGATGTGTGTCACACTGTGAGATGAGGTACATGGAGCCAATCGGTGGCTCACAGCCAAGTCGACAAAACATTTCATGGCAAATGGAGCCAACGCAAACTTTTGCGGCATCACAATACGTGGCATTGACGGAGAGTTTGATGGTCTCTGCAAGGAATACATTGACTCTTAAGCTTGGATCTCCTCTGACGAGTATGAAATATACATACGGAAAGACATTGTCAAACGGTCAACATTGCATAGAATCTTGCGGGCTCAAATCTTCCAGTCATGCTCGATGGATTCAGTAAAATAGACAACGAGAGAACTCATTGATTTGGGCTGGGAAATTCGTGGACGAAAGATTTGAATTCAATCCTGACAATCGACTTATCCCCATGAATGATCTTGTCAAACTGTCATCTTTGCCTGGACTGTCGTTTCCACCAAGCCATTTTGCACTTTTTGTGATGGATGTAAGGCTGTCGACGACAAAACTGTTAGTATGCTTTCAAGCAACCTGGTTGAGAAGTCCACCCTGAAGCTCAGGAGAGGAGAGATGTGCTCTTGGTTATCTGGTTTTGGATTGTCAAGCATTATGGCATGTTACGTGCGTGTCGGGGGCCGTCCATTACAATTTGAGCAACCACGCAGCTGTTTTGTTTCTACAATCCCATCGGGTCGACTTGATTGCATTCGTTTCTCGCTGGCGAATGTTCCTAAGAGGAAATTGATGAAAATGTTCGACGCAAACGAATGTCTGGCCTTCGATTGTTGCGAACGTACCTGGCAGGGAGGAATACAAATCTCTTCCTTACACCAACTTTCAGAAACTCAAGCAGGCAAGAACATCACATTGCTGCCTGGTTGATTTGAACACCAGGCACTCCTGGATAAGGAGGATATCGTTTCCTTCGACAAAATGGAAAGAGCAACAATCGTGCGTATTCTCTACATCATTGACAATCAGTTGAATAAAGAGATAGCTCAATACGAGTTCTTTCAAGAGTATATGCTTCACGCGAACCACGTCCGCTTTCGGTGCATTACATTCGGGTCTTCTTGCAGGCATCTTCGAGTCAAAGGTTCGCAAATTTCAGTATGAACCAACGCTGCTCGTATTTGATTCAACCAATTCGTCTCTTGATGTGGTGCTTGCCGTATTCATACAGCCTCGCTCCTTCAAATCCACCAAGCATCAATGTGAAGTTGTCAACAGCTAGCATTAGCTTCTGAAGAGCAGATTGGCATCCTCCGTGGCCGAGTACATAAAAAAAATTGGCGATTTGGTCACAACATCCTAAATCCGCCAAGTCATGACGATGCATGTCGTATCCAAGTGTACCGCGTCCAGATTTCTCTTATTTGGTGAAGCTTCCGTGTTCATGGCATTGTGTGACTATCGACACAGCAATGAGACCATAGACCAAACGGGATGCCTTCATGTTGCTTGTCTGCAGTCATGACAACAAGTTCGACTTCTATAATGTGGGCAACCGATCGATTCAAGCGATGTGGTTTCTTGGAACGCTCCATTTCATTGCGATCACATTGAATATCCAACGCTGGGTGGGTGAAAAAGGCACACGACACAAAATTACCTCTTCATAGACTCTCTTCTCCGATGGATCCTTCGCAGTGAATAAAATGGATCTTGTTTGTTGAGGGCGCGCACTGTTAGGTGGCGAAGTCTCCACAATAATGTCGTGGGTCATATTGTGGAGACGTCGCCGTTCAAAAGTACGCACTTCCTCAACTAAAAAGATCCGATTTATCCGGATCAACTCGTGGAAAGTGCGTGCCATGATACTCAAGAGCGGTGTTGTCGGCGCCTTGGTATTGATCCTTGTGCCATGGGCGTTGTATTTTGCAGAAAGATTCTTTCCACGTAAGATGCACTCATCGATATGCTTTGTATTTATGCCACATGTAGAGGACGTTTCGAGTGATTTGGTTCAACTGGGCTCGATCTCATCGTCGTCTGTCAAGGTGTGGTTGTTTTCAACGGCAGCTACGAAGGCCCATGTATCGTACGACGACCAAGATGGGGAACACAAGTCTTTGCTATTTGATTTCGACGAGAAACATCCTACATTGACTGTCTTATTGTCCGACTTGAATCCTGAAACGCAGTACAATGTGACGATTGAGCTGCTGGAAGCCAACAACCAAATACTCTTCACGGATAGAGTCATGTTCAAGACACTCGGGAGTAATATGTCCCGCGTTCGATTTGCATTTGGCTCATGCACCATGGCAATCCCATTGATCCATCCCTTCCTTGGTACACCCTCGCAAGACTTTTACTGAGATTGACTCGATGCTCCTCATAGGTTTCAGCTCAAATCTTCGCTACATCGCAACGACTTTACGCCCAGACTTTATGCTCTTGCTGGGCGATCAAATTTACGCTGACGTCGATATCTCCGCCAACGCTGAACAGCTCTACCGGACCACCGTCCATGACGATGCGTATCAAGCTATTGGTCGATCAACACCGTTGTTCACCATGTACGATGACCATGAGATTTACAACAATGTCTGTTGCCTCCCATCCCTCTGAGACTCATCCAATGTAGTGGAATGCAGGACCAGACGATCCACTTTACCAAGAGAGCATTCAACTCTACGAACGATACTTTGGCGACAGAAATCCTGCTCGACTCGAGCCTGGCGAGCATTATTATTCATGGAAAACCGGCGTAGCTGCCTTCTTCATGCTTGATGTCGTACGCCACTCAGTCAACTTTATGAACTGACGTTGGGTTTAGCGCAAATATGCGTCGCCAAAGTATAGCCCTGATGGGCCAACCAAGACAAAACTGGGAGCGACACAGAAGGACCTTTTTCTCTCGTGGCTCCAGTCCTCGACAGAACCGTTCAAGATTGTCATTTCGTCCATGGTGGTATCGGATTTGGGCCAGCAAGCCGTCGATGAAGGCTGGGCCCTCTACCAAACCGAGTACTTGGAAATTGCCTCGTTTATAAAGAGCCACAACATCTCAGGCGTTGTTTTGCTCTCGGGGGATTTGCATTTTGCTGGAGTCTTTCAACACACACCGTTCGATTTCCTCTTTGAAGAATGAATCCAAACGTGCAACCTGTCTAACGACTTGTCAGTAGGTTGGCGCCTCGCCCATTTCGGCGTTTCCAGTGTGGCCTTTTCAGAGTGTGCCAACATCATCCCATCGAACGATTTTTCAAAGTTGGACGGGATTTCATTTTGGTTTCATTTCTGTTGTCGATAAAGCTCAAGACGACCTGCCTGCGATGGATATTACAATCTTCCGCAAACGTATCCATGATCCATCCTCTGTCTTCGAGATGCGTCTCCTCTGGGCCGACACGATTCCGCAACGATATTAATTTTTCTTCAAATTACCGAATGTGCCACGTCGGATTAAACACAGCCCATTTGTCGGTAGCTGCTCTACCAGAGGGTGAAATGGGCAACCGGCGTCGTAGATGCGATTTCCACAATACTGGAGATGCACCGTGCTTCGTCTCTATCGCGCGCAACTCGGCCATACGTTTTGGCATCCTTGTCGAGCGCATTGTGAACCATGCTGAGTGTACAGAGCTCACACAAGTTGTTTGGTTCCCATGGGTATGCCGCATGAAGTAAACCTTGACAAATGTGTAATGTGCATGAAGGCATGGACGACGTACGCTTAGTCGATGTTTACGGTTCTTTTCGATCCGAGTATCGTAGGGATACGACCAGCCCTTCTTGTTGACATCGGGGTTGACAACAAACCGGATGACTCCATCCTCTGTGACCATACGTTGGGCAGGGTAGTCGCCCGCACTGTCGATGAAGGATCGATCGTAAACATCTCCTAGTGCAATAGCTCTTGATTCATCAATCGTGTCGCTTTCGTATCGGCAAATTGCTGCATCGCACGGGATATCTGTCGTGACAAAAACGCTCGAGCCGCAGAATCCAGTGTTCTTGTGTCCTCCTCGTGCCGGGCAACAGTGAGGAAAGCATCTATGTCACGAACAACAAGTCACACATTCTGCATCGACAGGAGATATCTTACCGAATATTCTACAAGACCACGCAAAGAGAGCGCATTGGTGAGTTTCAACAGTATGACGAGGAAGCACGTACTTTCTTTTTGTCCTTGTTGTTTCTACGCGCCGACAGAGCGATGAGCGGGCCGAGTGGACATACAACGCGCGTACCTTTGGAAGATTGATTTCAAGTGAATGTATCGATTGCATCCCGTGCAACCCATTTGATCCATGATCTACAGCGTCTTCTCTTCAGTTCCGACGCTCCTCTTGATCAATGCGACGCTTGCAATTTTTGAAAATGACATTTGTCCCACTTGATCTGGTCCAGGTTGTTCCCATCGAAAAAGTATCATTTGTCGTTTTGGACCCGATTTTTGACACTTTTTGACGCAAAATGAGCTTTGTCATTGGGTTTTATCCATTTGGTTGTGTCATTTGCCCACCTGTGTTTACGATTTGCCCTTGTCCAATTGATCGCCGTAATTCCATCGGGAGCACCACCCTTGTGGTGTCAAACTCGACCATTTGTTCTTCCATGTTCATCTTTGTCTGTCTTGAATTTCCATATTCAAATAGACTTCCACTCTCGGAACACTGGACGATGAGTTATCAATTCGCACGCACAGACTGATTCGCGGTCCAGTCGGTTCCTACCTTGTTGACCTTCTAATATCCAGTGCATTCTGTCGCTGTGAAATTTTTGTCGAATTTGAAGTCGACTCGCCGACCATACCTTCATGCTCTACTTGTAAACACTCTAAACATGCTTTGCCATCCATGGCTGCGTTGAAATTTTTTTTCCTTCAAGCATGTGGTCTCCCGTGGTTGCTCGCGGATTGCAAAGACTCCAAGGCGACCACCTGTTGCGTTATTGTCACCACGTGTTGGCATCTTGTCAATGTGCACTACGCAAGCCCCGGCTCTTTTTCAATCCTCTCGGTTGTTTCCACGGCATTGCCATTGCAAATCAATACGAATGATGCCGAAAAGTTGCTTCCATCGTCATGGAACCAAGCCGACAAAGATGGATCGAGGCAAAGTGACTTTCTCAGGATTGATGTCGCGGGATGAGTACTATCTAAGGCAATTGCTGGCCCCATTGAACTTGGAACTCATGTTTGACTTGACACTCTTCATCGTCTTCACCGTTGAATGAGAAGATGATTCCATCTAGATTCTCCCATGCAAAACCTATTTGGGTCTTTCACGGGATTATCAACGTTCACGAGAATCCCCATTCACTCATATGAACATATATACCTGTATGGGGTAGATTCTAAAAATCATGATTATCCCACTAAAGTGGATTATCCCAGTGTTCCTTGAGGAACGGAGTGAAATTTCTCAAGTTCACATATGGTTTGTGGTCGTTTTCTATTGGACAAAATTTGTTCAGAATCAACTTGAATCATGATTCTGTGCCAAGTCGAACACGGCCTAAAAATACACCCAGACCTCGAGTTACTGTTCACGTACTAAGAGCCCTGCATCCACTGAGCATGGCTGACGTCGGACTCATTGGACTTACACGACCACGAGCCAGTCTCAGGAATAACAGATCATGGAAGACAAGGCAACGAATGAGTCATTGAAATTGGGACCAACAATTGCATGGCATGACGCCCTGATGACTCTTTATGTGCATCGCCACATGCGTTGAGAGCCTTTGTTGCCGAGAACATGCTCTGGCCTTGTGCGATTGTCCAAACTCTTCCTATCAGGTTCTATTCAAGAAATCTTTGGGTGCTGTTGTGACGTCATTCCAGACGCAAGACGATGCATGGGGATACTAACTTTGCATCCAAATTTTCTCTCGGTTTCAGTCGATTTCAAGAGGCGCGCCCCTGGACTCTCCAAAGTCAAAGATGTCTCCATTTCATCGAGTAAGTCACGGTGAACTTCATAAAACAAGCCTGTCCTGCCACCTGCCATTTTCTTCCCGCAGAGTAATTGATCCATAAGGGTCGAAATTACTGACACAATCCCAGCGAGGTATTGGAATCATTGTCCACGCTTGGCATTTCGTTTGAAGTGCCAAAAAGCACCGTCCCCATGGCCATACTGTGTACTGTCGCAGCGCTCAATTGAATGACGAAATATTCGACCCCTTCAGCGACGACGACCCATTTCAATACCATTGAGCATGTCGTGGAGCCGATGGGGCCAAACTCAAGCAGCGCCGCGCTGTTCGTTGATCGTATGCATATCTTGTGTTTTGGGGCGAAAAGTATGAACCGCCCAAGCTAGGATTCATAAAAGCGGTCTAAGTCTGATTGGTTGATTTAAACCAATGAAACTTCGCCATTTCAAATTATTCGGACATTATGCGGATCATTGCATCGCAACCAGCAGTTCATGATGGAGCTTGAAGATACCACGACGAAAGCGCTTGATATCGACGAAGAGGACGACACGTCACAAGAATTCTCTTTCCATGTAGGCGAACAAGCATACACGTCTACGCGAAAGGAATTGGAGGCCAGAAAATTTTCCAGCCATGAAGAGTATGTCGAATTTATCGGAACAACATTTCCACAAGCTGCCTTGCGATCCATGTCACGCAGGATGCGGTCTTCCCCTGTGTGGAAATACGTGTACAAACTGGACATTCCTCAGCTGACCAAGCGCAAAAAGATGTGTGAATATGTGTGCATTGCTTGCCTTGAAGAGCGTGTGCCTTGGGAAGATTGTTTGCTAGCACTCTTTGGCAACCGTCCATCCAATGGCATGACCCACCTTCTTTCTAAACACAAGGGTTTGATTGACGAATGTAAGTCTCCGGAAGCATCGTCACCAAGCACACCAGTAGTCAAGCGAAAAACACCCACGAAAACCACTACAAGTAGATGCAATGCATTGAAATCTATTCTCATGCCGTTCTTGTAGATAAGAAGCCCAAGACAGTAATCAACGACGTCATATCTGTTCATCACAATGTGAAAAACTGCCCGGCCTTGGACGAAACGGAGCTCTTAAAAACTTTGGTTTACCCAATGGAGGTGGAAGACTTTATGGCGACCCACTACCAAAAGAAGGCGCTCGTTGTTCATCCTTCCACAGGCGTGAAGCGTTACGAGCAACTGATTAGCAGTGGCATGGAAGATCTCAATGTCGAAGAGCTAATGACTTCGACATCATCGGAAGAATTGCAAGCGTGGGTTCGGACGCGTGATAGTGATGGCGGCAAGATCGAGTCGGTCAAGGTTGAAAGTGTCAAGGAAGCGTCGGTTCTGTATGCTGCAGGACATTCGCTCTACTTTCAATCATCTCCTGAGCTCAGTGGGACATTGATTCCAGCGCTAGCCAACGATCTTGGCATGGGCTTTACATCTACATCAATTCAAGGAGATGTCCAAGGTGAAATCGAAATCTTTTGTGCTCGCGCAGGGCATATTACGAACTGGTGTGTCGTCTTCTTATTATGTGCACCTAACTGATACTCCTATAGGCATTTCGACTTTATGGAAAACTTTACAGTCCAACTGCAAGGTTCCAAGACATGGAAGCTGAAGAAGAGCTCGATCACATATCCTGTCCGTGGCTGCACCCCTCACTACAAGACACAAGAAGTCGTGGAGCAACAGCTCAAGATCCACAGACTTGTTGATCCTGCCTTCGAGTACAATCCTGGTGACCCTGACGAGTACGAAGAAATTACGTTGACGCCAGGCTCGATGCTTTATTTCCCAGCAGGCATGTGGCATCGCGTCGAGTGTACAGAAGACTCTATCACGATGAACTTGAGCATGTTTCCCACACCTCATGCAGACATTGTCGTGGATGCTCTCCGACATTTGCTTCTTCAATCTGACAAGTGGCGACGTGGTGTATGCTACTACAGTCCTGAGGAAGCACAAACCAACATGGCAGAACTTTTAGTCGACCTGAAGAACCAAATCGACAGTTTGACAGCAGCGGACATCATTCCCGAGCGTCTACTGATTCACGGACGCTCAACAGGAGATGAGTCGGATGATGACGAGGAGCATGAAGAAGAGGAAGAAGATGGAGAAGATGAGTCAGAAGGCAAAGCTGCGCATTCACATGTGCTCGATTTATCGAATCCAGAAGTGTTATCCGACTCCTCGATTGAGTTTGACGTGGATACGTTGGTTCGATTCAATCCACTAGCAAACGTTATGCACCATACCAATATTCCTGCAATTCACCAAAGCACGGGATTTGAACCTGATGATGAAGTGTTTATTCTAAACGTCGGATTTGGGCATTCCAGTTATGCGTCAGCACTTCGGCTGGAATTCAAGGTCAATCCGTTACAAGCAGCGATCGTACGCGCGATTCTAGCTCGGCGTGTTGAGAAGAATCACGACCCTTTTTCCCTCAAGAGCCTCGTCGAATCCACACCTTCAATCAAGAACAAGACGAAGAAGAGCGATCAGCGTGAGATTCAAGTTGCCTTGCACTTTCTCTGCCATGCTGGTTTCTTGACTGTGGTTGACCGCCAAATTTGAAAAAGTGATCTATTTTTGCTGGATAAAAATACAATTCTGGATAGTTGATGGGTGTTTATCCGGACATTTATAAAATCCCCGCCAAAGTGAGAGAAAGGGCATGGTGCGCGGCAAATCGGAGAATGAGAGCGGCAACGATCTCCCAAAGACTTCGAAGGGAAAAGGAAAGACCAAGGACAAAGCTGACACAAGCAAGCCTGGAAGCACCAATGTGGCGAAACGATTGACGGCCGAGTTACATCGCCTACGAGGCACTTCAAATGGAGAGCTTGAAGAGTCCGAAACTGCAGCTTTGGGACGTGAGTTTACATCAGAGTCCAACTTGGAACACCCAGACCCACACGTCCGATTGCTTGTTGCTTCATGCGTTGCCGAATTGCTCAGAGTGACGGCGCCAGAAACGCCCTTCGGTTCCGAACACGAACTTTATGAGGTGTTTCTCTTGATTGTCCGCGTGTTGCGAGAGACGACAAAAGTCACTGATATTACTTGGTTTGGACTTCTTGAAACCCTTGCGACGGTCAAGATGTTCAATCTCGCAGTAGGACTCGAACCTGAAAGTGGAGACATCAGTGGAGACTTGGTTGTGAATTTGTTTCGATGCTTGTTTGACCGTATTCAAGATGACCATTCAGCGAAAGTTGAGGCAAATATGGTGAGCATAATGACAGGGTGCTTGGAAGAGTATGATTCGGTAAGCCCTGCGTTATTGGAAACTGTGCTCGAACCCCTTTTGCATGGAGATGAACATCCTCGAGCGTATCACATGGCCCAACAGGTCATCCGAAAGTCAAGCGACCATTTACAAAATGCTCTTAGCCTTTTCTTTAACAGCGTGCTCGTTGATGCAATTGGAAACCACCATGAGTCGGAATTGAAAGAGCATGCACACGCCCTAATTTACGAAACTCACAAAATTCAACCTGGTTTGCTGCTCTACGTGCTACCGAACGTTTGCCTGCAACTCCAAGTCGATGAAATGGAAATTCGCTCGAATGCAATTGCCCTCATGGGTCGACTGTTTGCATCGTCTCATGCTGACTATGGTGCTCAGTACATGAAAAACTTTCGTGAGTTCCTCGGCCGATTTCGTGATGTCAAAAAAGAGATTCGATTACAAATGGTCCAAGTTTGCTCAATTATCGCTCAACGAAAACCAGACTTAGCTGTCCTCATTGATGCAGAGCTGCAATTACGTCTTCAAGACCAAGAATGGGAAGTTCGCCGTGCCGTCGTGAATGAAATTTGTGATTTGGCTGCTCATTCCCTCTCAATTGTGAGTCAAACATGTTTACGGGAAGTGGGAGAACGTATGAAGGACAAAAAAGTTGTCATTCGGAAGGAAGCAATGACAGGATTGGCGCAAGTATATGCTGCTCACGTGTCTACCTCTTGGACAAATGGAAATATGGAGATTTCAACTGCTGCAAAAGAGTTGGCATGGATCCCCGACTACGTTTTGAAGTGTTTTGCGTATCGTGAACAAGAATTACGACTTCGTGTTGTACAGCTGCTCGATGATATTCTTCTACCAAAACAAACCACAGATGTATATCGAATGAAAGGATTGCTCTTTATATGGAGGCATCTGGATGCCGGATCAAAAGAAGCTCTGAAGCGCATTCTCATGGAGCGGATGCAATGTCGAAAAATTATAACGCGTTTCATCGAAGTCAAGAATCAATTGCGTGGAAAATCACAGGCGAATTTGTTGACCAGTGCGAAGCAATCTTTAAAGGAGCTAGGTTCTCTCCTGCCTGAGACAGAAGGCATTGCTGGTCTTGTGGAGAAACTTGTTACATGGAAAGACATGAAGCTTGTGAAGCACTTGGACATCTTGTGCAGTGCAGGCAGTCAAACGAACGCAATACGTCAAGCACGTGAAGATTTAATCAAGATGGTTGGCTCGAAAACTCCTTTGGGCGAATTTATGAAAAATATTTGCCGAAAACTTGCAATGACAACCGTGAATTCCTCCAGTCTGACCTGTTTGCTGTCTATGCTCGAAGATGAAAACAACAAATCTTGCTCGGAGATTCTGCAAATGGTTGGATCTGTGTGTCCTCATTTGCTAGCCAGTCACTTGGAGTCCTTGGAACAATTGCTTTCATTGTCACCAAAATCATCTTGTGTGTTTGATTTGTTTGTGTCCTTGACCAAGCATTCAACCAACTTGGATGAAATTCCGACATCCATGAAGAAAATTTTAATCAACCACTGTACGTCTGGCTCTGTTGACGTCGTGAAGAAGAGCGCACGCATCCTTGTGAAATTATTTCCTAATGAGGTGACATCGTTTGTGAAGAAATTGTTGAAACAAGCAGAATTTTCTGAAGCTAAGTTACAAGCATTGGCCATTTTCGTGAAACATGCACCAGAAGCAATTTCTGACGCACCAACTTTGTTCAAGCAAACTCTTGAGGTGTACGAAAATGCCGCCAAGAAGAGAGATGTCAAATGTTTGGCATTAAATCTACTTACCAATTTGGTTCTACACAAAGATCTTCACGATAGCAGTCGGCATGTTCTTGACCTGTGCTTTCAGCATTTCCAAGGAACGAATTACAAAACCATAGCTCCACTCCGCGCAACTGCTGCGTCGAGCGTCCTAAAAATGACTCGTGTACCTGCAATTGAAAATCAGATTGAAATTGAAGAATGGCACTCTCTGGGTTATGTAATTGAAGATCCAGAAGACATTGTCCGTCGCGCCATGCTCAAGAAGCTGACAGCCAATCTACTCCACCATCCTATAAACCATAAGTACATGTGCTATCTAGCGCTTGCTTGCACTGATCCAAATGCTGATATGAAGAAGGAGGTGAAAACGCTGCTTCAAACAGCTGTGCAACGCATGCGGCGAATGTACGAAGCACGTGTTGATCAAAGCAACACGGCAAGCTCTCTTATGGTTCCTGAATACGCCTTGCCTTATATGATTCATTTGGTGCTACACTCTCCTTGGGATGAAGTTAGCATGAATTCGCTTTATTTTTTGCTGGAAGCTTTGGTCTCCCATGCTGCCTCTGAAGCTGACAATATTTCATTTTTGCTGCAGATGCTGCACAAATTATCGTTGTGCCATGACGCGACTGACCCTTCGGCAGCTAAAATGTATGAGATCATTGATTCTTGCACTACGTGGCTTAAAAAGCGCATAAAGAACCAAATCAATCTCAAGGCATATCCAGGCCAAATATACCTACCAAAACAATTATTTCAACCAGGCAGAAAAGACGAGACAAAGTCGTCGACAGCAAACGAGATTTCTACAATGCCAGAAACACCTAAACAAAAAAAACGACCAGCTCCTATCAAAGTGTCCGAAAGCGACAAAGCAAGTAAGAAAGTCAAGAAGTCCCCCACGCCAACCAAAGTCACCCCACCATCGCGAAGGTATTGTTAATCGAAGGAATCTCGCTTACTTGCACAAATATAGAATGCCATCTCGCCTCGCAAAGAACGATGCGAATTTAGCTGATCAAGACAGTGATGTTGAAGAGCTGCAAGAGGAGTTGCCAATGCAGACTTACAAGGTATTTATTGCTAAAATAGTTCGTGTATATGACGCTGGACAACTTCAGGAGCAAAGTTCCCGGGAATTGATCACTGTTGATGATGATGAAGAGTCGACAAATGAAAATCTTGGTGAACACTCGGATGGTGACGAATCCAAAGCGAACGACGACAAGGAGGACAAAATTTTGAGCAAAGCCAACGAAGAGACTAAGTCAGATGAGAATGAGACAAATGAAAATGATGAAAAAACGTCTGCCCGTGTCAAAAAGGCAAAGAAGCACAGTGCAAAGGCCACAGCAGACGAGGCAGATACAATATCCGATGAAGAAGAGACAAAAGAAGACGGAGCAAACATCAATAACGGTGATAAACCTGAAACACCGCGTCTACGGAAATCCCCAAGATCCCAAAAGATTCCATTGACGTCTGTCTCCAAGAGGTGCGTCATTACAATCCTATGAAGTTCACTTGACATGGAATTTAGGTCTCAAACCAACGAGGCAGTCAAACCCCCTGCTAAGGATCAACAAGAACCTGAAGACGAGCCGACAAAGAAGACTGCCACAGCAGATATTGATACCTCCAAGAAAGGAAAGAAGCGTGTTGACTTGTCAGACTCATCAGCAGTAAACAAGAAGACTAGATATTCAACTCGAAGGTGTGCAGTTTGTTCTTCCTAATTATTTAGCATGGCTATCGTAGAACGCCAGATAAGGCAAACGAACCTGAAGGAAATGCCAACGAGGAAGAAGAGGAAATGGTACGTCGAATCTCAAAAGTAATATTTGAAATTGTGGTTTAGACGAGTTTTCGCAGTCGCAGACGACGTTAGGTCTATCATTGGTCTTAATCTATGTGTAAACCACACATGTGATCTTTTACGCAAACTCGAACTCGGCCATGAGGGGCAAATGGTCGGAGCCGATTTGACGATTTGGTAACGCTCCGCCATCAGCGGTCACAACATCATACTCCATGAGTTTCATGAGGGACTTCACGCGCACTTTGGTCGAATCGTAAAAAATGTAGTCCAAAGTACCAACAAACGCTGGCTTCGTACTACCGTCGTCGACGGGGACAACACCATTGATGTTGGTGAATGATGGCTCACCTCCATTTGCATCATCATATGTCGCATAGGCACTGGAAAACCCTCGGGACACAATATATTCGTACACTTCACTGCCAGGCATCGAGTTCAAATCGCCAGCAAAGAAGACTGGCAGGGTGGACAAGTTTGCCGAAGCTCGATATGCTTCTATGGCCTCAAGCATGCACTTAGTCTGTGCCAACTTGACATCAGCTTGCGCAGGATCCCAAAACAAATGCGTGGATGCGACAATGAATTGTGGCGTTGATGAGTTGCTCGTGAATTGGAAATGTGCTATAACGCCAACATTGTCAAGAAGGACTCGGCCTTGGAGGTCAGGATCTGCATCGCATAGAAGTCCAATCGTTCATGCAACAACGATTTCATACCAGTGATGGAGTGGATTGCGTCGTTCAATGGCACATTTTCTCCCCCGAGAACTTCGAGTCTATGGAAATTCACGCTTTTGAGTGCTCCATGAGCAATGACACCAACTTTTCTCGAAGCCAAAAAAGACCCACACCATCCTTCTTGTTTCCCGTTTTCTTCAAGTACAAGCTATAGATCTACTGTCAGCAATCTTCACATGGATTCTCATTCTTCACCTGTCATATCCCATGGCGGCCATGGTCGGTTTCCAAAAGACGTCAAAGTTGTCGCATTCCTGTCGATATGGAGCATTGATGTCCATTAATGTGTCCAACCTGCATGCAGAGAATATCTGGCCGTGGGGAAAACGCTTCGATTTGCTGCTTCTACGTCTTTTGTTCAGTTATGCTTCCATGGCTCAACTCATCCGACGCACCAGGAGGTTCGATCTCGTCTTCCATCGCAACGCTTTTGGATCACAGTATGGAAACCACGACGATTTGACGTAACATTGCGCCAAGACATTGTACGTCATGAGCGAGAAACGAGACGACGCTATGAGGAAACAACTATTTACTCGACCATTCTGCAGCCTCCGCGTCATTCATTACGTGCATCCTGTGGCGTTTCCAATGTATGCCCGTGTGTTGCCATGTCGAAGCTCTTCACAATCCTGTACGATGTTTCGCTGCGTTTACATTTCATCTGAAAATTTGTATGGACATGAAAGTCCCGAGAAAGTACGATATAAAAACCCAGCCGGCCCATTGCACAAGCTTTAAATTTATACTTGACATTTGTATGTATATTCAATGTTTTGCAAAATATAGAATCAAACTTTAACGGAATGACTCGGTTTTGGATTCTGAACCTCCATTTTCGCAAATTACTTATCATGGCAGGTGGAGCGACCGACTCGGACCCTGCGCTGTGGAGCCCAAGCCAGGTCGCTGCTTGGATGACGTCGTTTGAAGATGGTCGGTATGCTTCCCTTGTTTCCCAGATGAAAGCGTTTTCGGGCCGACAGATTCTAGAATTGACAGACCAACAGTGGACCCGAATTGAACCAGTCAAGCTCTCCAATAGTTTACGTTATACATTGCTCGGAATGCATCAAGTGGCGTCCAAGTTCCCACACTCGGGAAATGACACCCTCGTTGCGACACCCACTGCGTCCAATAGCCCATATCGAGCCAATGATTCACCGCGACTGTCCTCCTCTTCATCCTCCGATAGTAGCCGCGGCAAGAAGAAAAGACAACAGAAACACATTGAACCGTGCGAATTTCCTCCAATGCTTGCGCGACCGAACTGGGTTGTCATTGCGTTTGTTGTCCTCTTGGTCATTGGTGCAGTCTTGGCGTTTGCAGTCTTTCCAGATCAATTGAAGGATCATGGATGGGACAGCCGACGTATTTTGACTGTATCGTCGATTCCACTCATCAGTGTTGTCTTTACGTACGTCCACATTTGGCTTGCACTTTTCATGACGTTTTACCCTATTGAATACTTTGGTATTGGTCAATTTCCAGGCACAAATATGGGTGTTTGCGGATGGCAAGGCATTGTGCCTTTCAAAGGCGAAAAGATGGCGCGCATGTCGGTGCGTATCATGACATCTCAGCTTTTGAACGTTCGAGAAGTCTTCAGCCGCATCGAGCCCAAGCAAGTATCGAAAGAACTTGAACCCATTTTGTTCACCACTGTCAAAGACATTGTCGAAACGATGGCGCTCAAATACAATCCCAGCTTGTGGAACGTGTTGCCCAACTCTGTTAAAGACGAGATTGTTGAAAAGATCAAGGAAGAGGCGCCTAAGCACATCGAGGAGTTGATGGTGGAGATTAAGGAGCGCATCGACGACGTCTTTGACTTGGAAGACATGGTCGTGACCAATATGATGAAGGACAAGCAATTGATTGTGAACATGTTTGTCACGTGCGGGTACCAAGAGCTGGCGTTTATTCGCAATTCAGGTGCCGTCATGGGCTTTTTGTTTGGTGTGCTTCAGATGATTTTGTACCTCGCTGCGCCTAGTTTGAGCAAGTATATTACCTTCCCCGTCTTCGGTTTGGTTGTCGGCACATTGACCAACTGGTTGGCCTTGAAGATGATTTTCGAGCCTGTGAACCCCAAGAAAGTGCTATGCATTAAACTTCATGGTCTCTTTCTGCGCCGTCAGCAAGAAGTCGCTGCAATGTACGGCAAAATGGTCTCACGCGATGTTTTGAACGCGCACAATATTATTGAAGCCATTTTGAAAGGTCCAGCCAGTGATAAACTGTTTGAATTGGTGTATGCCAATGTCCGCCACTCCGTCGATGCAGGCACAGCCGTTGCTGACCGTATCGTGTCGATTGGTATTGGCAAAGACACGCTCAACTCCATCAAGGATGACATTACGGACTTGGTTGTGCAAAAGTTCCCTGAAAGTTTGCGCCACATTGAGCAATACACTATGGTCGCTCTCGACTTGGAAAACACACTGCGAGAAAAAATCGGCGCTCTGAGCTTCCACGACTTTGAACGCCTGCTTCATCCTGTCTTCGAAGAAGACGAATGGAAGCTTGTCCTGATGGGTGGCGCTCTTGGTTTAGCACTCGGCTTTCTCCAGACCACGTATGAATCAGGGCACTAAAGTAGATTTATATATATGAAAATGTATTTTTCAACATTTCCGACTACTCCAAGTGAACTTCGATCGACACTTGGCATACGGGGCACACCTTGTTGATGCGCAGCCACGGATCAATGCACTCTGAATGGTACGTGTGGAAGCAAGGCAGTGTACGAATTTCATCGCCAGTGGCAAAATTATACCGACAGACGAGGCATTCCTGTGCTTTGGATTCCATTTCATAAATCCGCGTTGGCAATTGCGAAATCAACCGCATGGACGCGCCGCGTCTACAAGTCAATCCATCAACTCTGGAATCAAAATGCTCTACTGACGTGTTGAGCTCAGCTTGTTGAAGCTGATTGGCGAGCATGACAAGGCCCAATTCCCCTATACATTTGCCATCAGGAGAAGGATTTCAAGTTTCGACGTACCATGTTGGGCAACGAGATTTTCAATATCGGTTGGCGTCGTGCCAATGTGTATTTGAGTGGACATCCGCGACACATCGTCGTCAAACTGCCGTTGTAGCCACAAGCCGTACTGCTCGTCAAATGAGTCGGCATTGGACGGGTCATACTGCGGCATTTGAGCCAAAAGACCTGCAGCACCGACTTCCGTCAACTTGGCAACGACTGGAGGCGGCAGTGTGTAGCCAAACAGTTGATTTGTAGTGAGAACACGAAGTTGCCCGTCGCCACACTGAACGTGAAATTGCAAGTAGACAACACGCTGTCGCTGGCACACATCTACTTGCTTGAGATGTACATCGCCCACCGAGGAGTACACAATCGGGTCTGGGACTGTGAAGCTTGCCAGAATCAGCGCTTCTTCCGGGACCATTTGGCGCTACAAATTCTAGGATCAACCCCATCTTGAGTCAAGACGACGTACTCGAGCGCGAGGAATGGGAAGAACGACGCTCCGAGCCACTGGTACATTATGCTCGATTGGCGCCACCACTTCTTCGGGCTCTTCGGGAAATGCATCGGCCGACGTGCCGTAGACCATCTATCCAAAGTGTATGAGCATCTTTCCCTCGTGAAATATACAAACCTCAATGGCGAAGTCCATGTGGGGCGTGTACAATGTTGAGACGCAATCAAAGTCGCCATCACGGAGTCGCAGCGTAATCTAGACAAGCCATTCAGAGTTACCGCTAAAAGTTCATCGACATACTTGACCACGCGGAGCACCTCGTAAGTTTTCAAAGAGCAAACTACAGCTTAATCGACACTCGACGACAATTTGCCCACGACAATTGACCGGAACATGATACATGTGCAAATGGAGATCTGTCGTCTCGACTTGGCGGTTCACCTACATGTCATGAGTCTCTGATTTGAAGGCTCTGGGTTTACTTTGAACGAGTGTGGCCCATCAGCAGGCACAATGCTACGAATGCCAAGCACCATGCTCGAGTACAAGACATGCCTAGAGATCACAAGAGAGCGTTGAATACAACATGAATGGGGCAAAATAATACCCTTGGTCATCTTGCAAGGCGAAATACGGCCGATAGGCATTGTCTGGCAAGTACCGTGTCTACATGAGCAATGCTTGGTGACGACAGAGTGGAGTCAGTGCAGACCGTTGGATTGGGCGCTTGGAGTAGATTAAGTTGATGAATATAGAGAGGTTGCAAGGCAGGAAGGACGGCAGCACCACTGATTGTACTTCGATTGACGGAACCAGCCTAGAGATGAAGTCATAACAGGAACCGAGTTAACGGCACGTACCGATGCCATGAGTTGTTTGTCTCGCAGCATGAGCAAAAGCGAGAAATCTCGCAGAAATCGAACTTGAGGTCGAGGTAAACCAGCAACATACGTCGTATTGCGGCTATCAGACTCACCGAATGTCTTGGAGAGACGCAAAGCGAGCGACTCGGCGGCATCAACATGGTCACCAAACCTACGATTGGACACGTTGAGCCATTTGGAGTTGACATACGACATTCAACCATTGTAAAATGCGCTCGCCGTAGGGAATTAGGTCTGTAGCAAATGGAGAACGATACATTGCGCAGCAGGCCAAGTATAAACTCATCTGCTCGTTGTTTGGGGCGAGAATGATCGCTACGTGAGCTTCATCCAGAGCTAGCCATGATGAAACGGTCGATGACGCAATAAACATCGCATGGGTCGACGGCACCGTTCCCCGCTTGAAAGGAAGCGATGTTACGCGGCCACCTACACATAATAATTTGAAAAAGACGGGAATAGCAAGGTATACCAGCAAATGTATCCTCAACCAAGGGTTTCTGATGGGTCTTGACAATTGCGTCGAAGAGTCCACAGTCCAATACACAAGCTTTGTCTGCAAATCGCGTGGCAATTGCATAGTCAAGACTCGACATGGCCTGCTGTGCATCGCTCCAAGTATTGGCTGACGTTTTCGACGCAAAGAGTTTCTGAATAGTGTTCATAAAGTGGGGTGCGAGGATCGCCATGCGTGGCGATAAATGTAGCAACGGTTCGTCGTTGTTCTTGTTGAAAAATGTATTCTGGATCGATTCTTTCAGAGAGCGTGGCCAAGAGGCAGGTCCTGTCGCAGGGCTTGTCGTAGGCGATGTTTCTTCGTTGGCAGGATGCAAAGAGTGCGGTGAAAGCAGCGCCGTGTCGCCGGGATGTTGGCCCGTCAGGAGCAATTTCACGCGTGGATCTTCCGCCACACGCTCCAAGTTAATACGCCGTATAAACGACGCACCACGTTCGGTCCAGCGAGGCAAAGGATACGATGCGGCAGTCATCATGTCGCTTGAGAGATGACGATCCGACATGGAAGTCGCGCAGAAAAAAGATTGAAAAACGAGCAATTTCGAGATTTCCACCGATTAATTTAATTTGGAACTAATTATTTTATTGATTCAAGCACTTTGATTATAAAATCGAATTAAAATTGAATTTTTAAACAAAAATGCTGCAATTTGATTGGTCCATTCAACTTCCATTTTGACAGTGGAGCCATCATTCAACCTGTCCAGTGCACGCGGCCAACGGCAACAAGCTTGGGTCCCCTTGAAATCCCCAAAGTTCTTCAGCATTACAAGCCAAAGATGCAGCACCAAAGCGTAATAGACGATGCAGTGGAGTCTGTCTACTACAACGTATTGTCTGGCTTTTGGAAGGCTTCCATGAGCAATATGAGGAGAGAGTTGTACGTGTTTGTTGCCTGCCACATCTCGAGACACATGGACTATTAAGACATCTGCCTTCCTTCCGTTGGATTGTCAATTCAGAGACATAGTGCGCCAGTGGACGTATGCAGTGGACAATGCTTGCCACGCTCAATCGTAGGTCAAGTTCCATAATATTGCGAACCACGTGATCTCATTGATAGCCCGAAAATGCTCCTCACCATAATAGGGGGTTTCAATGTAAAAGATGAAGGGTGAAGGGTGGAGATGGGAAAATATTCGTAAACTCCTATTGGCTGAAATAAAATGTCGTCTTCACCCTTCACCTCCACCCTTCATCACGAAATTTGGCGATGGAGGTGGATGGTGATGGTCGAGATGAATTTTATAAACTTAAAGAGGTATTCTTCGTGGTTTCGCACTCGTCTATCATCGATGAAGGCCTCTGTCGTATTCTGGCACAAGGATGCATGCTCCAAGGCATCATGTAACTGTGGAAAGTCATCTATACAGGTCCTATGTGATTGGATTTCGGTTCATGACGGGAGAGAGTATGTAAACTACACGCGTTGGCGAGGTGGAACGCGAACCAAGGACGGTTTGAACAAACTCAGTTTAGCATCGGAGTTTTCTCAAATGCTTCTACGAGAGCACAACCTCATACGAAACACCGACAGCGTCAAGTGCAAGCTACAAGAGCTCACTGATTCTTACACGAAAGCGAAGGACTTCATGAACCACACAGGTGAGGGGATTTTGAGCGCTCTGGAGGAGCGTTCTATTGCAAAAGATGACCCTCAATACATTAAGGAAGCTCAAACTATAAAGGTTATTAAGATATATATACTTTAATTTCTAATGTTTCCATTGTAGGACAAGTGCTACAAAATTTGCAAGTATTAGGACATCTTGGACGAAGTTATGGGAGATAGAATCTCCACGATGCCCGTATTTTTATCGACAAATGAGTCAAACGACAGTGTTAGCTTGGATGTACTCAAAAGCTTGTCCGAAGACGGTATTAAATAGATATTTTCATGTATTTAGATAAATTAACTCTACATTTTAGAGATAAGTGTTGATGAAGCTTTGATACAAGCACGCAAGAATACGTCCCAGGCTCTCCTCCTGTAGCTGTTGGGCATGGGAAGCGTGCAGCAGAAAGCAAACGTCGCTCGGCGCTTTGAGAAAAAAATTAAAGCTTGATACTGGCAAAAAGTCTGCCAATTTTGCAGACACCATTTTGCAAGGAATAAAGGCCCAGACAGCATCGCAAGAAAGATTCTCTGAGCAGCTGAGTCTTGATCGTACTCGAGAATTTGAGTACAAAAAAATGCACGACAAACTGGTTCTTGAAACACAAGAAAAGGAAACTCATTTGAAATCCAGGGCATTGCGTCATTCACAAATTATGGAAGAAGCAAAGTTAATGGCAAGTCTGTCGTATCCCAAAGAAGAGATAATGGAATACGTCAAAGAAGAACTCGCTAAGCTGTAATTAGGAATTTTTAAATCTCTAATTCAATTGAGTTTCGTACATTTTCCCAAATTTGAATTGAAATATTCTCCCGAATTTCATTCATATCTTGAGTGATGACATTTGCTTCTTGAGTTGTTCCTTCATCAGCACTGTCTGTTGCATCAAACTCTGCTGTTTCATCAAATTCATAGAGAGCAGTGTCCCAGTCATCCACGTCACTCAACAATAAATTGTGGAGAATAGCAGCGCAGCGTATGAAAAATGTCATTTTCATAGCTCCTTTCTTTGTCGAGATATCGATTCGCATCCCACGAAGGGATTGAAAACGGCCTTTGAGAAGACCAATGCAAAGTTCATTGACGTATCGACACTTGGCAACTAATTTATTGAATAGCTGTTGTCGACCACTTAAGCCAAATCCACGTGATTTTCTATAGCATGCCAACAAATGAGCTTGGTTAGAATAACCACTGTCAGCAAGCAAGTACTCGTAGCGGGAAAAATATTTTGTAGGGTGTTTCATGAATACACTGCTGTTCCACACTCGTATATCATTTGCACAACCAGGCCAGCCAACATCCAGATGGATTATTTTCATTGTGTCATCGCATGCAATCATACCAGCCATACCATAGTAGCCTTTTCTAGAATAGAAATCTTCACCATTCCTTGATGGCTTGGCGTAAACAGGAAACAGAGTACCATCCACAAATCCGACGCAATTATTTATTCCATGATTGACAAATACTCTTTGGCTGATTTTCTGACGATCGGGTTGATCCGGCCAAAAGACTACAAACTTTTCCAATGACAAAATGGCCACAATACAACGCTTCACAAACATGTCAACACAACCCTCAGATATGCTAAAATAACGTGATGATATGCCCACACTCCCCCCATTTCCATATCGACCAAGTTTGGACAAAAACACTATCAATTGGTCTTCAATAGGAGCTTGATGGAAGTTGCTTTTAGAATGAAAGACAGGATGAGAATGAATAAGAGATGCTATTCGTAAGAATAGAGGCTTGGGCAATCTAACTTCTTGGCGAAAACGTTTCTCGTCCAAACCACATATAAATTCGAAGGGAGAGGCATGTCGATGGAGATCATAATTTCGACGTGCCAAATATCGTGAAGACATGACACTACAATATACACCAGCAATGATATTCACGTCTATTCGTCCCTTTAACAAAACAGACGCATCGTCAGGCTTCACTCCACAAAACGACAAAAGAGCATACAGCACAGGTTCACAAGAAAAATCAACTGTAGTTGCATCGTCAGGCAGGAAACCAACCAAACTGGTCTTAGTGGACGTTAACAACAGCATTAGCATAAACTCGTGGTTCTTGATGAGCTGCTGCCGCTCAGAGAACCTGACCATCACGAATTAAGTCTTGCAGTCTTCTTGATCCTCACCACCAAACCTTGAGGGATTCAAAATGTGGTCGAGATGGCAAGGACGCTTTATGATTGGCAAAAAATTAATCGTTACAAACCGTCAAAATTTCCACCCTTCACCCTTCATCTTTTACATTGAAACCCCCTAATAATTACAGCGCGTACGCATTGTCTGGAATGCAGTTCTCACATGACCTAAATCGTGATTGAGTCATGGAGTACATGCAAGCACAAATCCTGTCCTTCACGACGCGCTTCTATAGATGCGCTCGATTGAAATTTTTATAAAAAGCAAATATAAAGCGCAACATGAGCGCTCTTGGTGCGCTCGATTGATTTCTCTTCCCATTGGATGAAACAAGAACATGCAGAAAAATCTATAATATTATACCTTTGTATTATCAATATTCTAGAGAATATAAACTTACAAAGTTATTCTCTAGAAACATGATATTTCGTTCCCATTCAAGTTGCAACCCCGTACAGCACTAAAAAACACTCAACGTTAAAGCAAATTTTACATGTTAATCACGAATTCTGCTTTCTCTATCACCTTCCAGTCGCAAAATTCCTCAAGCGATAGGCTTCAACAATGAGGTTCTGGTGCACGAGGTCCAGCATGGATCGAAGCCAATGATGTTCTGGTTGCCAGAGGTTCGTGTAGTGGTTACCAGTAGGTTGTTTTGCTCTGACCAAATTTGATCGCAACATTCCATCAGTTGGCACCATGCTTTCCCATAGACATTCTGCTAAATAGACCTCACATGATCCCTATCTTCAACGCCCCTGACGGCGAACTTGATGTCTGTTTTTGAAGAGCTCATTCGGCGATATGGTGACATCACATAGTGAAGTACGACAGCCGTATTGTAAAAGGAGGTAATACAGTGTTGAAATCATGGAAACAACTCCATACAGTATTACTTAGTATTCAATATTGTCAATTTCACACAAATCTGGACTTTCCAGTCGATTTACCGAATGGATTTTGAATGTCTTTTTCTCTTCAAATGCACCTTCTACCAATGCCATTTAAGTGAATGCTCCTAGAGCTGTCAGGTACACTAGGTATGCGCAGCATTAGCGCAAGGAACCCTTGTTGTTGCGATTTTTCTGTCAAGGCCTCAGTGGGTTGACAAGCTGTGACAAAATTAAAGGTATACGATTGGCTGAAAATTTTGAATAATACAAGTTGATTGGCTAGTCAATTCTCAAATCAATTTGCCAAGTCGATTCGATTCGACAGCCTACTCCAAGTTTGAATCGATTTGACAATAATATGGAGTATAAAAATACTGGAGTCTTTTCCAGGATTTTAATTCATACAAATTCCAATATGCCAGGTGCACAAATTTGAAAAAAATATCAAACATGTCGAAAATATCAAGCGCGCTCGCTTTAATCGCATAAAAAGCACACGCATCTATACGCGCTTCACACATTTTCTCAAAATGCAGCACCGTAACCAGCATCCGGTTAGCTGCTATTATCCGGACTGATAAAACATCCGGATAATTACTCGCATCCTGTTATCCGGATTTTGCAGATCGAAGTGGGATTGGTGCAAATTTCATTTTTGGCGGGCAATGACCGACGGAAAGGTCCATCCGGAGGACGATGCAAGCTCTGAAGATGAGGACTACGTGCCTGGTAAAGCTTACTGCATACTGACGTCGACGTTCATGATGGATTTTGTAGAGGCAGATATTGAAGGGCAACTAGAAGATCAACTGGACGCGAAGGAAGAGGCAGAGTAAAATGTCCACATTGCTTTGTGTAACCAGAGAGCCATTGAGATAGATATACCCGTCAGCAACAAGCTAAACAAACGAGCGCTAGTAGTCAAACCAAGAAAAGAACAGTGGATGACATGTGGGGAGATTTGAATGCAGACTCTGCAGTCTCGAAAGAATCTACAGACAAGAGCAAAAAGGTTTGCGTGCGAATATGTCGGGCTGTTATGATGCCATGGTGATAGCTCCTGAACAAACTACTCAGTGGTGGTAGTAGTAAAAAGAAAAAGCAAAAGGTACACGAGTTTAAGATACCGGTGTTGGGATGCTCGACAAGCGCAACTCGAAAAACTGCATTGAAGGCTGAGAAAGACCAAGTGACCGAAGTTCTGAAGTTTGCTGGTCAAGAATACAGGTATGGGATATGCTTTGAGTATTAATGAACGATGTACAGTGTGACAAAGAAAGTCTCGTCCAGTGAGTCTGGACTCGATTCTGCCCTGGCAGCCCTGAACCAACCCAAAAAGATCTCCACGATTGAGAAGTCCTCGATGGATTGGGAATCCTTTAAAGACAAAGAAGGCATTGCTGATGAGCTGCAACAGTACACAAAGGATGGGTAAGAATAGCGTTCATTACATTCCTGAGAGTGTGCTTCCAATAGATATTTGGAGAAGCAAGACTTTCTCCATCGCGTTGATGTGCGTAAATTTGAGCTTGAAAAAGCCGAGCGAGATAAGTTACGTCGTGCAAATGCATCTTCGTAAGCAATACTTGTATGTATTTTCACTCATTTGTTGACGCCTTCCATCAACTTATCTTACGTCGCGGCGATGTAGCTTCTCTGTCAGAAAAGAACATTATCGTGGGTATTCTTTACGTCATCTACCTGCATTTATTCAATACTTGGGTGATCAAACTGGTTTCAGACGCCGGTTCTTTCAACATTGGCATCATCACATCTACACGAGGTGATGTGAGGTGCAATTCTTCGTGAAGCTAGCTACCTTTGACCGAATGTGCCATGCTTTTCAAGCCCAGAGTTGCATTCGACACTACAGCAATTGCTGTTGCTTTCCTAGCTTGTGCTGCTTGAGCGTCCAACTCATCAGCATCCGTCGCCAAAGTTGCCAAAGGTAAGGAATAGCAACTGTATTCTCCCCATCGCATTCTTGAGTCTGCTGCTCGTACGCGAACAACGTATTCAGTCGACGATGTCAGGCCTACGACACGCAAGAACTCCAACACAAAGGAGCAAATGCATGTACCTTGCAGGCGATACCGCATAGTACAAGAATCCTTGTCCGTGAGCTCGAATGCACTCAATTCCGGAGAAGTTTTCCACAGTCCAACAACACTATTGTGCCGCATGCCTTGGACTTGGTAATAATTTGCGTTAGGCACTGCCGTCCACGTCACAACAAGCGACGACATATTGATTTGACCATCAAAGTCTGGATGATATTCCAGTTGTGGCGCGTCTGGTACGCCAATTTGCTTTTTAATAGGAGACAAGACGACATCTTTTGGCCTACAACTAGGGGTCACTGGTCAATTCTTGAAGAAATTTGTCCACAATGGCTCCGAGGCAGTCATGACGGGCTCGCTACTATCGCTGAAGTCCCCAAAGATATTGCCGTTGAGCCCACATCGCACGCGAAATACATACGCCCGGCCAAAATCAAGGCCATTCACAAGACACTCCATGCCGCCATTGCAAACATGCATGGGCTCAGTGCAAACCCTCCAAACTTTTACAGGCCAGTCGCGCGAACTGTTTAATTGATAGGTTCGAGCTCCAGGACAAGCTGCCCATCGAACTAGAAGTGCAGCCTTCGAACAATCAAAATCGACCAAAAGACAAATGTTTTTGTACCTTGTCCTGAGGACACGACGGTGCAAGTTGTGCTTCTGGAGCTTGTATCCGTAGCGACAACATGGCTGTTTGAATATCCTCCATGGGTGTGGAAGGCTTGCGAAGAAACCCCCAATCCATGGTTTTCCAAGTGGACAGTAATGAAGATTGAGGTGGCAGTGGTGGCGCGGTGTCTTGAAGTTTGTGCCTGGTTGACATTGCCGAGCTATCATGCGTCGAGTCTGCACTTGCAACAGCGTCGTCGTCTGAATTGTCGGATTCAACTGCGAGTACACTTTGCAAATCAGAGGCTGCTGTACTGCGTCGGTCCAGTGCAAATCCCGCTGGAAGTTCCACTTGAACAGCTCGCCGAAAGCGTAGCACGAGCGGTCGCGGTGCTGATTTCAACCGGTGCATAACTTGTGCAAACGGCACATTTGGCAAAATGAGCTGGTCGTTCACGCTCAGCAAGACGTCGCCGCGCTACGAAGCGAATTACAAATGTATGGTCGAAAAACAATCTATTGGCACCTGAATGACCCCACCAGAAGCAGCCGGACCTGTCGTGTCCTTGACGCGGATCGTTTGATGGAAATGCGGCATTATATCAGCCTCCAATGTGAGTCCAATGATTGTTTCGTTGAACGAGACCTACAAAATGACATGTCCATCAATGTGAACTAGCGTTCGACATACTTGGTAGTCAATCTCGTCGTCTTGGTCAGGTATATCTTGCTCGACATTATCTTCCAAAGGCATGGCTACATCAAAACCACGCGATTATTCATTTCGACAACATCAAAGTTTTACTGGAATCGTTGAGATGCACCAAGTCCGTATGGCTGCCTTGTCGATTATTGCTTTGGCTGTCATCGACGAATTTCGCCATGGAGTCTTGAGGCTCGATGGCACCCAGTGGCTTTGTCCCGTCCATGTTGTATGCCTACGATTGTCGTTATGCTTGTGCGGCACTGACTGCCGCCGACCTCCACCATGCTAATCAAAATTTGCTGACGGTTTCCACGACAAGAAAAAATTCAAAGCGTTACACAAGATTAAATGGTGCTCCTAGTCGTCGTCGTCCGTTTTCTTTTTGCATCTTCATGCTTGCGAAAACCCAGTGACGTCCATCAATGTAATCTACATGACGGCTCTTTCATGGAAATCATGGAATCGTTGAAATTTTACCAAGAGAAGAGCATTTTCGAGCATTTCCTTGTTGGGATAATCTGGGAGATCCAATCTAGCCACAAGCAGAGATGGCATCACGTACGGCAAACGCCAAGATTTACCGATTGGAACACGTGTGCGCGACGGGATAAATCGTTTCTTCTCGTGACACAATACGCAGAGTAAAATGACAAATTTGCCCGTCCCGATTCGTGAGCGCCTAGAATGACCAAAGTACTTGGACGATTTTGACAATTGCGATGTACTTGGAAGCCTTGCAGCGGGACACAAGAGCTGCCCGTGACAAATTGAAGCAGAATGGCGCGACGACTTGGAGCTAGCGTGCGCAGAATGCTCCAAAACCATTTTGCAATCACGTGCGGCTTCATCGCACTCTTGGACGCGACGACGTACGTGAACTGTTTCCAATCCTCAACGTCAATCTCTTGCTTGCCTACGGGGACGAAATATCAAGTGCCGAGAAATTGAATCGAGAAGCGCTACCACACAAGAGCAGCTCCATTTCCTTGTGGTCAAAAACGCTCAGCAAACAAGGCGATAAGACGTCGTGAACACCACGAACAAGCGCAGCCAGAGGCGCACTCACCCGATTCACGCAGATCCACTGGAGATACAGCGCGACATATTCTTTCTTGTTGGCATCTGTGACTAAAATGTTCCGGCCTTGTGGCATCAAGTCGATGATTTCGTCGGGAGGCTCCATGACGCTGAAATCAAGTCCAAGCGTCTCGACATGATCATGCGTCAAGATCCACGTCAACCCGCGGTGCAGCTCGGCATGGACAAAGCCAAGATCGTTGAGGCTGATAGGAATGCCCAACACAAGTTTGAAGAAAATATGGTCAAGTCGCGCTGGAATGGCATGTCCGTCGTAGAGCGCTCGACCGAGAAAGCGTCCAATGCCACGGCACAACGTTGGATCCGCACGTGGATCAACCCTCAGCGATTTGAGCGTGGCGTCCGTTTCCGCAAAGAAACCACCATAACATGGACGAAAGAGCGCTAGTGAGATAACCATGTACCATTCTCGCTCAAGACCACCTGCATCGACACCAGGTTCGCCTTCAAAGCGAATATTCAACGGCGCATGCAATTCTTCTGCCGTCATCGCAGCGAGACGGCGACACATCCTCCGCACCATGGCCTCTGGATCTCGTCGAGATGTACGAATATGCGTGATTTTATGCTTCATCGCGTCTTTGATCGATGCCAATTGCTCAAGCCACCACTGGTTTTTGAGTGGAAACGGCTTTGTCGCCATGTTCGTTTCCTCCCCTCGATCAATTGGTGACGAGAATGCCGACGAGGGACTCAGCAGTGTCGTGTGAACGGGTAGACATGTCATAACTCCAGTAGCGTGCCGTGGGGACGGTGCAATTTGCCCGACAAAGGCAAAGTCGCATTGTAGCTGTGGCAACGACATGGTTCGAAAGCTGCCATCCTCTTGACGGATCCAGTCGTGGCGGTGTCTACGATAAGTTCATAAACAGACCAATGCGACCATGCCATCAAAACAAACCTGGCAGCGTCGACCTGGTGGTTTCCAAGGCCAATACATTCGTCATCTTGACCACAACCGCAGAGCAAACATGTTGCTTGCATGCCGACGTTGGCAAACGCACAAATACCGCATGTCCAGAGATCTCCCAGTCGTTCCCTGCACAAATAAATGTCAGCTCAACAGGTTTTTACCAAGAACAAGCAAACTCTGTCCATAAATCCGTGGCGGCGCGAATACCAGGCAGGATGCTCATGGATGGAGCTGACGGACGGTGGTAATGCAAGAGGTTATACAACCCGCAAGCGACGACTAGGACCATCACGACGCCGTACGCGCCGAGTAAGACGTATTCCATGTCTGTCGAGGAGCTGGCTATGCCCATGGACGTTGCCAAGACGACGATTGCCGTTGCTCGCGCTTTGGACGCCGGTTGCATGTTTTCAAGTGGCATATTGCTTGGGACACGACGCAGAATGCTTTATTAAGTCTGGAGTTAATGCAAGAAAGGAGCGACAGCTTGGACGATTGCCCCTGAGCGGATCAAGTCGACGATAGCGTCAATATCTGGTGCGATGAAGCGATCTTTGTCAAGTGGCGCGACGCGCGTACGCACCAGAGCGTAGACAGCTTCAAGGGCATCGGTGGTCTTGAGTGGACGTTGGAATTCCAGTGCTTGGCAGGCACACATGAGCTCGATGGCAATCACAGTTTCGACGTGCGAGACGACTGTTAGCGCTTTTCTGGCTGCCCAACCGCCCATCGAGACGTGATCTTCCTTGCTCCCAGAGGTCGACAACGAATCGACTGACGACGGATGGCAGAGGACTTTGTTTTCAGACACGAGAGCCGCCGATGTACAGTGCGCAATCATAAAACCAGAATGGAGGCCACCTTCGGCAACGAGAAAGGCTGGCATGCCGCTCAAGTTGGGATTGACCAAACGCTCAATCCGGCGCTCACTGATTGAAGCAAGCTCGTGGACACCAATGGCGAGGAAATCCAAAGCTTTGGCCGGGTATTCGCCATGGAAATTGCCGCCAGAGATGACAAAACCACCGCCGCCACGGTAAAACGTATCCGAGATGCGCTTCATCGATGGCGCTTCGTGCTTGTCGGCCAAAAGTTGCTTGAGTCGAGCAATTTCTTCTTGCGCTTCCGACAATGTGGCAGGTGCTTCATTCGAAATTTCTTCTTGTACTTTACGAATGGGAGTTGCATCGGTCGAGACTTCAGCGGGGCCAACAAATACCATCGGGTTGTCCGTCGCGGAGTTCATTTCGACCGTGATAATATTGCGGACAAATTCAATCGTGTCGTGGACAATGCCGTGGACTTGTGGAGCGCATCGAAGAGTGTAGGCATCTTGGACTTTGCCTTCGTAGTTGTGGCTACGGAAGAGCTCAGATGGTCGGTCGGCTTGAAGCAAGGCACGGATACGGCCGGCGACGAGTTTTTGGCCGCGATGAGGGCGGACTTCGTGAATTCGAGGATGGAAGGCATTGACTGTACCCTTGAGGACTTCAAGGGAGAGGGCTACAGCAATATCAGCGCAGTCGGCAACGTTGGCGGCTCGAACAACGGCTTCACAACCAATCGACGTGATAAGCTGAGTTCCGTTGATCATGGCCAATCCTTCCTTAGCCTTGAGCTGGACAGGACGAAGACCTCGGCTGGCAAGAACTTCAGCAGAGTCCTTGATGGTATTGTTGTCGCGAGTGTCCCACATTTTGCCTTCGCCCATCATACCAAGCGCCAAATGTGCCAATGGAGCAAGATCACCTGATGCACCGACCGTGCCTTTTTCAGGAACGACGGACAAGCAATCGGCATTGAAAGCATCGACGAGTTGCTTCAATGTGTCGACACTGATACCCGAATGACCCTTGGCGAGCACATTGATACGAAGTGCCAAAAGCATGCGAGTCGCCGATGGAGAGAGTGGATTGCCCACACCAGACGAATGGGATCGAATCAAATTTTCTTGCAATTCTGTCAACTTGTCTTCGGAGATGACGACGTTGGAGAAGAGCCCAAAACCGGTGTTGATGCCGTAGGCGACTTTTTTCTCCTTGAGGATGTTGTCAACGACATCGCGGCCGCTCTTGACTTTTTCCCACGCGTCTTCGCTCAATTCAAGCTTGGTATTTCCCTTCGAAAGGAGGACCAAGTCTTGGGTTTCCAGGGAAGAGCCATCCAATACAACCACGTCGGCAACAGCGCTCATGTTTTCGATTGCGCAAAAGTTCAAATGAGAGATCAATCCTCAGGAGACACAAAAGCACTCCGGTCCATACGACTTTATTAAGTCCGCCTAGTATAAGAAAATAAAATATTATACTTGATTTTGGTATGAAAAATAGAATTTCCACAACAAAATTAATTTGTCAAATCAATAAAATTACATACTGAAAGTAAGATATGTTATTCATTGGGTTGAATCTAAAGATAAATCATTGAATGTTGTTGATGCATCATACAAATATCAAGATACGTACAAATAAATATTTTGAATTAAGCAGAGCGAATTTACGTGGAATTCAAATCCAATCCGTATTTAATTGAGGGATATTTGAACTTGACAGCCAGATGGTCAAGAATGACCAGCTTGACCCGAAAGAAAGCGACCCATGGATATCATTTGGACGAATGGATCTCATGATGCAGGAGTTGAATGGATGAAGATATAACGCAAACTACCCCTATTTGGGTTTCGTAGTGAATGAGTACTTCATCGTGGCTCTCAGTGGACCGTAGATAGAGGAAACAGCTTCAGCCCTGAGTTTGACCTTGAATGTCGACCGAGACTCGAGCGCGACAGTCGGTGTAAATGTAGCGCAGCGCGTGACGGCATCAAACGTGACATCTCCATTCACGCGCACTTTCTGCAAAGTGTTCTTGATTGTGAAGAATCGGAGGCAGTCTACCGAAATCACAGATCCATCGAAACGGACAGAAATGGATGATGTGTATGGAACCATTTCGTTTGGGACTGGAGAGACGTGTATGAGACGCTTCTTGAGTGTATTTTCTTCTTGCAATTTTGCGCAAACTTCAGAGATTGCGTCGCTTTTCAATTCATCCATCATATCAAACTATATAAATTAAAGTTAGAAGTTACACGAGATCAATGAAACCTGAAAGGTTGACGAGAAATACTGTAATGCAGCAATCCTATCATAGTTTGGATGCCCGAGTACACTCCATGCATGCAGTTGGCGCAAATTGTCTTTGTCCGTTCGTTTTACAGCATCAACAACGTGGCGACGATTTTCCCAGTACGACAGCAAGCCTCGACCAGCTTCTGAGGCAAAGAGGGGATGTTTCTGGCACTTTGTCACCAATGTCTCGAGAACAGTCGAAAACGATTCATGCAGTTTTGCCGCATCTGCAACGAGAAACCTAAGAAAGACATTACGATAGTTCACGGTGAAAAGAATGAATACCTGCAAAACCAACCCGGTGAAAAGCATTTCCGGACCAAGTCAAACATCTCCTAGGTTATTTCAGCCATGAAGAAATAGAAAATCTCAACCTGAAGCGCAATGTGCATGTCATTTACAACAACCTTGGCTTGCTGGAAATTGAAATCCAAAGCTTCAAAGAATATTAATTTGACTAAAAATGAAAGTTACCTGGTGTCAGTCTACTGGCCAAAGCAAAGGGAGAAACAAATTCCAAACACAACTCGCGATGAAAGAGAACTGCATTTGACGTTTTTTGCACCAAAATTTCCAATCCTAACAGCAGCAAGACGACGCCATAGTTCATAGCTCGATGAATTTTCCGTTTTGATTCCAGATATGATACAATTGACGCAAGAGAAGATGTAGTCATGCCGTAAATAGCATAAAATGAAGTGCTCGTGTAAACTTGCGAAATCATTTCCTCCAAGGCTAGTTGGTTGTCGTAAAGTAGCATTGATATGTCTTCGAAAGGAATTTGTAATCGTTTCTCATCGCGATTTATCGCTTCGGCTAAAGTATCTAATCACAAGTTGTACACCATTCATTCAGAATTCTTTTATACCGAGGGTGATAAGAATATTGTCGCTGTAGTCTCCAAACGTGTCAAGGTTGCAAGATGCAATTCGGATCGATGCAGCGTGCACTTTAGTCGAAATTGCTACTTGAGTGTCCATGCCCATGTGCGCCACTTTGTACATTCTGTTCACAACAGACAAATTTCCTCTAGGCAAGTCATCGTCTTGCAGGTGTAATATTACAAAATGTACCTGTCGAACCACCAGACTGCATTGTATCGGTCCCAAAATGTTTTCGAAAATGTTGCCATTTCAACCACATAATACGCAGGCACAAGATTTGGTGAAGCATTAGATTTCCAAGCAAGTTGAATGCAATTCGAGTCGTGATTTACGAGTTCACATCCTAGAACCGTCTGGGCTTCTGGAAAAAGTATTATCCCTCGTGACAAATAGGACGACATAATTACCTCCGAACATGAGTGGTAAAATGATGTTATGTGAATGTTTTGTTTCACCGACGCAAATGTCCAGTTCAAGACAAGCGAAACCAAAACCACAGTTTGTTTGGGTTTGGCCCAAATTACATCGAATGTTTCCCAGAAAGCTCGACTGACCAGTTGCAACAGACATGCAATGGGTTGTGTCTTGAATTAATATCTTGAGGGATGACGTGTCGTGCTGTAGTGCCACTGGAAGGGTCCCAATAAGATTCTTGTTGACAGTATAATGGCAGCAGTCAGAGCGAGTTGGAGAGAGCCACATTTCTAATACTACTTGATCGACCCCCACGGAAATAGAATTCAGTGCATACACGTATAATGACATCTAGTTGGTTGGCACAAAGTCCATGAAACACAATGGACATTACCCTTTCTCTGCAAGCCAGAGTCGATTCAACATTCGAGCCACTTTGGACGACGACGAAAGTACCAAGTCGAATTAAATCAATATCGACAAATGTGTCCGACACCCTTCAACTGGATTACACGAGGTTGTCCTACGGAGCAGCGTACCTATACCGTTCAGTTGGAACTACTTGAAAGTCTAAAGTGCCTTCAGAATCGATGGGAACGAGCTGTAACACTGCCACAGAGGCAATATCAGTTGAAGAATGCGGTATACGGCAAGTCCATGGTGGGTAAAAAGGATCGACATCCGTGGGTGATAAATATACCAAAGAACTGACAAATCTTGAATTGTGTAATGGAAGAGAGGCCTGTTTAGGATATCGAACAATCCCCACAACAATGTCAATGCCACTAGTCGTAGCCAAATTCGTGTCGAATAGATCGTATACGTCGAAACTGAATGGATGAACAAAAATCTGGATTCCGTGGACGTCGAGTACTCCGCCGATGGATGCGTTGACATTGAAGAGAGTTTCGTGGTCTTCAAGTGGCGTTGATCGGTAATATCGTGTGCTAGGGTCAATCACGATAGAATCATCTACAGTCCAGCGAACATCATCTGGAAGGCATATGAAAGGAGGTACCGAGCACGATGAGCGACACAGTCGTTGACCTGACAGTTCCTTTCCAGTTAGTGAGCTCGCAAACATAGTGTCCTGCATCCTCTGGAATGGCGCTGCTGGTGACATCCATCGTGTCTGAAGTGCAATTTTCAACTTTCATGTCGTTGTAAAACCACTGATAGCTTAATGGCTCTCCTTTTGCTTGGATTGAAAGAGAAACCTGTGCGCCTAACGTGACTCGAAGTTTTGATGGTAAGTCCACCACAACAAGAGGCGGATCTACGATGAACTGGTTAAAATTATGGAATTGAAGTCGTACCGAAGTGCCCCCACACGGATATAAAATATGTCCACATAACTTCTATCTGCTCCGACGCAGATTTTGCATCTAGCGAACTGGCATCCTGCATTCTTGTAATTTCCAAGAAGCCCTAGGCAGCTTACCTCAACGACAGTATGATCGAAATGGGGGACACAACTTAGATATTCTTGAGTTGTTTTGGTATAGAGCTGCAAGATAGAATGAATGAAAGAGCAAAGCCAATAAGTATGTACTCGTTTGCAGCCTTCATAGTTTTCGTCCTCAAATAGGCCCTTGGCTTTTCTTTGAACTGCTTGTGCAAGGGGAACTGCCAGCCGAAGTATTATTTCGTCGCGCCTTGAATTCAAAGTTGCGTACGTCAGTGGAGAAAATCCCTGGTAGTTGTTAAGAATAACCACATATGAGAACTCTACGTCGCAATCTTTGATTGACACAGCATCGGGATAGAGATCAACTGCCCATGCGATATCATCAATATCCCAATTGTTCAGAACTGCATGATGCAACATAGTTCTATTCTTCAGATGCATTGTTCAGCAAGACATTACACACCGTGTTACCTGACGATCGAAGCAGGCCTTCATGGCGTATTCGGTGTCCTGCTGGATTGCTTGTTGGTAGATAAATCGGACGAAGTCGAGTCGTTGATCACCAGGACAAGAAGATCGCAATATATCGTGCAAAAACAGTGATTCCTACATTGAAATTTCTGAAACCTCGAAGTAAGACTTATGCCATCATACTTCATACATGTGCTTGACATCTCGTTCGTTGTCGGTAAATCGATAGGGATCATGCTTCTCCTTCTTGCAAAGAATACCGTATCTCCACGACTTAATTATAGCCCATAGTCGGGCTTTCCTTCTGTAATCTCGGTCTCGCTGATAACTCAAGCTCCGGGGAGTTGTCGGTGTTTCTTTTGTGGTGTCCATTGTCGGTTCTCGGAGGAAGATCCACCACATGTGTGATGCGTGCCCTTTCACGATCTCGTCGACCACTAATAAATATATTTTTATCCACGCTGTAAAATAAATATATTTTCATTGAAAATGGCAATACATTGACAATCGTACTTCATAACTGCTTCTTGCAGATGATCTTTAGCGATAGCAATGCTCGCTTGTAAGAGAGACATTAAATGGTTTGCGAATCACTGAAGGACATGAGAATGACCCGTTGTTTCTTTGCGCTTTAAAGCATCTACACACTGTCAAATCTATATTTTGGTATAGTCTGAGTTTGTGAACCCTCTCTGCAGCGCTTACCCGCTCATATATCTCAGATGTACAGTGCGATACCATATAGATTAGTATAAGTTAAGCAGATATTGACCCCTTCTCGAACTTGCTATTCCAATACCATGTCCCCTGGCTGATGGAGGGTTGTGCTTTGTCCAGTGTTACTCCAGATTTGACTCACGAATAATGAAATCTCTTCGCTCGATCTACTTCCCGCCATATTTATCCTCATCGCTGAGGATTAACAAGCCATCACTCAAAATGTTTCCCTGTTCCTCTCATGTCATGCTTTGGTTGTTGGACAATATATACCCATTCCGACTGAAAATACCTTGAAAATATATTGATTTCAGTATTCAATTATTGTTCAAATTGTGAGTTTTTGTGAATATTAGACCAAATTTTCATAAAAAGAGTTTGGTTTTTCACAATATTTTTGTAGATTTTGCTCCTATTTGATTGGTCGGTTTGGCTGGCTCGCAGTGACCAACCAAAAGAGGAGCGCCTAGCAAAAGCATTCTGGAATTTGTGCCATCAGTCTCTCCTAGTTCCCCATGGCTCCTCCTCCTCCTGCAGGCGAAGAAAAGATTGTTGTCTTGCGTACGACCGGTGGTGAAATCGCGCCTGCGTCTGCATTGGCCCCTAAGGTCGGTCCTCTTGGTCTTTCCCCCAAGAAGGTCGGTGAAGATATTTGCAAGGCCACGCAAGACTGGAAGGGTTTGAGCGTCACAGTCAAGTTGACCATTGTCAACCGTGTCGCCACCGTCTCTTTGATTCCTTCGGCCTCGTCTCTCCTTGTCAAGGCCCTCAAGGAACCTCCGCGAGACCGCAAGAAGGTCAAGAACATCAAGCACGATGGCAACTTGACTTTGGATGTCGTGATTGACATTGCCCGCACGATGCGCAACCGCTCCATGGCCCGCACTTTGGCTGGTACCGTTAAGGAAATGCTCGGCACGGCCAACTCGCTTGGATGCACTGTCAACGGTGAAGCCCCGACTGAAATCCAACGCCGCATTACCGAAGGTGAACTTGACATTCCAGAAAACTAAGTTCAAAGAACAAGAGGGACTCTTCGATGGTGTGTATTGTGTCTTACCCAAGTTTTGGCAGCAGCAGCAATCATCCGCCTCTACCGCTTTCCTTTTGTATTTCCATCCTACCCCAATGCCAGTGAGAGTCCAAGAAAACTTTAATATACTCCAAGACTTTGTGATGCGGAAAAGTCTACATATTTCTTGAGGCATTGGGGAGTTGGCTTTTTTTATATTACCTGTGTGTCTTTTTGTATGTTTGCATGCTGAATGTGTTGTGTGTCCTCCGAGAAAGCGCCGATGAGAGTTCAACCAAAACTTTAATATACTCCAAGACTTCGTGTTGCGGAAAACTTCATGATCCTTGAGGCGCTTCTCTCCTGAGTGGATTTCCTTCATGTGTGCAGTTCATGCAAAATATTTCTTTCTCGTATGACCTTGATTGAGTTTCCAGTATCTGGCTACGCTCCATAGACACAACATGACTCAACATTTGCACGCTGTCGCGATGTCTTATGTTTATAGCTTTACAAGATGCAGGTTTTCCAGCTTGAGGATGCCAATCTCGGCGAGTAGTTCGACAGCGCGCATACCTTCTTCATGATTTGGACTCATCTACAGATAATACAGTCACTCGCCTAGCAGCCGATAAATTTACATGAAGGAATTCGGACAACGGAATGGGCGCAGATGAGTTTGAAACCAACGAATGGAGACGAGTTAAAAGTGCACCAGCCGTCGAAGTTGGTGCGAGGACTCGAAATTGAGCTTGCAAACGTGTCGACAATTGGCCCAAAGTTGCTTGCACGTTGGTTGCTTCCTGTTCCAACTGCGGAAAACGGGAAATAAGAAACAATTGAGAGGCATTGGTACCTCTTGTATTTCTCGCTGCATCTTCTCGTTTTCTGCGCGTTGAATGTCCAGTAATCGCCGTTGGTTCACCTGAACGAAATACGTACAGAACGACACGCCGAGAAATCTTACTTGGTCTTTCAGGTTGACTTCGGTCTGTACGAGTAATTTAATTTCTTCTTGGAGTTTGGCACACTCTTCAGCATCTATCGGACGAATTATAAATGGAAGTGAATTGCTGGTTTGCCTCTTTCTCGTGCATCCGGTATTGACTCCAAAACATCAGCTTTTCGCTTGAGAGGACGTGCAAGTTCTTCCTCGAGCGCTTGAAATTCAGCTTGTAATTCATTCACTTCATTTGTCCTGGCAATAACTTTTCGCTAAAGCAGAACAGTTTGAAGTGCTCAGCATCGTCGGTACTGATTTACCTGAAGTTTCTGGTACTCGTGGAGGTCAGCTTCGGTTGCCAAGGAGTGTGAAGTTGAGGGTATGTCTTTCACAAGGTCTAACTTGGAGTCTCGCAGTTGAATTGCTGAGTCCAGTTGCTGCAAATATAGAGTGGTTTTTCTATGTCATATCAGGCTTACTTGTTTTGCATCTTCCAAATGATCGTTGAGCTCACTGAGCATTTTATTGTACTCAATCTTCGAATGCAACGTTAAATGAAACTTAACGATGCCATTCGTTTACCTGAACATCTGCGTCTCTTTCTTCTAAAACTTCACGAAATTGTTGAGACTGTCGTCGAAGTTCATGCTCAAGCTGTTTCTTTTCCGCCATCAATTTCTCAATTTGATCTTCCGCTACGCGAAAATTAGACATTGCTCCATCAAGCCAGAAAGTACCTTGTTTCGCTAATGCTTCAAACTTGCGCTTGTTCTTCTCCAATAATTCTTGCTCCTTTTCTTCTACGTCAAAGACAAGGCGGCTTTTCTACACATCCAATTATCAATATCAACGCCTGCAACTCGTAGGACATGCCACAGAAATCTGTGGGACGTCTCGCGTTTTCATGTCCAGGAGAGCCGATGAGAGCACGACTTTCGACGATCGAAGCTACAACACGACTAAATCTTCTTTTCGGCATGCTCAGAGCTCACCTTTTCTGCACAGGCCCGCATTTGGACGACGCATTCGTCCAAGTGTTGGAGAAGCATCTTCCTTGACTTGGTCAAATTCAAATCATGCCGATGCAACTATCCGGATAATTCTGTCATTTCAGAATGCTATGTCCGGATAATATTGCTTATCCGGACAATAGTTTTCAAACAAGCCATGCAAAAAGCAAGATTCCGTGGATGATGAATCGCATGCATTATGGCACTGCTGGATCAGAGAAGTATACGAAGGTGAAATGTATCGGTGCTGGAACGTATGGCCGTGTATATGAGATGAAAGATCGATTGACTGGTGAAACGGTGGCTTTGAAAAAGATCAAGACGCTGAACGAAGCGGAAGGCGTGCCAGTCACAACATTGAGAGAAATCGTCGCGCTCAAATCGCTACGCCATCCGAATCTCGTTGGATTGAAAGAAATAGTCGTGAGCAAACAAAAAGAAGATGAAAGTGATGATGAAGACGAAAATGCGAACCCCGTCCCGGGGAAAGATACGCGCAGTGATTACTCGAATGGCAGCATATACTTGGTGCTCGAATTTGTTTCACATGATTTGACCGGTCTCCTTCAAAGCAATCATACATTTCCCGACATTGCGATCAAATACATCATGAAGCAGTTGCTTGAAGCGCTCGAATACATGCACAATCGAGACGTTGTTCATCGAGATATCAAGACATCCAATATTTTACTCGCACCAGACTATGTGGTCAAGCTCGCCGATTATGGCCTTGCCAGAACTCTCCGAACGAATTCCAAGCTGACAAACAAGGTATATTTACACAGAAGCGTCGAGCAAAAATGTGTTCTAGGTTGTGACGCTCTGGTATCGTGCCCCAGAATTATTACTAGGCGCATCGGATTATGATGCGAGCGTCGACATGTGGAGTGTGGGGTAGGCATGCCATTGAAATTCCATCTCAACTGTGTTTATTACCTTTAGTTGTGTAATGGCCGAGCTTTTCTTGGGCAGACCAATCTTTGCAGCAAAGACTGACACAGATCAAATGATGAAAATTGTTGAAATGTGCGGCACGACATTTGACGAAGTGAACGGCGTTTCGCACTTGCCGCATTTTGAAAAGTTTATTCAAAATGAGAAGCGCGGCAATGTGCTCAAGGGCACGATGATACGCAAAGCCACAGAGAAGAACGTGAGTTTACCCAAAGGCTTTGTCGAACTGCTCGATCGTCTGCTTCAAATCGACCCGAGACGTCGTTTCACAGCCACACAAGCCCTGAACAGCGATTATTTTAAGTCCCATCCGCATATTGGCGACACCTCCAAGTAAGATCATCTATTCCATGGACGATTTAAGTTAATATCCTTGGTTTGCAGGTCTAATTCGTGGCTACCCCCTCTTACTGATACACATTGTCATGAAATGTCGGCGCGCAAACTTCGTAAAGAAGGCGCTCGTGCCGTGTTAAGTGCTGCAGAGAAAGGAATCAAGAAAGTTCTCAACGACGATGCCAAGGATTACTTGAGCAATTTGGAAAGCCTCAAGCGGGCAAAACCAAGGTACAACCAATTTACTCTGGAAGGAAAAATGCACGATTCGTTTGTAGTGCCAAAGTCGCCCCTCGAGTCAAATCTGCCGCCCCTTTGGTCAAAGCGGAAGATAGAATACCTCGAAAAATAACTCCACTGGCCAAACCAGAAGGCGAGTTTGTCAATAATTCGGCCGTCAAAACTGAAGGGGATCCTAAAGAAAAAAGAAAACGCCCGCCTCTCAAAGCTGAAGGTGACGTTAGAGAAAGTAGAAAACAGCGTACTTTGTCCAAACCGCCAACGAGTTCGAAAGCCAACGCAGCTGAAAAGACGAGCCACGACGTCGACAAGACTAGAGAAAGGAAACGACCGAGCGATTCAACTTCCAAGCGCAGACGTGAGGACAAACCATCAGATCTTCCTAAGTAAAATAACTCAAGTATTTTTGACCTGTAACTTTCATTTTCATGCTCGACGCTTAATAGCCACGTCGACCAAGTTTGGCCAGCTCGTCTAGTCCTGTTCGTTCCATGTACTCCATGAGATCTTCTTGAGTTGCAGTGACGGATAATTTGCCCAACAAGATGCACTACAGAAATATTAAGCCTCCATGAATACGTAAAACTTACGTATTTTAGACCAGCGATGACATCCGTGACGTAAACCCCAGGCGTCAGGTCAAAACGAATGCAAACAGCAGTGGAGAATGCTCGTGGCAAGAGTTTCAAACTGTCTTCATTTCGACGAGCTTGCTTGACGACTTCCGCGCTAGCAGCCAGTTTTTCTTCTTCGTTGATCAAGTATTTATCCAATGCATTGGTGATCGTTGGAATATCCATCTCACTCAATGATTCCTTCCATGATTCAAACCCCACAGGCCATTTTGCAACGTTGTCGCTGTTTCCCCACGATCGAATGATTTCTTTAATAATAACCTGTGCGATTTTTAGCAATTCAAGAATGAACGACTTGAGTACCTCGTCTCGGAAGCGGTGAATTTGCCGTAATTCCTGTGGATGGACAAGCACTCGATGTGGTGCAAAATTTGGCCTGTTGCTGCCAATGTACAAATTTTGAGGCGTGTTGTGATCCTTGATGAAAGAAATTAAATGCTGCTTCGAGCCAAAGGCACATGTTGACAAGACTAATCCCTCAGCAGGAGCGGTGGGAAGTCGCACAATTTGATTCGTTTCTACGAGAAAAATATGGGAATGAGTGTCTCGTCGCTCAGATGAGATAATTACTAAGAGCTGCGTCAAACATATCAAGAGGTAAAGCTCCTGATGCCACGCCAAGAACCGCACCAACCATGAGTCGGATTTGATTCAGGAGAAAGGAAGCGCCTCGAAGGCGGATACAAATAAATGGCTCTCCGTTCACATCTGGCAGCAAAGTTCCTCGGCAGGTATATATCGTTCGTCGATGACGAGTCAATATCTTGCGCTCTCCACTTTCTGTCAACGAAATATCTGCGAGATTATCTTCTTCATCATCATCGACTTCATTTTCCTCATCTTCTTCGTCACGACTGTCGATAATCTCCTGGGAATCCTCTTCTTGTCGCGAACGATTTCGATATTTCTGGGCCTGGCGTTTGTAGAAATATCGTCGTTGCTTTGTGAAGTTGTGAAAATCGTAGATGCCTTCGAATCGAGGAAGGGTTTCGAGAACAGATTCAATGGCTTTGTCAACAGAAACAGGCTTGCACACTTGCTCAATGAATGAGACGGGCAAGAAGTACTCGTATTCACGCATGATGCATTCTTCACGAGCACGGAACGATTGATGAACTTTCGTTGCTGTGAAAACACGGATGTTCTCGGGTAAATGAACATTGATGTCTTCTACGAGTTGCGCAATTCGCCCAGTCTTTTTATCAATTCGTTCTTCATGGACAAGCAATTTTGCCGACACCTGAGTCATTTCCTCTCAGATCAGTTCAGAGTGAGTCAAACGTACCACAATCGACGTCGCGTGGACTCCCTTGTCCGTCCGACTGCTTCGAGACCAGCCTATTTTTGACATATCCCCATAATTCGACTCGAGGATACATCCAGCTTTGAACAAAGCAGAGCGGACTTCATGCTCAATTGTTGGGACGTCGTTCTTCTCTTGAATTTGAACCCCGTGATATCCCGTGCCTGTGTATCCCATAACGAGACCGACCTTGACCTTTCTTTTCTTGTCTTCCTTGAATTCATTGAGCGTCGAAAATGCATTGCTCCATGTTCCAGATAAGAAAGGCCGAGCCGCCTGGCGGCGGTCCATCAACCGGAGCATTTTTGATGTTGAACCGATTTATGACTGGCACACAGCAAAGGATTTTCATTGGTCGAAACAGTATTAAAAAGTTTCAACTTCAGCGATCACACCGCACTTGGACTTCATCGCACGATCTACTGATACGGCAGAGCTGACTTGGCTGAGCTGAACTTTGTGATTGTGCAAGTCGCTGCCTTCCACGAGTTCGTTGATTTCCGTATCAAGGCCAACGACCCAATCCAAGACACGGCGGTCCATTTCAACTTGCTGATCCACGAGATCGCCTCCACTGGAGTGCCAATGTCTATGTCAAATGATACAAACAACAGGAAGTCTCTTCGCTCACCCTCAGTTGAGCTTGACGAGACCTCGCTGGAGCAGTCGCACTGACTTGTAGAAGAAGACGCGATCGGCGACTTGCTCTTGGAATGTGACGCAAAAGACGCTCAGGATTTGATTCAGCATTGCCACGTCGAATGCTCTCAGAGGTGTCGCCAGTCGATCTATATGAGGACTTGAAGAATGCACTCCAAGTAAGCGCAATTCAGCGCTCAAGTTTCCATGATACAGAGACATCGATATTTCCGAGAGCGACTGCAACAGTACTGTAGCTCAAGCTCGTGCTCACCCTGTAGCAGATCGTGTTTTGGTGGACGTTCAATATTTTTAAGCGACAGTCCCCTCGAGTGACGCTGAACGAAGCACGACAAGTGAGTTCCACGACAAACCGTGTTGTATCCAAAGGCAAGTGTGTCGAGTGACACCCATAATACAGGACCATGTTTAGATGAAGACAACACAGTAGAAGGTCTCTCCAAGATCTCTCCATCATTGGCAACGATGCGAATAAAGAGATAGTTTATTACTGTACTCGGAGTTCATTAGGAGTTCTTACAAGAGTATGCATCATGTACTTATTAGCTTATTCCCAAGTTTTCATGGGGATATGTCGCTCTTCACTGAGTCATAAAATTCGCAATGACCTGACAAGCCACTTGCAATCGAGCCGTCACAAGCTCCGTCGTTGTCAGCTTCTCGTTCGCCATCCCAAGAGCACCCGCCGATTTGGTATCACTTGAAGATCCCAAATCCCCGAGGGTTGCCCTACATTTGAAATTTGTCCGGATTGTCAAAAAAATTTGGACAACCATGAAGACTGTGCATAAATCGATCCAAGCCTTGGATCATTCCGCGGGTTCTGTGGTTCGTTGGATGAGTCGAGCTTGGGCCCTTCTCGCTTTGGATCGCAGGTTAGCCAAAGCGACTGCCGCGTGCATGCGGGTAACGCGAACCAAGTCGATGTTCGGTGCATTCCAAGCTTGTCTCGCTGGCATCTTGGAGTGAAATGGACGCAAATTTCAGAATACACCAACGCCGCTCGTGGTTTATTCTGAAATTCGCGTGCATTTCACTCCAAGATGCCAGCGAGACAAACTTGGAATGCACCGATCATCGACTTGATTCAAGTTGCCAATCATCGTCACTTTGGCTAACCTGCGATCCATAGCGAGAAGCCCAATGTGGGGAATTGTCGTCTGTAGGTCGAGCAAAGCCAAGGGAAGAACCACTGCAACTTGCTCAGTGGGTTCTTCTTCAGGGAATTCTTCCGGGCCTTCTTCAGGTACTAGTAGTTGATTGAGTCCATTTACGGGTTCTTCATGTTATTCAGGTTGTTCCTGGACGACTTCTTGTGGGTCTTCTTCAAGTAGAGAAGTCCAACGAGCCGCAGAACCCGCCGAACGACCTCAACAAGGCCCTCAACAAGGTGCTCAAGAACCACTTGAAGAAGACCCACAAGAAGTTCTTCAAGAACATGAACAACTAGAACAACTCATGGAAGGACAGAATCATCTACATGAAGAAGGTCCGGAAGATTTCCCTGAAGAACCCGCTGAGTAAGTTGCAGTGGTGCTTCCCTTGGCTTTGCTCGACCTACAGACGACAAGAGGTGGACAAAGGTCAAGATTTGACCGCCTTTGGTTTTCTTATCCAAGCGACCACAATAGTTGTGTTGGGTATTTGTAGTAGGGCGTGCAGTGAGCCACTTGTGACCTATTCTCTCAGTATTTAGGAATGGATGTTATCCTTGGTCACGGGTCAATTTGGCTACATCGTCGTTTTTGTCAGTGACAAACTCCACAGCCTTTTTGCTTTGTTATCTACTATATTCCATTGTGAGTCGTCACCACGAGAAGACTTTGGAGGAAGCCCACCTGAAGAAGCTCCCTTTGGCGATGCCACAACGTGCGTCGACGACCGCGACCCCTCAAGCCAAGCTGGTGGCCCTCCATTCAAGTCACGTTGGCCACGTCTACGTTGCTCGACTATCGTCGCCGTAGAGATTTGCCGCTACTCCACGCGAAGATCCTAGTGGGTCCAATTCATGCCATTTTGTTCAATGACACGATTGTGTACATCGTGCACATTGCGGCAGACAAATCGACGAAATGGAGAATCACCGCGACGGTGGGCGAAGTAAGAAAACTACGCGATTGCATGCAGCGCGAAGTGGAAGACGGCGATGGATTGCTTGTCTTTGAGATCAACTCTGTGCACGGCATGCAGGTGTTCTTGGCGCCATCACACCTAGTGCACTCTGGTCCTCCACGCCATCGCTTCGTAAATTCTGCCAAATGCACTGATGCATACTCTTGTAGGAACCATGAAGGCCCTGGTTTTTGACACTCGAGTTTTCTCCGACGAGGGTCTAAAATCTCATTATTCAACTCGTTGGTGACGATGCTTCTAAGGCCAACTTTCTGAAGCTTGTGCTAGTCGGCGACAACATCCCATTGTTCCCTGGTGGATTTGTAGAAGCGACACTGTATGTAAAACAATCATGCACCGCATCAAATATATGGCTACAGGATCAATCGTGCGAATCATTTCGGTGGAGAAATGACATGCCCTCTCTTGGTCCCTACCATTCCGCGCGTGGCTCAATAAATTCAAACTCCTTGGCGTGATGGCTTTTGGATCGTGGTGGTGCTTCTATATTTGACCGAGCTCATCACTGCAACTGCTACAAACCCATTCAATTGATTTCCGACGAATTCCAATCCAACTCGTAAAGACGTTGAAAATTGCCATAAAATCAGCAAGAATGCCATCCAAGATCTCTGATCGAAACAAAGTCGACAATTACTACAATTACTACGTAGTAGTCTTTAGGAAGATACACAAATGTGATTCTCCCCATGGATGCTTAAAAAATACCTTTTCATCAAATGAAGCCGCAATAGACCAAAGCGGGAAGTCTCGTCCATGACATTCAGGACATGTGAATTACCTACTGCAATTAATTTGCAAGAACAGTGTTGGCAAAATTCCGCAGTCTTTGTAGTCGCGTCCGGGTCAAGTTTGAGAATTTCATAACTCAAGTAGAAACTTTCAATCCAAGTGTGATGTTATCATTAGCTTTATCCAGATCGCGACACCCATTTAGAGGAAGTTTCCATGGGGATAAATATGACGCCGTATATCGAGTAGGTGAAAAAGTTTACAATGGTCACCTGAATCCACGGTCAAACGTTGTCCTTGCAGGCACTGGTAAACCACCAAGTGGAGCCGAGACTGGTACAACCGAGCCTGGCGGTGGTGCTGTGGTTGGACCTCGTGTTGTTTCCGATGGGAGCATTGCAGCTGCTTCGTTGGCATACTTGAGCAATTGAGTTTCTGCATGTTCGATATTGGTGCCTTTTGTGCCAACCATCGAAAATGAATCGGTCGAGCCGAACTTGACACCAAAGCAGCTCGACCTCTCGCCCCATGCTTCAATCACATAGTCTTTCTTTTCGTGGCCATCACGAAACTCTTGATATTCAAACCATTGTCTCTGTCGTGACGTCGGCGAGACGCCAAGCTTGATCGTGTTTCGATGGAGGAAGAGCGGTCTCTTTTTTTTGTCGTACTGAACCATCGATTGACCACAAAATCGATCGGGTTTAGACTCGTCGTCATGGTCCAGTGCGTTGCCGAAGATGTCAAACGCGGGAGGTTTACCAAAGAAGCCAAGGGCACCGGGAGGATGTTCCATCATGTAAAAGGGCGTGCCAGTCTTGAGCCATGCGAGGCGAAACAAATCTTTGTCACCCCAGACGAGATTTAATGCCGCAATCAAATTTGGCTTGTCAGGAAGCTTGGCAGCATTTTTAGGCACTGTAAACCCAGCTGGAATGTGAATACGTTTCGGTTCTTGCGGTCGGATTCGGTGGAAGGCGTAAAACATGAGCATATGCAGCGCTCGTTCGCATCTCGCTCGGTCGATCACGAGCTGGCCGCTTTCTTGTTCAAACATATCGACAAACGACATATTGAGCATTGGCCACACGAGACTGTCGCTGTGCACATTGAAAATCGTGTGCCCTGGATGCCAAAAGTCAGGCCTAATGAGGAAAGGAAATAAGTAAAGCATGGACGCAGTCGAGGCGTACCAAAAGAGCGCACCATTTGTTTGGAATTCTGTCGTGTCAAAGAGAAAATCGGGGTCTCGTAGCGGTAAATTGTCCGCATCCAGGAAGAGGACATTTTGAAAATGTGAAAAGAAAATCACGTACGGCTTGACATAGAATGACGTGGCGAGCGGGTCGAGAATTTCGCGGAGAGTGACGTCGGGCAATGCTAAGAGCGATTGAAGCACGGGATTTGTCGCGTTCAATTCGTCCGATCGATACCAAATCTCGATCGGGAGCGCCGAGTCGAGGTCATGACGAAGATAACGCACAGAGGCGTATAGAGGAACCAGTGCTTTGTCGTACACGACCATGACGATGCCGCGAGATGGTTTTTTGTCGTCCTTGCCTTGGTCGTACCAAACTCGTTTCGCTGGAGGATATGTGTTGCGTTTCACTGTCGTGGGAGTAAATTCTTCGTGCTTTAAATATTCCCGAGTTTGAGGATCGCCGTGCATCTATGCAGAGAATTAAAATCATCAAATGCACTAGAAAATGCAAGCTCTTACATTCCATGGATGTCGGTAGACGGTCGAGTGTCGATTGAACATGAGTATGTCCATTGCCATGTTGCACGAGAAATGAATATCGCCGCGGACTGTGCCGCAGGTCATTTTGAGAAAGTGCACAGTTTCGTTCTTCACTGGGTCATAAAATTCGCAATAACCTGACAAGCCGCCTGCAATCGGATCGTCACAAGCTCTGTCATTGTCAGCTTCTCGTTGGCCGTCTGGCGAGCACCCGCCTGTTTGGCGCCACTTGATGCATTGATACGATGCAAAAGGATTGCCCGGTGGAAAGACTTCAATGTGTTTCGCTGGTGCTTGCTCAACGCGTAAGTTTGGCGCTTGTGTGATCGCAATGTATTGCACTTGGTGGTACAACCCCACGGCGCAGAGGATAAAAAGCGACAATCCGACGCTAATAAAGTGCCACGGTGCAGAGTATCTCTTGATAGCATTCATACGTGCTGAAGGTGGAGCGTTCTGCGTCGCTCCAGGTCGATTTGACAATGAATTCTGCCCTCTACTACTCATGCTTGGCCACTACTTTGCGATTCCTGGCATTTGAGTCCAACGAGCGTAGGTGGAACGATTGATCGATCTAAACGTTCGACAAAATGTACGTTGCAATATACGTTTATTGTACATTTCCCCACATTCGCATTAACAACTACCTTCACATCAAATTGACTTGATTTTTCTCTTCTTCAAGCCAATCACAAGCTTATACAACTAGACAGTACTGTCGTGAGACCCTATGTGCTATGGTAACTCCATGGGAATGTGAAGACCCGACAAACGAGGCGAGATTAGTGAGTTACGCACACAAGGTGATCGTATACATTGTCCAAGTGATAGTAATTCAGGAGATTCATGAAATGTACAATGTACAATGTACCGGGTCGACGTCGTTGACATCGGTAAAGGCTGCATACACCGCATCCAAAGCCTTGCCAACACCACATGAACCGGTCCCAGAAGTGAACCAACTGAACCGGACTTTGGACCGGACCGGTCGAGGGGTGGCCACAAAGAAGATCAAGGAAAGGAGGAAAAGATGGACAACTCCCGCCGTGCCCCAAGTCCAACGCCGTCCGTGGGCTCTTCGACGGGCTCCAATGCGCCGCCCGGCATGCAAAATTATCCTCACCCTGGATCGTTGCCATATCCACCGGCTCCACCGCAGCACCCCATGTACGCAATGCACCATCACATGCCCCCAAATCAGTCATTGATGCATCCTCCACCGCCGCCTCATATGCCGCCCTCATCGCACACGCTGAGCCATTTGTTCCCCAACTTGAACATGCAGCAAACGAATCGGTCGCCATCGCCATCAGGTCCTCGCTACACGTCGCCGTCTGATCCAGAATTGACCACGTCATCTTCCACCCACAGTTCCCAACAACACGACATGAGCGCGCTGCCTGTGCCGACTCTGATGCGACCTATAAGCGGACCTCCTGCCAATCTCCCTCCACCCCCGCTTGCCCCAATTCGATCGGCTTCGTTGTCGTCGCCAGGCGTGCTTCGTCCTGGCACCCGACTCGTTGGACCGAATCCCGTCTATGAGCCGAAGCTCGACCCGGACACACGATCGCTCGAAGTGACACCGATCACGTTGTATGTCTCAGAGCGTGCGTCTGACTTGGGCACGTTGATTTCGGTGAACGAGCACTATATATCCTACCCGATTCGCAATGGCCTCATCCGTGTCATCAATCAATCGAGCGTTAATCGCATCCTTCTGCGCAAACACGAGCAACATGCCGTGACTGAGCTGAACTTTTTCAACGATCACACTGATTTACTCTTGAGTGCCGGTACTGACAACACAATTGTCATCTGGCGACTAGCGGAAGATGTTTACGCGTCCAAACCAATGACTCGTGAAATCCTCAAGACGCTGCCATGCCGTGCGCAGCGAGTCAAGTGGCATCCACTCGACTCGAACAAGATTGTGATTGTGCAAGACGACACTGCCTTTGTCACGGATCTGTCATTTGTCGACGATTCCGCCTTTGATTTGCACGCGAGCAGTGTCGTTTGCCGCCAAAGCGATGCCGCGATCAATGACGTTACGTTTACCCGAGACGGTCATAGCCTGCTCACGGCTGGCAACGATGGGCTTGTTCACATGTACCGTGTTGGTCATGGTCGTCTCGGTGATGAGGGTGATTTCGTCCGCCGATTTGATCCGCTTGATGGTCTTGCGCTCAACAGTCTCCACTTGTTCGACAACAACAACGGTGATCCAACTCTACTCATCGGCGGCGACGGCAATACGGTTTTGAGCGTGTGGAATGCTCCAGTCGACACGTCGATTGAGCCAGAAGTGGTCCAGACTGTGCGATTGAACTCGTCCCATGCGCATGAATTGGTCGTGGATGCTTCCAAGCAGTTTGTCTTTGTCGCAGATCGATCCCATGCTGTCTTGTATGTCCTGCACATTGCGGCCTCGTCATCGGGTCGAGTCTTGGATCACATTACCGAGTTTTCGCTCGCATATCCAATCTTGTCAATGACGGTGCTCCATAAATCCGATCCCCGGTCAACGGATGACAGCGGCGGTCTTGTCATGCAACTCTATTGCATCCAGACGCAAGCTATCCAGCGTTACCATGTTCAATCGCTCGCGTGCTACGTCCCGCCACCACCTCAACCAGCTCAGCCACGCTCTTCTCCATCCTTGACATCCACACCTCGGTCACCGCTTGCAAATAACCAGGCGCCAGTTCAAACGGTTGGTGCTATGACCACAGAAGACGATAGCGACGCAGCTGCTGCCGCTGCTGCGGCCACTGACAATTATGAACAATCTGCTGCTGAATCGCCTCGTGCTGTTGCATCGCCTGAAACTGGTGCGTTGTTTGCCTTATCCTGATGACCTTGGGCTCATTTACTTGTAGAATTGGACATTTCCATCACGGTGCATGATTTCAACGGAAGTGAAGAGGGTTTAAGTTCCATGCTCGCCACGGATGGCGGTGGTGGATCTGTCGGTGGACACAGCGACGACCAGCAAGATATGGACTCGATGCTTCTGCATCATCAACCGAGCAATCAAATTTCACCGCGCTCTGTGTCTTCCTTGCCGATGCCACCACCCAAAGAGCAATACTCGCCCACGTCGTCGTCGGTTCACAACGCCTTCATGGACGCGTCGAGTATGCACGACGACACGAATGTTGTGGCCATGCTTCGACGACTTGAGATGCAGCAACGCGATCATTTTGACCAAATGAAAGAGCAACAAGCGCTTTTTGCATCGCAAATGCAGTCGCACGTTGACAAGTCGATAAAAAAACATTTGCAGAGCATTGTCGTCCCGGCCATGGGACGTATTGTTATGCATACAATGGAAAACAACTGGATGAAGCCTCTCCAGAAAGCCGTGCAAGATGCCTTGGATGCGAAGAACTTTCAAGAAGATCTCCGTGAACCGGTCCGTGATGCATTCCGAGAGTGCTTTCAAGCGCATATTATTCCATCATTTCAAGCCGCAACGCAGAAAATGTTTGAGCAGATTCAAGACACTTTCGTGCAAGGCACGCGAGCTAAAGTGATCGAATCCAATCAAAATCTTGACGACTTCCAGACACAATTGGTCCACCTGACTCAACTCATGAACCAAGTGACGGATCAATTGTCTCAAGCGAATGCCTCAGCATCACCCGCCCCGCCCCAAGAATCGATATTTGACCAACAATGCCGCACGATTTGGCAGCTCTTTGACGAACAGAAGTACGAAGAAGGGTTTCAGCTGGCCCTTGGAGCCGAAAATGTTGCGCTCGTCCGTGCAGCGTGTTCCAAGATTGATCCACAAACCGTTTTGGGCACACGACCTCCTTTCTTGTCGCAAATGATTATCCTGTGTCTTGTGCAACAGTTAGGCAGCAATGCACTGGATTTGGACCATTTGCAGCTCACGATCAGTTGGCTTCGAGAATCGCTCTTGGTGATGAATCCCAAAGACGCATCCATCGCACCATTTGTCCAAGGTGTCCTGCACGAGTTGAAGTCAACGTTGGGCCAAGTACCCGACGAAGCACGTGATTCGCAGTACACTTTGGTCCACCACATTTTGAACTCGATGTTGAGCTTCTCGCAATCCTAAATTTAAAATATTGACGCGCCATGTCACATCGATTTGGTGTTATCTTCGTACATCCACTTGTCTTTCTCAAATTCTTGTGCCTTTTGACGCAGTGATGCCAACATGTCTTGCAGCAAATCTACCAAGAGGCGTAGTTGAGCTTGGAGAAAGTACAACGTGATCATGCCTTTGTTTGTCTCGGTGACAACGAGTTTCGCCGGGACTTCACGCACTTTACTTGCGATTTCTGCCTCCACTAGGAGAACTGAATGAGTCCAGCTATCCACTGGTGTCCACGTACAGCTCAGCGATCCTCGTTCGTCGATCGACCGATTTGAGCGCGAAGGTGCGTTCATGATGAGAGCAATGTCAAAATGAGTTTAAAATATTCGGAAAATACAACTATAGTTATTCGAATCTGATTTATTCTTATTTTATTTTAATTTTGAAATAAACATGGTATTTTGAAATTTGGATTTCACTTGATGATGGAAAGCAGTTTGAAGAGCGCGGTGCAGCGCTTCTTGGATCAAAAGGTTTACTCGAGCGCTGTATTCCTCGCTGAAAGACTTGTATCCGAGAGCTCATCTGAAGAAAATATTGGTCTGCTTGCAGAGGCTTACTATCGTTCAGGAGAAGGCCAACGCTCTATTTCATTGCTCCAAAACCAAGCTCCAGTTCACAGTCTTTCACCAAAGAACAAATACATGCTAGCACTATGCTGCTTTGAAGCTGGACGTTTATCAGAAGCAGAGAGTGCTCTTATGCCGTCCAAAGCATTTGGAGTCGCTCATTCAGTCAACGTATCTGTGCATCTCGATATCCCCAATGGTGCTGCTGGACTCTATCTCATGGGTTGCATTTGCCGACGCTTGAATCGAGTAGCCCACGCCATCGAATACTTCTCAGAAAGGTATTGCTGTTTGCTATCAAGACAAGTAACGCATTTACAGCCTCAAGGAGGATCCATTTATGTGGTCTGCTTATGAAAATCTCTGCGAGCTCGGTTGCGAGACACCTGCGGGTGCTTTTTTTGGCGTCTCAAAAAAGAGAGGTAATACATGTAAGGGTGTGAAGTGATATTCATCCAATTTTGGCTCTGGGTAGACATCCACGAGGAGAATATTGCGCCAATAGAGAAGAAAAACGATAGCAGACGGGCTCGGCCATTGACAAATCGAGGAAAGAAAGCCATGAGTAGGACGTTTACAGAGCAAGACGGTGGCGAAGTACGCCTGAATCCACAATGTCAACTACATTAATTAACCCCGTAGGCTATCAAGCGCTTGTCTTTCTCAGATGACTTTGAATCCACAGTACGACAAGTATTCTTGGGTTATCGCATTGATTGTCATGTTTCTTAGCCAAAATCAAATATCAAGTCAGGGGATGAGGTATGTCCATCGCAACGAGCCCTCTAATATCGCTTTCTTTGCTCAAAGGCGCTTCTCCGACTGCTTCATTCGCTTGGGACGGCGTTTCAGCATTTATGCTTGGTATTAGCGTTGTGTGCTCGGAGTATTAATGTAGTTCGACAGTACAAATGTTCTCGCGCGCTGGAATTGTTTCAAGCACTCCCTGCACCGCATTTGAATTCCTCGTGGGTGCAGCATCAGATTGCTCGGGCGTATTTTGAAAAGGCGCAATATCCCCAGGTTCATTTTTGGCATTTTCTTCCTTGTTTCATCGAATAAAATAGGCTGCAGACGTCTTCCATGGTATTCGCGACATGGAACCGCATCGTTTAGCCGGCATGAGCATGTATTCAACGACGTTGTGGCACTTGAAACGCGAAGTTGACTTGTGTTACTTGGCTCAGCAAGTGACAGATTTCGACAAGCGGTCCAGTGAAGCGTGGTGCGCAGCTGGCAATTGTTTTAGTCTCCAGAAGGAGCATGACACGGCACTTGTCTTTTTCCAACGGGTTCGAATCGCTCCACGACAACGTGTTGACAACTATTTAGGCTATTCAACTCGATCCAACATTTACGTACGCCTACACATTGGCAGGACACGAATACGTCTCAAACGAAGACTTTGACAAGGCCATGGATTGCTTTCGTCAAGCCATTCGCATCGATCCGCGCCATTACAACGCATGGTATGGCATCGGGATGATATATTCAAGACAAGAAAAGTTCCACTTGGCCGAGTTTCATTTCCGCCGTGCGTTGGAAATCAATCCACAAAGCTCCCTGCTTTGTTGTTTCCTCGGCGTTGTACTCAACTTTGCCGCATTGTTGTGAAATCTGATAGAAATCTCGTGATAGGTGCTGCATGCGCTGCAAAAAGACGACAACGCGATCGACGCGCTCCATCAGGCGTTGAAATTACAACCACATAACTTAACAGCTCGTTACCATAAGGCCAACATCTTGCTGTCCCAAGATCGATGCGAAGAGGTGAACAAAAGCAGGGAATGAGAAACTCATGGAGATTTCTAGGCGCTGGCGGAATTAAATCAAGTCTTACTGTACGCTCCGAAGGAATACACTGTTCATTTGACCATGGGAAAAATTTGCAAGCGGCTGGTAAGATGGACATATAGCGAAAAGAGCTTGTTGACGCTGTGGATGTAGGGCCGACTGGACGACGCGCTGCGGTATTTCAACAATGCCATGTTTTTCAATCCTAAGGAGAGCAACGAAGTGCGCGCAGCAATCGAGACGTTGCACGAAGAACAAACGGATGATGCATTATAGATGATTTACTTCTTCTTGGCATTGAAGACGACAATGATGACACTCATGTTGTCTCGACTGCCCTTGTTCAAGCACTCGTCCATGAGCAATTCGCTCGTTTCCTTCGGGGACTTGCCGGCTTTCAATCGGTCGCGCACGAATCGTTGCACTTGTTCGTTCGACATGACATCGTAAATACCATCACAGCAAAGCACCAAGAATTCGTCCTTGATCAAATCACGAGGCTGAATGTTCACGCAAGGCTCGGCAATAACCAAATGTTCCCATGGCTTCTTGTCTGGCTTGCCTTCTTCATTGCGCTTAAACCAATAATCGCCAAAGCTACGACTGACAGCTACACCACCGCAGACACGACCACGGAACACAGTGCCACCAGCGGCAACAATACGAAGCTTCTCGGTTTCGTGGTCGGGTTTGTGATCCAACGACATTTGAATTGGGGATTGGTTCTGGCTCTTGCTGAGAATGCATCGAGAGTCACCTACAAGTTCAAATACCATTAGGAACCACGCGCTCGCTCGGGAGGAGGATATTACCAATGTTGGCCGAGAAGATGTGTTTTTCCGTAACAATGACGAGGAGACCAGTAGCGCCGACTTCATCAGCGTTGGCGGCAATAACTTCATTGTTACGAAGAGAGTCGTCTGTCTTGAGGAAACCTTGGCTCAAAGCTGTGACCATGACACGAGGTTCTGTGCCATCAAAGCGCTTGAAATCATCTGTGTCGGCAATGTTTTGCAAGATTTCCTTGGCGCTAAACATTTTCACATGAGTTCATCCTGCCATATATGTCCGTGCTTACACAGCCTTGGCCACATGATCGCCACCGTGTCCATCAAAGATGGCAAAGCAAGCGCCGTTGACGTTGCCTGGAATGTCAATTTCGACGAGATCAGCATCTTCCATCGTGTCGCGCCATCCTTGCATGGAGCTGTATCCAATGCTCAAATTGAGCTTGTGAGCAATCAATTGGTGGGAGTTCTTTGTCGTAATCGGCTCTGAGAGGAAGCGGGACATCGCGCTGCTGTCTGTTGGACGGTCGTTTGGTTTTGAGAGGAGAGAACGCACACATGAGAAGCGACCGGCTCGATTTCACATCAGACACAACTTCGATTTATTTACTTCGAAAATAGGAAATAAATAATGAATAAATAAAAATTCAACAACAATGAGAAAAAACATTTCAAATACCGGTACTATTAATAGTAAATTATTTTAAATAAATGAATGGATTAAATGAAAACCGTAGAAATAAAGCTAAAGTTTACATCGAGCAGCCGACGATCCAATGAGACTCACGTTCACGTCCACGGAATTGTTCGGTCGTGGTGGACGGTCTCCGCTCGGAAAGGAATGACTTGCTATATCGGGCAAAGCAGATTGATGTGTATCCTGTGATCGCATCAATAGAAAGACTATATTCCAGTGTGACAGTGAGGGCATCGAGGGAATCTATTTTGTCAATGGATTTGAACCCCACAACCGCTTGTAACGCTGGATGATGTCCATCTCGCTGATTTGAATCACTTCCTTCAAACGATCGTTCGATGAATAAAATCCCTTGAAGAATAGTGAAGTGAATGATTCTGTGGCGTCTCAAAAAGGATGAAAAACTCGATGGCTCTCAGCTCTTCATTAGCGTCATTGCCGATGTTTGCGAGGCATACCACAACTGTCGTGGGTCGACCATGCAAACGAAATTTGTGCAAGAGTATATCTCTTATGTTAGGTCAAACGTAAGACAAGCACCGACGATTCGATTAGTTTGGACACTACCAGTCGCCAGTGAGAGCTGCTTGGCCTAGGATACGACATAACGACAAGCCCTACATAAAGACTTACTTTCAGCGACAGCTTTCTTTTGCTTGAGGAGTGATAAATGAATTGGATGAATAAAGTCGTTGGCGAAGTAATCGACGTACTCTTTGAACAATCGGTGCTTGGAGGCAGCGTTTTCTAACCCATTATCAATCATGGAGAATTATACGAGGTGTCTACCTTTGTCGGTGGCATTGAGTTCTCGTTCCAACGACACGAGAGTAGGCACAGTCTCGAAGTCGAACTCGTCGATGCCTTGAGGATCAATGGGAACACAAACTCGGCCTTAATGTGCATATCGTCATTTCCTGTCAGACTCGAATGTGCAGTACCAGTCTTGGGATGGATTGCAAATGGACTCTTCAGCAAGTGATTCCGTTGTTTCGACACGTTCGCATCCAACCGAGGGTACAGATATGAAAATACGATTTCAGCTATGCATGTCCGAAGAAGGCGCTTCCGCTCGTCAGTCATCTAGCACCATGTGAGCTCAGGGCCAACAGCTTGATGAGAATACTGATTTTCGTTTTTTGTCGTTGACTGCCTTTTCAACCATGCTCTTAAGTTGTGCCCATTTTTCTTTAGGGGTGGTCGTGTTCAGTTGAGTCGTCCACAAAGAGTCTAAAGACGAGCGGATTTCTACGCACCACATAATTTTACGACGCAAAAATCACGTTCTACCTTCATCTGGGACCATATCTAAAAGACCGGACCAATTATCTGGAAAACACAAGATGGCTTGGCCATGTTCACCCAAAATTACATCGACGAACATTGGTTCAAGCGTCAAATACGCACGTCTAAGCAACATGAATACTTCGAGAAGATGTCGAACACAGCTTACTCAAGTGACGGGTGCAAAGGTTCTTTCAAAGCCACTTTGCGCTTTGTATTTTCATTTCCTTCCACCAAAGAAAAATATTGTACAACAGCAGAGCGAGCTTCATTTGTCAGCATGCGGGAGGTCGTGTCAGAAACCCAACAATGGATACCACGTCGTCCTGAGTAAACCCACAAAATGTGCTGAAATCCAAAATCCTCTAACGAGATTGTGAGTCTTTGTCGAGAATGCATCTATTACCTCGCAATCCACGATCTAAGACTTTCACAGCAGCAACCATCAGTTTCCAGCATTTATGGCAGATCGAGGCAGCTTGACAACATGTACGAATATCATCGTAATCGGTAAGATCGACATCAAATACAAGTTCACGCTCCTCTGGAAGAAATTTTGAGCTGTCTACCTTTCCTTTGTCCAAGGGCTAGTCACACACATCTGAGCCTCAAAAAGATAAGTGAGACCGACGTACCGAAACTGAAAACACAGCTCCAATATCTATCTTGTGTGGCATCAATCGCTTCATTTCTGTCTTCATTTCATCTGCGTTGCGAAAAGCCTTGTATCGAATGTACTGGTCGTTCTCCAACGTGAATGAAAACTCGCGACGCCCGATCAACGCATTGCTATCTTTACTGTTGGTTGATTCGTAGCCAAGCCACTTGACCATCTCTTCATATGGAAATAGGCGATCATAGTATAGAGCTAGCAATTCTGGAGAGAAGACGTCCGACATCCCGCAAACCCGCGGCAACTTTTCAAAAGCGCGGCAAATTCTAAAGTGCGATATTTCCTAAAGTACGAATTACATCCGGATAAGCTCATCCATTCGAAGATTTGAATATCCGGTCATTTTATCCGGATAATGTTTGGACCATTTCTGAAGGTTGAGGTCGCCGCGAGATGGGCAAGTCGAGGGTCTCGTACTTCTACCACCGTAAGTTGGCCACAGGATGCTCTCATAATGACTGTTCTCTACAACAGCTGAAGAAGGAAACTTTTACTATGGGCCTGGACACCCCATGAAGCCCCATCGTCTCAAGTTGGCTCATCATTTAGTGCTGAATTACGACCTGTTTCGCAAGATGGAAGTGTTTGTACGTGCTGCTTCGCATGTCACCAGAATAATGTTGATTGGTTAACCTTAGGAACCACATTGGGCGTCGTCTGAAGAAGTCAAAGCGTTTCACACGGCGGATTATGTCGAGTTACTCAAGAAGATCAGCCCTGCGAACGAAAAGCTATACCAATCAGACGTCAACAAGTGTACGTCTTGTATATTTGGATACTGAAAACTCAAGCATATCTGTAGTTAACATGGGCGAATTCACAGACTGTCCAGTCTTCGATGGTATTTTCAATTTTTGCCAAATTTCGGCCGGAGGATCGTTGGGTAATTTGCAGCACATGCCACTTCTAAAACGATGATAGATGCTGCATATCGGTTAAATCATGGCCTTACGGACATTGCAATCAATTGGGCTGGGGGCTTGCACCATGCTAAGAAATCTGAAGCGTCTGGCTTTTGTTATGTGAATGACATTGTCTTGGGCATTTTGGAATTGCTAAAGTATCATCCCCGCGTTTTGTATATTGATATTGATGTCCACCACGGAGATGGTGTTGAAGAGGCCTTTTACGTCACTGATCGTGTGATGACTGTCTCTTTTCACAAGGTATGGGTTCCTCTAATATCCTGTGTGATTGCGTTATGTCTACACTTAGTACGGTGACTTCTTCCCTGGAACTGGCGACGTCAAGGTTTGATGCAGCCAGAGATATATTTCTCATGTACTTATCGAATAGGATATTGGCACAAAAGCTGGTAAATACTACGCTGTGAATTGTCCTTTGAAGAGCGGTATTGACGACGAAAGTTATTTCACCATCTTTAAGCCTGTGATTGAAAAAGTCATGGAATCGTTTCGACCTGGAGCTGTCGTTCTTCAGTGCGGTGCTGATTCTTTGACTGGAGACCGCCTTGGATGTTTCAATTTAACCGTGAAAGGTATGCTAGCTTAGAAACTGCTCAATCATTTCATGCGTTGTAGGCCATGGCGAATGTGTGGATTTTGTCAAGAGTTTTGGACTGCCTACTATGGTGCTTGGTGGTGGCGGCTACACCATTCGCAACGTCAGTCGATGTTGGGCATACGAAACTTCGGTGTGCCTGGACGAAAAAGTCAACAACGACATTCCCTTCAACGAATACTTCGAGTACTACGCTCCATCCTTTAAATTGCATTTGGATCCAAACCCTGAACTTGAAAACTGCAATTCGAGAGCATACCTCGAAGATATTAAGTAGGAACTTGATATCACCGATCCACGCTTTACGTTCCGTTAGGATCAAGATATTTGAGCATTTGCGCATGCTCAATGGCGCTCCAAGTGTCCAAATGAATGCTATCCCACCTGATTACACCGTGAGAGAAGAAGACGATGATGCGATGGACCCAGACCAACGTATCGAACACGACGGCACGAGACGCCAACACGACGCTGAATTTTACGTAAACGAAAAGGTAAGATCAGTCAAAGCGGTTTGGAGACTCATGAAATAACTATTAGGATCAAAGGGGAAAAGACGACGGACCCCAAGAAAATGTCGACATGGTGGATTAAAAGGAATTATGTACAAAGTTATCATGCTTGTCTTACCGAAATCTTGAAGAGCAATGTTGCAATTGTCACCACTTCAATTTATGTTTTGTTAGAGAAACAGTGGGCGAGATTTTATTCAGGTGATGCTGAAGGCACTTTGTTGTCTAGAGAAATTGTTATCCCCGCTGAGGACACGAGTTCCCGCGATGACATTTCTTTGAACAAATGGTCACAGGAAGATTTTTTGCATGATTATTTCCACTTGGCAGCCGCTTTCACCTTTATGTTGGCGCCGGTCGTTTTGGGCTCTGCTGCATCCTTTTTGTTTGGCCGGAGCTTTCTTTGCTTGGAATTTCACAACACGACAAGCCGAGAGAAAGCAATTGTCACGCATGCAAGAGTACTGGCACACGCATCGCACGGCATTGTACATTGTAATGTGTTATCTTCTGCAGTCGTGTTCTCGGGTTCTAGGATATACCGATCCGATCGATTCGAAGCACTTTAGGCAATCCAAACACATCCAAGCATGGCAACTAGGACGGATACAACTGCTGTATGGCATGCGTGTATACCCTCTGTGGGGTCACAAGCGGAATGGAGAAAGCAAGAAGTGTGCAAGCTCTTGGCGTGTAGAACGACGAAAGTCCTGCTTATGAGATACGGAATCTTCTACTACTACACAAAAACAATTTCGATTTACACACCGCTTGCCGTTGGATCATGGCGTCTTGGAGCATTATGGCGGGCCTTGGCCACCAGAAGGGCAGCTCTTGAGTTTGAGTTTGAGTTCCTCAATTTGAAGATCTTTTTGCCGCAACTGGGCTTGGAAATTCAACTCTTGGACCTCGAGTCGCAGCTGAGAGATTTTCAAATCCTTTTCGAGCACTTCCTTGGAAGCTTCCACCACAGCGATTTTGAAACTCTCAATCGTGAGCTCGGTTCGCGCCTGCTCGTCGATGAGGAAGATCATGCGCTGGAGGGCCGCAATGCGTTGCTCATACTCGAGGTGGTCCATTGCGGCGAATTGAAAAGTGAATTGGCTTGTTGTCGTCAAGTTCTGTAGCAAGCGTTGCATGGAGTAGAAGCCGTCGTGCAGCCCAAGGTTTCTTCAGAGTTCATCATCTTTCATTAGATAAACGAATCACCCAATATACTAACAACGAACGGCCAAGGAGAGATCCAACCTACCGGTCGAACGGAAAAAGAAGAGTTCGTTTGATGCGATTGCTTGAGAGCTGACTGGAATGACCGGTAGATTTGACCAAGCAAATTGAGCGCCAGGAAATTTGGCTAAAATCTCTCCATGAGAGAAATTTAGCGACGTGGATCACGCGTTGCAATTGAAAAAGGTGATTCTTCGCTGAACAGCGGTGAGAAAATAATGCTGTGCAGATCTACGAAGCCGCCAATATTCAAGAAATCAAAGAGACTGAAGAAGAAAAATTATTTGTTTGGCTTGCTACAACTTCTTGCTTTAGCCACCGAGGAGAAAGTTCCAGCCAATCAAGTCAAGATGATCGAAGCTGATCCTTTCACATAGCAAGGAAATGCCGTTTTTGCGTCTGCAAATTACTCGTCGGCACTGGAATTGTACACAAAAGCCATTGACCTTGCACCCACGTTGCATGTAAATGATTCAATGATGGCTTTTTCATGGAAATGCAATGTATAGACGCTGTTTGGCAATCGCTCGGCTGCAAATTATCACTTGGAACACTTTTCAGAAGCGAAAAGCAAGATGCCGAACAAGCCATTTGAATTGTGGTAATATCAATCGAAGTCGCATTTCCTCATTTGTAATCCTAGGCAAACAAACTTTCAATTCATGAATCGTCTGGTTGATTTGAAATTATGCCGTAAGACTCTCGACAAAGAACTTTGGTGATAGAAGAGCATGGAGTGATCACTTTACTACTAGGCAGTGTTAAACAAAGCCGAGCCAACGTGCTGCGATCTTTCATCGTAAACGGTATGTTTGACAGTGCGGTCGGCGTACTGAAATCTCAAAGAGCAGTGCTGCGATAGCCACCACTTCAAATTCTGTCTTGTTTGAGAAGCTGTGGGCGAGGTGATGGTGAAAGCGCTTCGTTGTCTAGAAAAATTGTTATCCCCGCTGAGGACAAGAGTTTCCGCGATGACATTTCTTTCAACAAATGATCACATGAGTTACAGAGTATTTGCATGTCTATTTCCGCTTGGCAGCCGCTTTCCCCTTTTTGTTGGCGCCGGCCGTTTTGGGCTCTGCTGCAGCTTTTCGTTTGGCCGGAGCTTTCTTTGCTTGGAATTTGGAAACGTCATCGTCGTTCTCGTCCTCGTTAACATCGACTTCATTCACGCCTTCATCGAGTGCGTCCATGCCGTCGTCATCAGTCTTTCGGACCGTTCGCTTGGCAGGTTTCGCCAGTAAATCAGCCTCCACTAGCGCTTGTGATTTATGTGCGACCTTGTTATACTGGCGAGTAAAGGCACTCTTGGCTTTGGAGTCGAGCTCTGTGTACGAATGCCGAGTGACGCCTGGGAGTTTGAAAAACTCCATCGATTCAGTCAAGTCGTCCTTGCTGATTTCACATTCATCCAACATTTCAATCACTTGATCGATACTCTAAACAATACGTAAATAAGCTCCCAGCACAACTTAATTCTACTTCACCTCATCACCTGACAACAACTTCGTCAGCAGAATTTCTTTCATATACGGAACATAATCCATTCGAACAGCTAATACATCCCAGTTAGAGCTTTCAATAAGGTTGATTTACCATTGCGGGCGCCAGACGCATGGGAACGCATGCGAATTGACAGTTCCCCAAGGAGGCGCTTGGCTTTATTGGCAGTGGAATTCTTCCCCATCCATCTATAATTTTGTCACACAAGCTGATTGCGACAAAAGTCGTACCGGGTAAATTCAGGCCTGCCGACAAATCCTTCAGAGTAAACACAGGCAGCAACGTTTAACGCGGCTTGTTTCGTAAGCAAATCCCACCGCTACGAGCGTCGATTACATTTGGCGGTGCTGCTTCAAACGAACAAACCTGCTCCTTTCGAATGTAGACGCTGACGAGATCACTTTCTGCAATCATATCGGAAGTGAGCGACGCAAACTCGAGCTTTTCGTCTGCCGAGCATCGTTTGTTTTGCAAACTTTGCATGAAATTTTCTTGCACCATCAATGGCATCAAGTCGTAATCGACAAAGTACGCTTCGTTGCGATCGTCAAACGTTGCACCAGTTTTGAAAATCTGTTGCGTTGCGCTAAATGGATTCAAACGCAAAACCTACAACACAACCATGAGCTCGATGCGAAATCGGTTGCTGCAGTAGCAGGAAAAATCGACGGACCTCATCTTTTTCATTTTGAAAGAATTGCTTGATCACATCATCATATGTCATGCTTGTTTGATTCCGTCGCCACATTTGCATCCAATTTAATAACTGACGAATATCATTGCCAAATCGCTCGGCGGCCTCTTCGAGGGCATTCTTTTCAGCATGGAGACCTTCCTGCTGAGCAATTTGCATCAATCGCGTCGCGATTTGCGTTTTCGTCGGCCGACGTAGCTTCAAATCAAAAGCATGGTTGGCCAACGAACGCACTTTGGGACTTTGGCGATCATTACAAATACAAATGATGGGCGTCTTGGACTTCTTAATGATCTGAATAAGTTCGGCCATGCCACCACGATCACCAGATGACATCCCATCGACTTCATCCATGATAATTACGCGCTGTTTCAATTTGACTTGCTGGGTTCCAAATGTGAGCGCTTGAGTGCCCACAATATCGGCAAGACCAGACTGGAGGATCTTCTTAGATCGAGCATCACTTGCGTTCATTTCTGTGATGTCCATGTTGCATTCTCGAGCGGCGAGACCCGCCAACGTTGTCTTGCCAATGCCAGGTGGTCCAGAGAGAAGCACAGTACGAGCGCCACGATTCTCATTTGCTTTGGGGTTAAATGGAATCTTCTTTTTGCCTGAAACCACATTAGCTTCGCATGAGAGGAGAATGTTTTACCAGTCACATGGACGTCGTGGAAATCAAGGAGCCATTGGACGAGTTTGCGTCCAATTTCTTGGTTCCCAATTACGTCTGTCATGCTCTTGGGCTTGTGTTTGTCAGGCCAGAGCATGTTCGAGGTATCATCGTCGCCGACGATCACTTTCTTCTTGCCCTTGCCAATAGCATTTGCAGATGGAGCTGACGCTTTTGGCATTGCGTTCGACCGCTCCGATATGAGATTGAAGAATTGGTTTTGGTCTAGGATATGAACGGAGCCGCGAGAGACAGCTTCTTTAAACTTGGAGCCTGTTGATACATTGCCGCCATCTTCCAGCTTCTCACCAACAACCAAATATTTGACTTTTCCGGTCATGTTGGCAGAAACACTCCCGCCATATCGTTTGACAGTGATTTCCGCCTCCTTTCGATTCATAGATGCAAGAACGCCAGTAAAGCAAAACGTCAGTCCTTCCAGGCATCCAGGTCGACCGTCTGGAGCTCTTGTCGTCGTTACTTTGATGGTCTCGCCTGCATCTTCAGCCTTCACCTTCTCAACGATATTTTCAACTTTGGGGACTCCGACCTTTGGTTTTGGTTCAACTTTTGGCTTTGGAGCTTCAACTGGCTCGGTAGCTATTGTCTTGGCCTTTTTACGTGGCACAGGCACTGGCTCGACGTCCGAGTCCGAGTCAAGTTCAATGATTACATTCCGTGACGAATGTGTAGCAGTACGGCGTCCTCGCGGTGCATCATTGTCCTCAGCAGAGCTCTTCACGCTTTCTGCAGGTTTAGTAGACTTGGCTTTAGCCGATGGAGCTTCTTTTGGCTTGCTGGTGCCTCCTTGTGGTGAAAAGAAGCTTCGGATGTCCATTCCCGCCACGACAGCTTTTCAACTTTATTGGATTCCCGCTAAAGTTTAATCGGTGCACCTCTCAGAACTAATGTTTTGTACTTTCTGAAAATTAATAAATTGCTTAATTCTATATTTATCTTTTCTTACTCATCATGTCCTCAGCCTCGCCGTCGTCGTTTCCGTCGTCATCGCGATGCCGCTTCTTCTCGTACATCGTGAACTCGTCGAGCTCATTCAAGTGAACAGCAAGTGCCGCAAGCTTGGGATAATGGATCTTGAGCTGTTCAAGCCACTTGACGGCCATACGTTTACGTCCTGAGCGGGTTTTTCGCCACACACGTTCAAAATTGGTCTTGGAGCAAAAGTTTTGCGTGACAGCGATCGTGTCGTCGACATTGTACACGGCGTGCCACCAGCCGCCAGGAACAAAGACGGTGTCGCCAGGATATTGCATGAATTCCATGTACTCGAGCGACGGATCTGCTGCGAGCATGCGTGGCAACATATCGCAAAAGTAATTGCCCGCTTCATCGTCTTCGCCAGGATAGACATGACACTTGGCTTTCACGGTCTTTTTATCTACCGTTGGAGGAAACAAAACCCATCGCTTTCGTCCGACCAAGAGAGTGTTCCATGCACTGGTCCCAAGAGGATCTATGTGGACGCAGGTTCCGGAACGTTTAGGACCGAGGAGGAACCATCGATACGGAGGTCGTGGTCCTTCTCCGACAAGTGAGAACAGATCATCTGGAAAGTAGCGAGGCACTTTATAATCGGCCAAGAGGGGTGCCGTCTCTTTCTTGTCGTCGAAGGTGCTGTCGAATACATACAGTGGACTGTCATCAATTTGAGTCTAAGATGTGACGCTGATAAACTTATTTTGATATGCACTTGTCGATACCTTCATGTACTTGCAGAAGTGCTTGAACTTCATACGAAGTGTTTTCCCATCGTCATCTTCGCCAACTTTCAGCATGGCGTGTTTGTACTGCTTTTTGAGTTTCTATGATTATTCGCATGAGCTCAAACGCACGACTTGCACTTGCGTGATACCTTGAATGTCCAGTTGTCACATGCAGCCCACTGTTCATCTTCTGGAATACCTTCAATTACCAGTGGAATCGCAGGCTTTTCGTACTCCTCAATGAATCGTTCGACGCTCAAATCTTTGCATAGTTCACGTTTGACACCTTTTGTCTCGTCCAACGGCATATCGCAAATGTCGGATCCTGCAAATCCTTGGTTATGCCACGCTTCGAGACGCATGTCTATCGGAACATTGGCATGATGAAGTCTTTTTTCAACCAACCTGTGCGGTGTTTGCGCTTAATATCATCGACTATGCGCTTTACTTTATCCGATAGCTGAGGTGGTGGCACTGGACGGTGTCGATACGTCGTACGGCCTTTCGGAATGCTCACGTCCTTTCCACCCGCAGTCTCGTTCGGCGCCATGTATTTCCTGGGCTGCAAATTCGAAAATGAGCTTTTTGACCAATCAATAATCTTGCTTGTCTCTTTCACACAATTGCAATTTCCAGAAGCCAATCAAATCTGACATACGAAGTTTACAGTACGCCTCCGATTTCGACGGCTGGAAATTCAAATGCCATGCGCAGAGGCGCCTGCATCAAGTTGGCGTTCGATGATACTAATATGAATTTATGTAGTAAAGTTGTTTAACGAGATGCAACCCACCAGGGAATTGCGCATCTCCACAGGCAAATGAATGGTACCTGGTGTATTTTCACAATTTATTTCGAGCTTCTCTGATGAAGCTAAAGATAGTGTCACCAACGAGTATCACAACATAGTATATAGATAGGATTATAGGCAGTGCTTTAGAAGACAACATCTTCTCATGGCAACTTGATGCAAACGATTGGCCTTGCAAATATGAGGGTTGTTTCCTATTCCACAGTTTCAGTATCACAGGAGTCATGGAGCTAAGGGCAGATTCGTGAATGTTAAATGGTAGCATGGAATATTATGTCCAACCAAGGTGTTGAGCTCGTCGGGCAGCTTCAGAGATCTGAACCGATGGGAGTGACGGCCAAGTTAAACTTTGAATCGATTCTGATTGGCCGAGACGAAATAATATAACAATTCTATTGGCTACAAGTTGAAACCGATATAGCAGCAATCCAATCAGAAACTACTTCGCAGAGTACAAAAGTGCAACATCACAACTATTCATTGTAGCATCTTATTGATCGCATCGAGCAGACTCTTTAACAGTTAACTGTAAGGAACCTTATGCGCGACTTAAAAGCAGCATCAAATTGAACCACCATTCGATTGACATGGAGTAAAGTTTGTCTTTGACAGACTTATGATTTAACTGTGCCGACAAAGATATGGCACCAAGTGGTTTAAAGCTTTCCATTTTCATGGCTCGGCGAGACTCAAAGCTGGACAAGTGAAGACGTTGTAGCGAACACATGAGGCATTTTGCTGCCGTTACCAGGGCCGACTCTTCGCAAGAGCATGTTAATTTTAGGATGGTTGTCAACTTCTTTCAAGGTTGGTTATCACAGGCATTTTGAGCCCAGATTGCTTTCAAAAATATTTTAAAAACATGAATTTTAAATACACTTCTAAGTTATGAGATAACATCGCCATTGGTTGATATCAGAGAATCGTATTGTCTTTCGCGCGCATTTTGATTTTGATTGAAGAAAGGGCATGGACACCGAGCTGCCGCTTCTGTCCCCTGGATAAAGAACACCAAGGACTGTCCTTTGTTGCGAGCGATGCTAGACTGTTGATACGCAAGTCTGTTTTACAAACGACTCGGAAGTTACACGGCAAAGGTCGTGGGAAAGTGCGTCCGTTACTTTCCATTTTTTGTTTCGACGAGTCGGCGGTCTTTTCTACCGACGCGACGTCATGTTCGCCAGCCATAATGCTGCTGCTAGACGTGCATCTGCGCCGTCGTCTCTTTCAAGCCGTCACAGTGAACACGTGAAAGAGGAGGAAATCCGCAAAGCTGATGACACGTCGCCTGAAGAGCCACATCACGAAGTTGAGAACGAGGACAAAAACCAGGACGAAGACAAGATTTCGTATGACATTGTTTGTGGAGACAACAACAACCAAGAAGATGACGAAATCTACCATGAAGCGCCATCAATTGCAGAAGTACTCCCAGCAGACTTCATCGACCTCAAGGACATTCGGTTGGACAACTTTGAAAAAAATCCACCTCCTCTTGCAACCTCGTGGATCATTTCTTGGGACAAGCGGGCAGTTTGGCCACAAGCTCTTTCTGATGCATGTCCATTCATTAAAGGGTCGTTCGAATTCGATAACCACGACAAGGTTGCCCAAGCTGCTCTGAACTACAGTGCAATCCTGACAGCCCGTCAACATCGCGCCCGCGCGCATAATCAACATGTTGCTCTTTCGCGACTACGTCGCCAAGATGCTGCCTCAGCAATTGCCAAAGCCAAGAGCCAGGATATAGTCGAACGACTTGACTCAGCCTCTGAACGCAGAGACTTGTGGCTCGCAATTCAATCGACGCCACTGTCTTCGAACCAACTACCATCTCCGGAGCTCATTCAAGACGAAAGCTTGAGGGAATTCTCTCAGCGCCGGATCACTCTAGCTCAAGAAGCTCGCGAGCAGCTGCTCTCGCAACGAAGTGCACGCTCAGGAGCTGCTGTAGACCGTGCCAAAGCAATCGCGGCCGACATTGCATCTCTTCACGAGCAATACAAAGTAGAGCTCAACCTCCATTTACTTTGCTGACTTTCTGTCTCAGGAACTAGCTGCTCAGGATCTACAAGATCGTCTCACCCGCGCATCAATGCGGCGTTTGATTCTTCTTGATAAGCGCCGATTGATTGCAGGTCGTCACAGCAATTATGTCAAATCGGTGTACTTGACGAATCGATACATGGAGCGTCGTGAAGCAGAGCAGCTTGAAATCAATATGGATGCCGCAGTGGCACGTCGAGACGCCAACATAGAAGCTATTCAAAGCAATGCGAGGTATCATTAGCTTCGTTTTCTCACTTACCAATCGATTAGACGTCATAACCTCAGCACCCAATTTCGCGTGAGCTGTGCTTTCCGTTTGTTTGACGCAAAATGGCTAAATCAAGCCTTGCGCAATACCTCCGCTCAACAGTCTGCCGACCTTCGCCGCGACCAATTACTTCAAGCGCGGCTAGCAGCTTTGCAAGACGCTGCCTCTCGCCGCTTTCATGTGATGTGCACACGTCGACAACAGACAATTGAAAAAGCTAATCTCGTTGGCGCCGCCCTACAGAAGCGACTTGATGAAGCTGCTATTCGTCGTCAAATCCACTTGACCATGATTCGTCAGCGTATAGTTGATCGCCGAGAGCTCATCCGAGCTCGGAAAATCCACTTCGCCCACCAATTCAAACGATACGCGAAGTGGTTCTACCTCGACAAAGTTGACCAAGCAAAGAAACGTCGAGAAGCCTGGCTTGAACATCGACGATCGGCTGCGGCAACTCGAAATTGGTATGCAAAAGTACTAGCTCATCGCCAAGTCGAAGCGCGTATCGAGTCCAGTGAATCATTAGCACTTCAAGTTCAAGAAAAATTGGAAGCTGCAGCCTCAAGGCGCTTTGAATACCAGCGTCCGCTCTTCTCTGAGCTCGTCAATTTACGTGGAAAACGTGTGGAGCATGTATTGGGTGCTCACAAGCAGCTTCTCACCCGTTTGAGTGCGCGTAAAGCCGCCCTCGCGTCAATACGCCTGGCGGAGATTGACCACGAACGTGCAACTGCACGACACGCTGCGTGGCTGCATGTACAACAAGTGAAAGAACGCCGCGAGCACGATCAAGTTTTTCGCCAGCAGTGCATCGCATCGCATGCATTTGCGCGTTTGAGGTTTACTCGTCATCGGGCAAGTATAATGTAACTTTTTAGATCTGCCGAAATACGCCGAGCTTTGGGGTACGAAGCAATTCGTGTCGCTGCGGAACAAAATCGAGAACGCGCCTCTGCAGCGCGATTGCGAGTGCATATTCGTTTGCACGAGCAAAAAGCCTTCATGGAATTTCGTCTCATTCGAGCTGAGGAGAAGCGTGCTATCCGCCTAGCAGAGAAAGTATCGCCTGCTATTTGGTTTTCAAGCCAAGGTGAAGCCGCACGGAATCGTCAGCTCCTTCGACAAGAAACTCGTCGTGTTGCAAACCAGCAAAGTTTGCAAGAAGCAGCGCTTCGAAAAGCCATCGCGCTTACGCACCGCGCTCGAAAACACTTTGTCGAACGTGCAATCGTATCTACACGACAAGTAAGTCGTGGATATCGTGACGAAGCAATAAATGTGGTTCATAGAATTGCATTCGAATCGCTCTGGCTGAAAAAGACATCATTCGCGACACGAAATTCAAGAGAGCCGATGCAAGAAGAATGGAAATCCTAGCAGCCAAGCAGCGATCGGCCCATCGCACGATTGAACGCGTGGTTCTGGCAAGACTCGAACGCCAATCAACAGATATTGTTGATACCGCTATCAAAACTGCAATGAATGCCACCGTGGCTCTTCAAGCAGAAGCCCGGCGTGTGCAAATCCTTCAATCGAAACAACGCAGTGCACGAGAACGCTTGCAGGTCGTTAATGCAAACGCAAGGTCACAAAGAGCCAAACAGCGCGTTCAATCGGCAGCGTTGTTGGAACAAAGCCAATCTCGTCTAGACGAGACCACCAAGAGACGAGAGGCGCTCCTCGCGGCGAGAAAAGTTGGCCAAAGTGTCGTGGAGCGGCTGCAACCTTTTGCAGGTCTCCGAGTCGAAGGAAAAGCCATGACTTTGTGGCCATCAAGTGCGTGAGTGTGTACATATGGAAAATATTGTATTTTGCATGGAAGAAGCGTAGATATCAATGTGTCTCTCATTTAGGAGTAAAATTCAACGAGATACTGTTGACACAATGGCGTTCGTCAGTCGGGGTTTTAAATCCTTCGCCCTTGAATACGTGACCCATGTGGCCACTGCAGTTGGCACACACGATCTCGATGCGATAGCCGTCTTCATCAGGCACCGAGCGGATGGCGCCAGGAATGGCATCAAAAAAGGCCGGCCAACCGCAACCAGAGTCGAACTTCGTATCCGACTTGTACAGCGGAGCATCACATCCAGCACACGTGTACACGCCTTCCTTGTAGTGTTTGTTGTACTCGCCAGTACCGGCATGCTCGGTTCCCTTCTCACGCAACACGCGGAATTGCTCGGGGCTCAACTTGGCACGCCATTCTCCTTCGCTCAAATTCACTGCCATTCTTCACGAAAATTGAAATCTTCATCAACAGACGAGTCACTTTACACTTTACGTACAGTGTAGAAAAGTCAACTTCATGAAGAAAAATGAACAGGTTACGTAAAGTGTAAACATGTCAAGTTTACGTAAAGTAATTGACGCCATAGTGACTTTGTGTCCATGCCGCATGGAGGATGAAAGCACGAAAGAAGGTTGAGGTGACGTGGTATTTGATTAATGGTAGAATTCAAACGTCGTATCTGCGCGCTTGATCGCGTTCTTGTATCCTTTGTCGAAGTCTTTTGGCAAAATGACATAGCGATTCTTGCGCACAGCTTGGAGTCCAGCTTCTTGGCAAATGGAAGCAATGTCGGCCGAACTGATCTTCTCTGGCCGATTAACATAGTCTTCCAAGTCAACCTCGTCGCCCAAGTTCATATTGGCCGTGCAGGCTTGGTAAATAAGACGCTTCTGACGACGGTCTGGCAAGGGAAACTCAATCTTACGATCCAAACGACCTGGACGAAGCAAAGCCGGATCCAACGTATCGGCACGATTGGTAGCCATGATGACTTTGACGTTCGTGGCTTGGTCAAACCCATCCATTTGGTTGAGGAGTTCGAGCAAAATACGCTGTACTTCACGATCAGCTCCCGTTTGAGCATCGAAACGCTTGGTAGCAATTGCATCCACTTCATCGATGAAAACAATGGCTGGTGAGTTTTCTTTGGCAAGGCGGAAGACGTCACGCACCATGCGAGGTCCTTCGCCGAGGTATTTCTGCACAAATTCAGAGCCGACCACACGAATGAACGAAGCGGTGGTAGCGTTTGCAACTGCCTTGGCCAACATGGTCTTGCCTGTACCAGGAGGTCCGTACATGAGTACACCTCGAGGAGGGTCCACTCCGATTTGCTTGTACAAGTCGAAATGTGTGAGGGGAAGCTCTACAGCTTCCCGAACTTCCTGCTTTTGAATGTCCATGCCACCAATATCTGAGTACGATACATCAGGACGCTCCGACATCTAGACATTGTGGGTTGAAATCTTCGATTTGCACGGACTAATGGACAAACCTGCATCATTTGAATACTCGAGTCAGACTCTGGAGGCAAGATGGCCACGACGGCGTGCGAATGTCGATGCAGAGCAACAGAAGAGTTAGGCTTCAGGCGTTCACGATCTAGGGTACTAAATCATATCGTAAGTGTCGGAATGCATTTTGGAGGAAGGAGGGGTACCTCAAGATGCGCACATAATAGTTCGAGCCAGCAGTGGATCCCACAATGCCGTAGTTGGCGTCGACCATTTCAAGGAACTGACCGATCACAAGTGGCACAGACTGAATTCGCTTCACTTCTTCCTTGGCACGGATGAGCTCGCGTTTGAGATTTTTCATTTCATCCTTAATGTATCCTTCTTGAATGTCAAGGAACTCCAAGTGGCGTTCAAGGGCTTTGTACTTGGAGAACATGTCATCTTCTTGTTCAGGTTTCTATTCACATCAAGTAGGTCAGCACTCTCTTGCTCTTTGTCTCAGCACATACGTCGGTTGTTGCCAACATGTTAACATCTTCGTCGAGACCGATCTCTTCCATTTTGCTCAAAAGGATTCTGTGCCGCACATGTGAGATGTCCGGATAAGAATTTTCAAAACCCTTCACCCCTTCAGAGATTACACCCCTAAATTGGTAAACCCCACACCCCAATCCCAATGTGACATTTCTCGAGAGAGGCGTCAAAACCACGTGATCCAGAAGGCGAGATCATGGAAGGCAAATGTCGGGTCATTATTCTGTGAACCGAAATACTCCGAACACGGCCAGGATTTTATCTAGATTCTCCCATGCAAAACCTATTTGGGTCTTTCACGGGATTATCAACGTTCACGAGAATCTATATGAATATACCTGTATGGGGTAGATTCTAAAAATCATGATTATCCCACTAAAGTGGATTATCCCAGTGTTCCTTGAGGAACGGAATGAAATTTCTCAAGTTCACATATGGTTTGTAGTCGTTTTCTATTGGACAAAATTTGTTCAGAATCAACTTGAATCATGATTCTTTGCCAAGTCGAACACGGCCTCAGGCCGTGTTCGAAAGAACAGCGGCGGTGGAACCGAATGGCACACGCATCCAACACGCCTTGGTGCCTTGGTGAGTTGTGTAACAGTGAGATTGTGAGATAATATCTCATTGGAGACATATTATGTCTCCAATATGGAGAGAAATTGAGAAAGTCGAAGTTGCCAAGCTTCTGCAAGCTTGTTGGCAGCCGATTGTACGCAACGCTACGAATAGGTAAAAATGCGATGCCAGCTCATAGATCGATCCTAGACACTGCATTCTCAAGCACATGTCGAGAAAGACAAAGAGATACACATTGCGATCGCGTACGTTGGGGGTTCACCCAGCGCATTGTTTCGGAGCCAGTTTATACCATACAATTTTCTGCTGTGGCGTGTTTTAGCGAATATTTTTATTGAAGAATTTAAATTGCAATATATATATCAAGCTAAATTTTGAAATTAAATAAAGTTTGTAACATATAAAATCTTGCCTCGAAGAAACCACTGCCGAACTTCCCAACCTCCGAACAACATGGCAAACTCTGCGGCCAAGGACGAGACGCCGTCGAGACGTCCTGAAGGTATGTCCATGCGTTTTCGCATGACGTCGCAGTGCAATAACGTATTTGTGTAGACACACCCTTCAAGCAGCAAAGGCTCAAGGCCTGGCAGCCAATTTTGACCCCTGCATGGGTCATTGGCACATATTTTCTCGTTGGTCTCATCTTTATCCCGATCGGAGTCGTCTTGTACCATGAAAACCTCGATGTATGAGCTTCAAATTGGATCATTATTGAGGAGACTTCTGTAGGTCGTGGAGATGGGCGTTCAATATGACGGAATTGACCCAAGCTCAGGTTTGGCCACTGCAGGTGCAAGTTTGCAACCTTTGAGCTCAACTTCGTCGTGCGCTTTACCAACAGACGACGAAGGGAACAAGTTTAACATTTCCCTTCATGGGTGCATCGCTACCTTCACTTTAGAGCAAGATATGAAAGGACCGATTATGGTGTACTACCAATTGGACAACTTCTACCAAAACCACCGTCGCTACGTTCAATCTCGCAGTGATAGCCAGTTGCGCGCTCTTGCTAATCCCAAGACCGATACGTGTGATGGAGCGAAAAAGATTACAGACTACAAGTACAACTCGACTAGTCCTCTCGACTCGTCTGCGGTCCAGGCTGAGTACAACCTGAATCCTTGCGGTCTCATCGCCAACAGTCTCTTCAACGACATGTTTTGGGTCCTTAGTGTGACTTTGCCCAATGGAACGTACCTTGGCCAGACGGATACGTACCCCAACACGTCCGTGAACGTTTTGAACCTCATGTCCCAGTCGGGCTTGGCGTGGAAGTCTGACTTGGAGACGAAGTTCAAGAACTACGAGACCATCTCGAGCTCAGATCTCTATTTGTGGCAAAACCAAAAGTACCGCTGGGTCATTCCGTCGACACCAAACCAAGCCCCCATTATTAACCAAACGGGCTGGACAACTCCAACTCCCAACTATGGCGTTGAAACTGAACGCTTTGTGTTGTGGATGCGCACGGCTGGGTTGCCCAACTTTAGAAAGAAGTATGGCCGCATCGACCAAGACTTGCCCAAGGGCACGAAGCTCCAATTTTTGATTTCTAGCAGTACGTCCATCGCAGTCGTCATTGACCTGATTGTATTTTTTTTCTCTGTATAGATTTCCCCGTGCAGAGCTTTGAAGGCCGCAAATCGATCGTCATTTCCACATTGTCGTGGTACGGTGGCCGCAATGCATTCTTGGGCTTGGCGTACATTGTTGTCGGTGGCATTTGCATGCTCTTGAGCCTCTTCTTCTTTGCCAAGCATAAATTGTCGCCCCGTAAACTCGGTGACACCAATTACCTCGTCTGGCGCGGTGGAAAGAATTAAAGCTCGTGAATCTATCTCTTCTACATACTCTTATCTCATCCTTTGCTTTCGTGTGCATTTCACGACCGTCTTCATGACCTCTGCTTATCCATTTTATCCATTGCTTGACCGCGGTCGTCGTGGGATTGTTCGCTCGTGTCGTTGAAACGTGAATAAGCAAATTTGGACATTTTATTAAAAACTACAAAAATCAATTTAAAATACCAAAGTTTGAATTAAGATTGAATTCCGTTGACACTGCCAGAATGAATCATATTCCAAACTCAGAGACAATCGTCATGGTAAATTCCTGACGCTCGGTAGTCTAACAGTGAGTTGGAGTACCTAGGATAGTCCAAAAGCCATGGGCTTTAGAGCGCGCGTCGAACTTGTGGATGATCAATAAAACGTCGTAAAGAAATTTAAATACAAGTTTGGTGTGAATTTAAGTTTTTTTTTCATTTTTGGATATTGTCTTTTTCACTGAAATTTGTATTTTTGACTAAAAATTGAAGTATTCTCGAATACTATTCAGGTATAGTGAGTTCAAGTGTAACATGAAAGTACATTCAATTAAGTAAATTTTTGAATGTGTGTTTTGTGTGTGTTTTTGTCAAGAAGGCAAATACTCGATTCTGATTGGCTATAGATTCCAAATACATTTGGAAAAATAGATACATTTTGCACCCCCCTCACAATTTAGACTGTAGGTATCAATAATTACATTACATTATGGTCGTACGAAATCATACTTGGGAATTGTATTGCTTTAGTGTAAGATATGATACATTTGGTCGTCGTATTTTGATTTCCAGTTGGGTTGTAACAAAAGCAAGCGCGCGACAAGACCGACATTCGACAATCGACAGAGACTGACGCAGCATGTCACGCTTCCTGCAAGAACCACTCACGGAGAAGAAGTCTTCCTCGTATGAAGCACCGACACTAGCGTTGAAGATCGGTGTAAGCTGTATGCAGGGCTGGCGAGAAACGATGGAAGATGCCGAGCTAATTGAACCCGAATTGCCAAAGAAAGGCGCATGCTTGGCCATTTTCGATGGACACGGCGGTGATTTCATCGCCAAGGCCACGTAGGACGACGAGAAAAGACCGGGGTTGCTCAAAGATCGTATATTTCTAGGGCAGACAAGATCCTTGGGCACTTGGTTGAGACGGAAAGCTATAAGAAGTACGATGGAAAGGACCCATACTTAATGGTGGCCGCGTTGAGCGAAGCCTTCTTGGCCACAGATGATACACTCCGTGAAATGACCAAGGACGGAACGGCTGATGAAGTTGGATGCACCGGTCTGGTTGTCATTGTGACTGAAAACCATATCTTTTCGGCCAACGTTGGTTCGTCTTCAACACTGATTCGAATTCATGATGGAGCGTAGGTGATTCTCGCTGCATTCTGAGCGAAAAAGACTCTCATACTCCACTTCAAATGTCTTTGGATCACAAGCCAGATCATGAAGCCGAGAAACTTCGCATTATTGCTGCAGGTGGTAATGTTTTCCGGGGTCGTGTGTGCGGTGGTGTGGCTGTGAGCCGTGGCTTTGGCGATTTTTGGTTCAAACGGAACGAAGAAAATAACCCCGACAAGAAGCCATGGGAACATCTCGTCATTGCAGAACCATGCGTGAATATTCATCCCCGTCAAGCCACGGATGAATTCCTCGTCTTGTGTTGTGACGGCATTTACGACGTCATGTCAAACGAGCAAGTGCAAAAGTTTGTGCGAGACAAACTTGGCCAAGGCAAATCCGCGCAGGAGACGGCAGAGCTCCTCATGGACGAATGCTTGCACAAGGGCAGTCGCGACAACATGAGCGTCATCATTGGTCTTCTCAACAAGTAGGGCAGCTCTTCGACTCTACATGCATGCTTCAAAATATGTACCACTTTATATCATGTTAAAAGGAATGTCTTCATTTCGGACTAATTCGATGACCGATTCGATGATCTAATGGCCAAGAGGAAAACATGAACTTGGATGCACAGCATGAGACGGAAGGTCCAATGCAAAAGGAGCGGCGTGCTGGATTCATACTCGTCGGCTTGAAAGATCGTCTCCAATTTGTCGAGAGCATTGACCATCCCGTCGACGTATCTTGGTATTTCTGCCATAATTCCTTGTTTTCAACAGCGACATCCATACACGATCACTCTTCACCAGCATCAAATGTCCAAAGCAGACTACTTTTGCCAATCCTATCATCGACTCGACTATCTGTTGCTGGTTTGCCAAGACAACGTCGCATGGTTGTATGGATGTGTTTGGATTGCCCAAAACGTGTCCTGAATCGGAGTCGATGATCCTGAAGAATACAACCCAACGTCAAGTCCCTTTCCCAGTCAAGGCTTGTTTGGCGCCATTTCCTCGAGGGATGCCCCATGGACTTCTGTTTCAAGCATGGAACATTAATGCTTGACACTGAAATCCATGGGCCATCCCCTCGTCAAGAAAATTCACTGCGTTGAAATGTCTATGGACCTCCGACTCGAGCTTGTAATGCAGCTCCCGGCAACAAGGTAGTTCTCCCTATTGACACCCAAGTCCTTATTTCGAACCTTCAACGGCTTTGAGACTCCCTCTATATCGATGCCATCTTGCTCCTAACGTCGTATCAATGGCACAATTTTTTGAAGAGCCTCTGGACGACACACCATCGTCCAGCAGAATGAAACCACCAATTTCTGAAAAGAATACAAGATGCTTACAATGATCCTTGCCTACTGCGCGTCCGTGCTCTCGCATGTGACGAGCTACATCAGCCAGCCAGCGCAGTAGGCGAGGAACATTGCAAGCATCTTGTATTCTTTTCAGAAATTGGTGGTTTCATTCTGCTGGACGATGGCGTGTCGTGATTGGGCTCTTCAAAAAATTGTGCCATTGATGCTACGTTAGGAGCAAGATGGCATCGATATAGAGGACTGCAGCCGAGTGAAGGACATTGTTTCGCTGGTCAGATGATTGCAAATCTCGTGCGCGACGCTTGAAATGGGCGAGTGCCATACGGCGCGGGACGACTCGGAGGAGGGAGACCTCAACCAAACGAGGGATTTCTCCTCGGGAAAGGCGGCAGGTTCGCCATATCCTGCGGCTCTTCTCGAGTTGATCTGGATCAGACCCTCTTTCTGGTTTGGTTGAAATTTAATCCAAGTATTTTTTGCGATACATGATTGGTTGAAATAACTCAGACACTGTCTGAGGTTGACTGTCTTTTTCTATCCACGATTTTCGTGGTTGAGTTCGAAGGTTCTGGCTGGTTGAGGTTGGTTTCGACACGACCAAGCACGTCGCGTGGCCTCAATGAACCAAGCAAGTCTCAAGGAACCCCAATGGCATCGTGATGTCTTTTTCACTTAAAATTGTATTTTTGGCTTCTTTCAGGTAGACAACTTGATTTCATCGATTTTGATTCCGATGAATTCAAGGAAGACGAAATGTGTCTGTACAGTATTTGCAACCGTTCGGAAAGCAGATGAAATCGACCGGTTAATGAACCGTACGGTTAATGGAAAAAGAAGAGTTCGTTTGATGCGATTGCTTGAGAGCTGACTGGAATGGCATGTAGATTTGACCAAGCAAATTGAGCGCCAGGAAACTTGGCTAAAATCGCTCCACGAGAAACTTGGCGACGTGGATCACGTGTTGCAATTGAAAAAGGTAATTGTTCGATGTACATCAGCAAGAAAATAATGCTGCGTAGATCTACGAAGACGCCAATATTCAAGAAATCAAAGAGACTGAAGAAGAAAGCAACGAGGTGTTTGATGCGTCCGAGTTTACACAAGAAGACTATGACACGTACTTTGAAATTGAAAAACAAGAAGCTGAAAAGCTAGCATCGTCTGCTTGGGACTGGTATGCATCCACACGTTTCTAGATCAAATCTGTGACGTATGTAGGGATGAAGCCATGCGAAGGCTAGAAGAGCTTGAGCAAAATGAGGACGGCGACGGTAGAAATTATTTCTTCGACTTGCTATAACTTCTTGTTGTAGCCACAGAGGAGACAGTTTCAGCCATTCAAGTCAAGATGAACGAAGCTGATCAAGTCAAGCAGCAAGGAAATGCCGCGTTTGCGTCTGGAAATTACTCGTCGGCACTCGAATTGTACACAAAAGCCATTGACCTTGCACCGACGTCGCATGTAAATGATTCAATGATATGGCTTGTTCATGGAAACGCAATGTAGACTCTGTTTGGCAATCGCTCGGCTGCCCATTATCACTTGAAACAATTTGCAGAAGCGAAAAGGGATGCTGAGAAAGCCATTTCAATTGACCCTACATGGGCAAAGGTAGGCTCAATGGATGTTTGCATCAAATGAAAATATATCTTTGTGTTGTGCAGGGTCATTTCCGACTTGGTCAAGCTTTAGCCGCAACGGGTCATTACGAAGATGCTGCGAAATCATTTGAAGAAGCGGCACGATTCAAGCCTTCCGACAAGAGTAGCACCACCATGGCCGCTGAAATGCGCCAAAAAGCTGAAAATGAACAACGACTGAAGCAACTCAGCGCCAGAGACAAAGAACGCTCCTCTGTCTTCACTGGCACGGTGGTTGAACGAGGGCAGAACGAAGTCAACGCTGGGAACACTGTTGCTGAGGTAAGCAAAATATTTGTGCTTTGATTTAATTCCTGCCAAGCAGCAGCCACCCAAGCGCGTCTCTCGATTCAAAGCCATGCGTCAAGGCCAACAACAATAGAGCGAGCAATTCTAATAGCAGTCCAAATTTGTTGAATCATGATCAATCTGACAATAGCGTCAATCTGAAATTATTTCATCAGCTTTATGGTTTTATTACAGCATGACTATCAGGCATCTTGCGCAGCGACAAGCAAACACGATGGAAAAGGCTAAACATGTATTATGTAGTTAATAAAAATTTGTCTGCTAAATATGTCGGCCAAACGCACTCAGGGCTTGTGTCGCTTCGCAGTCGACTCAACTTGGTCCTCCTGCGCAGGACGCTTTGTCGGAGGCGGAAATGGACCATTTTCTTCCATGCGGCGCAAGGTTTCTTGACGTTGCTTCTTTCGACGCTTTTCTCTCTTTTGCTTGGCGACCTCGGTCAGGCGCGATACCAAGATCGGATACGCCTCGTTCCCGTAGACGGTCATTTCATCATACGTCACGCCGGCATCTTCGAGTCGATCCAAGCGTATCTCCTTGGCAACCGAGCGGAGGCCGATGCGCTTCTTCTTCTTTTTTTTCTTGGACTTCGTCTTCTCCGTGCCTTCTTGTCCATCATTCGACATGTCGTCTTCTGTGTCGTCTTCTATGTCTTCGATGTCTTCGGTGTCTTTCGGGTCTGCTCTGTTCTCGTGGCTCTTGGCTTCCACTTTGATAGTCGACAAGTCGAACCATTCTTCTCGAAAGTGTTCTTGTTCCATCCCGAGCGGAAATCCCGTATCCCCGGGAATGGTGCACTCGCCCAACTCGACCCCAAAGCTCAGGATTTGGACGGTCGAGAAGTGGACGCACCGGATGCTGGTCTTCTCTTCTTCTTCAGTTCGCAGTCGCTTTGCGAATGGAGAATCGCTCTCGTCTTCTTCGTACGAGCGCTTCACGAGCGTTGGGCGTTCACTCTTGAAATCGCCAAATTCTTCTTCTTCAAGGCGCATGAATGGCTCCAAGTTGGATGTCGTGGTTGATTGTGGGTTTTTTTCTTCCACATTGGACTCATACATAGTCTTCGTGGAGGTCGAGGTGTTGCCTTTTTGTCTTGGAAATGTAGTGGCCGACCAAATCATTTCTTCTTCCACAGGGAACGCAAGCTCGCTGTCTTGGTTTCCATCGTTCGATGTTGTGGCGCAATGGGTGTTTCCTACATTGTCTTCTTCGGCCGTCGTTGGCGCTGGCTGGCTGGTGTAGCTCGTCACGTGCGAGAGCACGGACGCGCAGCAGGCAAGGATCATTGTAAGCATCTTGTTTTTTCTTCTTTGGTAGAAGTGGCGGTTTCATTCTACGGACGATGGCGCGTCGTGATTGGGCTCTTCAAAAAATTGTGCCATTGCTGCGACGTTGGAAGCAAGATGGCATCGAGATAGAGGGAGTCTCAAAGCCGTTGAAGGTTCGAAATAAGGACTTGGGTGTCAGTTGGGAGAACTACCTTGTTGCCGGGAGCTGCATCACAAGCTCGAGTCGGAGGTCCATAGACATTTCAACGCAGTGAATTTTCTTGACGAGGGGATGGCCCATGGATTTCAGTGTCAAGCATTAATGTTCCATGCTTGAAACGGAAGTCCATGGGGCATCCCTCGAGGAAATGGCGCCAAACAAGCCTTGACTGGAAAAGGGACTTGACGTTGGGTTGTTTTCTTCAGGATCATCAACTCTCGGTGGTCGATTCAGGACACATTTTGGGCAATCCATACATCCAAGCGATGGTGTCTCGGCAAACCAGCAACAGATGGTCGAGTCGAGGAGGCTTCACATCGATCGTCGACAAGCATTTGACCTTGTAAGAAGTTTCTCCCGACCACGTTGAAACGCCGTCTCTCGTCGGCCCCACGAGATCGTTTGACCATGTCATCGGACATGCCAAGCCACACTGAGTTGGCTTATCCGGTAAAGCTGTTCTGTTTTCCGGATAATCCAAACTGAGCTTCCACTTATTCTTATCCGGTAAAGCCAGTTTTCGGATAAGCCCATGAAATGGAAGCTGAGTTTGGCTTATCCGGCTACTTTACCGGATAATGCAACTCACCAGGTCCGATGACATGGTCAAACGATCTCGTGGGGCCGACGAGAGACGGCGTTTCAACGTGGTCGGGAGAAACTTCTTACAAGGTCAAATGCTTGTCGACGATCGATGTGAAGCCTCCTCGACTCGACCATCTGTTGCTGGTTTGCCGAGACACCATCGCTTGGATGTATGGATTGCCCAAAATGTGTCCTGAATCGACCACCGAGAGTTGATGATCCTGAAGAAAACAACCCAACGTCAAGTCCCTTTTCCAGTCAAGGCTTGTTTGGCGCCATTTCCTCGAGGGATGCCCCATGGACTTCCGTTTCAAGCATGGAACATTAATGCTTGACACTGAAATCCATGGGCCATCCCCTCGTCAAGAAAATTCACTGCGTTGAAATGTCTATGGACCTCCGACTCGAGCTTGTGATGCAGCTCCCGGCAACAAGGTAGTTCTCCCAACTGACACCCAAGTCCTTATTTCGAACCTTCAACGGCTTTGAGACTCCCTCTATCTCGATGCCATCTTGCTTCCAACGTCGCAGCAATGGCACAATTTTTTGAAGAGCCCAATCACGACGCGCCATCGTCCGTAGAATGAAACCGCCACTTCTACCAAAGAAGAAAAAACAAGATGCTTACAATGATCCTTGCCTGCTGCGCGTCCGTGCTCTCGCACGTGACGAGCTACACCAGCCAGCCAGCGCCAACGACGGCCGAAGAAGACAATGTAGGAAACACCCATTGCGCCACAACATCGAACGATGGAAACCAAGACAGCGAGCTTGCGTTCCCTGTGGAAGAAGAAATGATTTGGTCGGCCACTACATTTCCAAGACAAAAAGGCAACACCTCGACCTCCACGAAGACTATGTATGAGTCCAATGTGGAAGAAAAAAACCCACAATCAACCACGACATCCAACTTGGAGCCATTCATGCGCCTTGAAGAAGAAGAATTTGGCGATTTCAAGAGTGAACGCCCAACGCTCGTGAAGCGCTCGTACGAAGAAGACGAGAGCGATTCTCCATTCGCAAAGCGACTGCGAACTGAAGAAGAAGAGAAGACCAGCATCCGGTGCGTCCACTTCTCGACCGTCCAAATCCTGAGCTTTGGGGTCGAGTTGGGCGAGTGCACCATTCCCGGGGATACGGGATTTCCGCTCGGGATGGAACAAGAACACTTTCGAGAAGAATGGTTCGACTTGTCGACTATCAAAGTGGAAGCCAAGAGCCACGAGAACAGAGCAGACCCGAAAGACACCGAAGACATCGAAGACATAGAAGACGACACAGAAGACGACATGTCGAATGATGGACAAGAAGGCACGGAGAAGACGAAGTCCAAGAAAAAAAAGAAGAAGAAGCGCATCGGCCTCCGCTCGGTTGCCAAGGAGATACGCTTGGATCGACTCGAAGATGCCGGCGTGACGTATGATGAAATGACCGTCTACGGGAACGAGGCGTATCCGATCTTGGTATCGCGCCTGACCGAGGTCGCCAAGCAAAAGAGAGAAAAGCGTCGAAAGAAGCAACGTCAAGAAACCTTGCGCCGCATGGAAGAAAATGGTCCATTTCCGCCTCCGACAAAGCGTCCTGCGCAGGAGGACCAAGTTGAGTCGACTGCGAAGCGACACAAGCCCTGAGTGCGTTTGGCCGACATATTTAGCAGACAAATTTTTATTAACTACATAATACATGTTTAGCCTTTTCCATCGTGTTTGCTTGTCGCTGCGCAAGATGCCTGATAGTCATGCTGTAATAAAACCATAAAGCTGATGAAATAATTTCAGATTGACGCTATTGTCAGATTGATCATGATTCAACAAATTTGGACTGCTATTAGAATTGCTCGCTCTATTGTTGTTGGCCTTGACGCATGGCTTTGAATCGAGAGACGCGCTTGGGTGGCTGCTGCTTGGCAGGAATTAAATCAAAGCACAAATATTTTGCTTACCTCAGCAACAGTGTTCCCAGCGTTGACTTCGTTCTGCCCTCGTTCAACCACCGTGCCAGTGAAGACAGAGGAGCGTTCTTTGTCTCTGGCGCTGAGTTGCTTCAGTCGTTGTTCATTTTCAGCTTTTTGGCGCATTTCAGCGGCCATGGTGGTGCTACTCTTGTCGGAAGGCTTGAATCGTGCCGCTTCTTCAAATGATTTCGCAGCATCTTCGTAATGACCCGTTGCGGCTAAAGCTTGACCAAGTCGGAAATGACCCTGCACAACACAAAGATATATTTTCATTTGATGCAAACATCCATTGAGCCTACCTTTGCCCATGTAGGGTCAATTGAAATGGCTTTCTCAGCATCCCTTTTCGCTTCTGCAAATTGTTTCAAGTGATAATGGGCAGCCGAGCGATTGCCAAACAGAGTCTACATTGCGTTTCCATGAACAAGCCATATCATTGAATCATTTACATGCGACGTCGGTGCAAGGTCAATGGCTTTTGTGTACAATTCGAGTGCCGACGAGTAATTTCCAGACGCAAACGCGGCATTTCCTTGCTGCTTGACTTGATCAGCTTCGTTCATCTTGACTTGAATGGCTGAAACTGTCTCCTCTGTGGCTACAACAAGAAGTTATAGCAAGTCGAAGAAATAATTTCTACCGTCGCCGTCCTCATTTTGCTCAAGCTCTTCTAGCCTTCGCATGGCTTCATCCCTACATACGTCACAGATTTGATCTAGAAACGTGTGGATGCATACCAGTCCCAAGCAGACGATGCTAGCTTTTCAGCTTCTTGTTTTTCAATTTCAAAGTACGTGTCATAGTCTTCTTGTGTAAACTCGGACGCATCAAACACCTCGTTGCTTTCTTCTTCAGTCTCTTTGATTTCTTGAATATTGGCGTCTTCGTAGATCTACGCAGCATTATTTTCTTGCTGATGTACATCGAACAATTACCTTTTTCAATTGCAACACGTGATCCACGTCGCCAAGTTTCTCGTGGAGCGATTTTAGCCAAGTTTCCTGGCGCTCAATTTGCTTGGTCAAATCTACATGCCATTCCAGTCAGCTCTCAAGCAATCGCATCAAACGAACTCTTCTTTTTCCGTTCAACCATGTCATACGTTTCGCTTGCCGTCTTTTTTGCAAAGTGTTCGCCGCCGAGATGGGCGAGAATTTCGTTCGCGTGGACTATTTTGCCTGGAATAAATGCTTGCTTTCCCAACGGCACCATGATGTCGTGATCTAATTTCAACGGCAGATCCTTGACAACCTTGCCCAGTTCTTCATACTCGGCCAAATCTTTTTCCAATTTGTGTAGTTTTTCAGCTGCTTCATGGATTTCCTACTCGAATGCATTCGATTGTACGCCGGATCCATGGATTTTCTACCTGTTTGAGCTGGAAAGGCTTGTGCGAACGAGGCGGAAATTGCTCGGATTTCGGTTTAGAGCTAAAAAACCTAGATGCAGCAGACTAGAAAGTGGTGTTGAGTGTACCTCGTGTCGTCTTCCGTGTCGTCTTCCACCAGTTCCCTCAAAATACGGTCCCATTTGGCATAGTTGGTCATGCTTTCTTGTTGTCTTGTGTATCAATGTCAAGTCCAAACCAAATTAGCCAATCAAACTAGTCAATATTTTATAATTTCAGCCAATCAAACTTATTATAGTTTACAATTTTAACCAATCATATCCGTATAATTTCTGTTAACGTGGGAACAATTTAGGATAAGAACTTATGAACAATTCCATGTCAATCACTTTCCACGTACTAATTCAGTCCGCAGTATAAGAATCGAGAGCGTCTTCGAAACTATCGACCAAGCCTTGGAGACTAAAAATTTATGATTCACCTTACGTTAACCACATTAACGTTAACGTTACTCTGTTAAGGATAATAAAGTGAGAATAGTCGATTGACGGTTGTCTGAATAGGAAACTGGCATAAGTATGCCTCGGACGTTCTCCCTCGGCTGCATGGTGCACAATCGATGGATCTATCCTTGGCTTTCTATCGATGTGGATTCCATGGTGGCTCTTAAAAGCGGACGGTCGTGGATCATGTCGAGAGCTCCTCAGCATGACGACTGCTCTCCAACTGCATCCCCAATGCTTGCGCGCATGCTTCTCCAAGCAAAGCGTCCAAGTTTGACAAAGTTGACGGTCCGACTTTGTCGAGACTTCACCATGCTTTGACGTCCATCCATGGAGAAAACATCAATGGCCGCGCTTGGAACAAACTCTTTGGATCATGGCATGGGCGAGCACGTACCGAGAGATTTCAAAGCCGTTCGATCCATGCCATGGACGACTTGGAAGAGTTGTTGCTGGCATTGGATCTCACCGACGTCGGCCGTGGTCGCAGTGATGCGTTGTTCAAAGCGACGGTGGCTTTGGAATGCAATCGATTCGTCGACGTCGTGTCGAAAGATCCCAAGGCAGAGGAAGCAAGGTGCTCTCCTGACCCTAGCGCCGCTACAAGGTCCGTGTATCCCTCATCTCGTGGTGGAGAATCCCATTTGCATCTTTCAGGTACGACCAACGAGTTCATGGAGAGTTCTCCTGTCCTGAAGAGAGATTGTCTTCGTTGGAGCGATGATGACTTGTCGATGATGCCAGCTTGGATGCGATCTGACTCCTTCGTCGTCGCGGAAACGTCACGCACGCGCATGGATTCACCAAAGACAAGGAGAATGAACCTGCGATGGACATGTCCTTTGGTGTGCGATCCGGCACACTCCGAGATGCCAATCACCGTCGACTTCAACGACGAGACGTTGAAGGGAAGAAGTGAAGGATGGGATTCGACGGCCAGTTGAGGATCTGCCATGTCGACACGATCCAAGGAGGAAACGCTGCCGCTCGTCGTGCAGGAAGCGCCACGAGGCGGCACCAACCACAAGCTGCTCGGGCTCTTGTGGGTCGGTCTCTCGGCGCTCTCTCTCAGTCTTCTCTTCACAACCATCAAGTTCGTCCTCTCTCTCCTTCTCATTCCTAACCTCCATGCGGTCTCTAGATACGAAAGCGTCCATCTCTCCGCCATGCAGACGGTCTTTTGGCTCTCCAGCATTGCGTGGATCCTGAACTTGGTACGTTCATGACGAGAGCATGTGTTTCCGAAGCGGCGCGGTCGTAGGTTGCCGTCCTTTCGACGCGAACGAGCTTGTTTGTCCCGGACGAGCTGCGCATCTACGTCGCGGTGCGATGCGGTTGCGCTTTGTCTTTTTCTCCTGCGCGACATGGGCCATCTCCCACATGGTTCTCTCGGACGCGAGCGTCTTGATCTTCACGGCGCCCATCCTGTTGTTCTTCCTCGTACATCTTTTTCCTGCCTTTGGATCTCTCACCGCGGCATGTAGGGCGTCGCCTTTTTGAAAGACAAAGTCGAATGCATCGACGTCGTCTGCGCGCTCGTCGGACTGGGCGGCGCGCTCTTTGTCATCCGACCGGTCTTTCTCTTCCAGTCCAAGCAAATCGTCCAAGTGGCGTCGACGCTGGCGATCGTTTCCGCGCTTGTCGCGGCGCTCGCCAAAGCCGCGGCGTTTGTCCTCCTCCGCCATCTTCCCACGTTGCACTACTTCGTTGCCATTCACTACTTGATGCTCACATGCTCGCTCTTCTCTGGGATCTGGATCGCCTTGGATGAACGCGTACGTGCTTTGCTTCCATCTCTCTCATTCTCTCGCGACGCGTAGGTCTTCCACTACGAGATGGATCTCTACGCGTGGCTTGGCGTCGGCGCGATTGGCGTCTTGGGTTTCCTCGGCGAGATTGGCTTGACGAAAGGCGCTCATGTTGAAAACGTCGGGCTGGCGTTTGTCCTGCGCTATCTTGGCGTCGTGCTAGTCTTTGTCTGGGACGCACTCTTGCTCCGTGAAGTGATTAGCCCATGGAGCGTCGTCGGTGCCGTCGTGACGCTCGTTTTTGTCGGCATTATTGCATGGCGACGCTGCGATCGACCGCGCCGTCCCGCGGCCGCCACCGTCTAAAGCATAAAGGAAGGTCTGTTTGTTTGAAAGTTATATGAAGGGACGAGATACAAGAGGAAGACGGAGGATGGTCGCTACTGATTGTTCTTCCACACGAGGTAGCGCGTGTCGCCAAGTTTGCGCGGCGACAGTTTGTGCTTGGCGAAGAAGAGAATCGAGAGCACCATGCAGAGCGAGCCGACGGTGATGTAGGCGACGCCGAGGAACGGATTGCGGCCGCCAAACCACGACGTCGTCGACAGAACGAGCGATTTCTTGCCTTCAAATGCCGACACGACAAAATCTACATCGCCCGTCAAATGCCGTCGTCGCGATGGAGAGAAGAAGAAGACGTACTGCTCGAGACGAGGAATTCCAATGTCGTGCCCGCCGCCAGGTCCGTGTCGATGCGGCCGTAGAGCTTTCGAAAGTTGGGCAGCCCCGCCGTGCGCATCCACACGATGAAATGCTCGCTCTTGACGCCAAAGTTGGCATTGGTCGTCGTCGTCCATGCCGTCTTGTTGAGAATGCGCGGCAATCCCGCGGCGCTCGGAATGATGTAGCGGTAGTTGGGATTCTGCCACAAGTACATTTCGTTGGCCTTGCGGTCGGCTTCCTTGATGTTTTCAAACTTGGAGTCGATGTCGCTCTTCCATGCGATGCCCGATTGATTCATCAAGTTGACCACTTCGTTGGACGTGCCGGGGAACGTGTCCGTCTGGCTCAAGTAGGCGCCGCCGGGAAGACGCACGCCGTTGATCCAAAAGATATCTACGGATGAGAATGAAGATGCCGTGCGCGCGCGCAACAGATGGACGGACCGTTGAATAAACTGTTCGCAATGAGACCGCATGGATTCAAGTTCCACGTGCCATTGACTCCGACAGTGTCGGTCAAGTCCTTGTACTTGGGCGTGTTGTCCGGCGACGTCTGCAGTGGATCGCAGTCGGAGAGCGAGTTTGGCTGCGATCCACGAAGCTGTTCGTCGCTGCGCGATGCCACGTAGCGGCGGTGGTTCTGGTAAAAGTTGTCGAGTTGGTAGTAGACAAAGACGGGCGCTTTCATGTACTTGTCGAGCTTGAAGCGAAGCACGCAGCCGTGTTTGTTGAGGTTGAATGTGTTTCCTTCCGCGTCACCCAACGCGCATCCCATCGTGCCATTCACTGGCGAGATCGAGACGACGGGATCGTGCGCATTCACTTCCAATCGTCCTTCTCCGTCGTATTGGATCGAGTATTCCACGACCTACAGGGAGAAATCAACCGTTCCATCGACGTATAGTCGACGTACATTGTCCGATTCAATGCGGAGGATGATGCCGATGGGAATGAAGATGAGACCGACGACAAAGAAGGTCCCAATGACCCAGTTGGGCGTCAAAATGGGCTGCCACGCTTTGAGCTTTTGCTGCTTGAATGGCGTATCTATACATGAGTTTGTCGAATCAACAGAGCGTCGCGCGCCACATACCATCGGGGCGCTTTGATTTCTCCTCCATCCTGTCTCCACCGTGCAATCGGAGCGGCCGGCGGTTGGTACGAAACGATAAGTGATCCTGATTGTGTCGCTTGGGTAAAAATACCCATCTTCTCGTAACCCCCGCGCCCATTCGTCTAGGTACGCTTGGTGTTCATCGTCAACTCGCGCGCCACACTCCTTCCGATGTCAAGTCGATCGTATTCTCCCATCGACGACTCTGGGACCACGGACTTCAACTTGAACCGACTGTATCTTCCATCCTCTCGTCTCTGTGGGAGGGTCGATGCCACAATCATGCTGTGACCACAAGTTTGGACGATCTTGGAGCTTCGAGGAGGTGAACTCTTCCGTAGAAAGGAAGCTCATCTCACCATTCTTAGTCTGCCGTCACCTGACGCTTGTCACGAGAGCTCAAGGAGTATTCCCTCAATTGGACGGCATGCATTTGGATCTGAGGTGAACCTCACCAAGAAGCTGTCAACACGGACGCATTCATCCATCTCGCTGGTGCTCTCTGACGCAAGGAATTTCGTATCCCCTGGAGAAATAATCTTTGTCCCCTGTCAGACATCGAGATCTCTTTGCGTACCGCGACGAGCTCCTCGTGATCTTCATCGATTCACCTACTGTAGTTGACCTTCGTACGGACGACATTGATGTATCGCCAGGTTTCGCTCTTTGAAATGGTTCGGACGATCTCCCATCCATCGCATCCAGGAACGAAACACACTAGAGTCGATGCTTCCATCATGATGTTCTCCTGCCAGACGCGAACAAGCAAGATCATGGTGAGCGGAAGATGATAATGGTTTCCCCAAGTTGACTGGCGTCGATGCCGTCAGTGCGAGATGTGGCGGCTTTGTCATTGTGCTCGCCTGGAAGCTACAGTCAGGTCATTGAGGAGCGTGCGAGAGCTAAATCCGAGTCATTAGGATATATGCCTTTCAATTAATCAAACTTGGTCGAACTTGCTCGTGGTGCTTCAACACAGTTGAAAGCTCTCATTCAGAGTCACTTGAGCTGCTGTCACTTGAGGAGCCGCTCGACGATGATCCGGTGGATGATGAGGACGAGCTGGAGCTACTGCTGCTGTCGCTATCAGATGAATCGCTATCACTGTCGTCGGGTGCAGCAGACATGAGCATCTTGGGAGCATTCTTCAAATGTTCACGAAGATCGACTGTGAGACCCCCGAGACCAATCGATGTGAAAAAGTTGATGGCAAATCGAGTGTTGCGCGGATTGTCCTTGGGGAACAAGCCCGCAAACGTGAGCGACATGTACTCGTCCATGAATCGTTCCTTCAATTTTTGAACGCCCAAATGTTCCGAGAGTTCTTGGCAGAGAATTTTGATGAAAATACGACTCGACGACGTGGTTTCTTCTTCGTTGAGGCGGATATACTCAAATACTGTCCATGGCAATGCGTCCGAGAAGAGAAGATGGGCAAAAAACTTGGCCACGTTGCGCAATTTGTTCGTTTCCAATCGATGAATTGTGGCATATTGGTTGGCAAAACTGTCGTCAAACGCCGACTGGTACTCGCGTTGCACTAAACAAAAGCGCTGTCCTAAGAGCCCGTAGTACCTCAAATACGTTCGTTCTTGCGCACAGCAGTCTAAAATCATCGAGCAAATTTCAGGTTCCTGGCCCGGTCGAATGTTGAGGCGAAGGAGTTTGTGCGCACATTCTTCATGGGAAACGCTCGACATGATAGTCAAATAAATCGTGCGGCGCAAGTTCACCAAATCTTGCTCACTCATGTCGTGGATTTGGACCGTTGCGTTGGATGCATCAGCTGGTTTGTCTTCTTCTTTGTCACTGTCTTCGTCATCGGAAGAACTTTCGTCATCTTCATCGTCGTCTGAATCCGACTCTCCGAGTAATTCCTTCTTGATTTCTGCCCACATTTTCTCGTTCTTGGCAAAATCAGGGTCGAACCGGAATACATCGAGCTTGTCTTCGACGTCAACTTCATCTTCAAGACCCAACTCATGCGTGATTTGATCGTTCGAGTCAACGAGATCCAATTCTTTGTGGACGCTTGGATAGTCAGCAAAGCCACCCTTGCGGATTGCGAAAAGTCCTTCAATCGTGTACTGCACACGCTTGTCAATTTCACCTTCGTGCAAAATACCACGAAAGCGTTCAAAAATTGCACGCAAACCTTCCGGACACACTTCCGTCAACATGGCACCAACTTCCTTGGTGAAATTTACAGCCACTTCAACGGAATCATCGGTTGGGTTCTTGATCAACAGCCACAGGACTTCAAGCGCCAGTAATTCATGTACAACTTGCTGATTGACTAAATGGGCAATGAAACGCACCAGAGCAATGGCAACAACTTTGTCACCACGCTTAAAAGATCGGCGAAAGCGATGCACGACACGTTTCAATAGCAACTCGCCGTTTTCGGGGAGCTTCGTATTGATCACAGCTACCAGCGCTGCGTAGATATGGGTAAAACCTGGCGATGCCAACTGAGCCTTCATGATGGAACGAACCAACAAGCCACGGCCACGGACTAGATTTTCTTGAAACAATTCAGGGATAATATTGGCAATGTTGGACACGTTCACCTTGTTGATATGACCGTTGATACTCTTACGCAGCGCATCCCATGTGGTGCGCTGGTATTCCTGGGATGTCTTATCTTCGATTTCCCGGCGCATTTGTGCCAATTTAAATGGCGGAATATAGACACCACCTGTGCGTCCACTGCGTACATCTTGAGTGAGAATATTCGCAGTTTTGTTCTTCACTGGAGCTGCAGGTTGCTCTTGTGGTTCGTTTTCTTTGTTGTCGTCTTTCTTGCTGGAAGAAGCAGTTTCCACTGGGGTCTGCTTGCGTTTGTCTTCTTTGTGGCTATCGTCGCGCTTTCGCTCTTCTCTATCATTGCTTCGACCACGAGTTCGAAGTCGCTTGGGAGATCTTGATCGATCGTCCCGACGATCGTTGCGTCGATCTCTCGAATCATCTCGTCCTCGAGGTCCATCACGGGAGAATTTTTCATCGCGTTGTCTTGGCGATGGACTGCGGCGCCGAGGACTACGTCTGGGTGACGGAGTACGACGTCTAGGAGATCGTCTTGGCGATGGACTGTGTCGTCTTGGGGATCTTCGAGGTGAGGGACTGCGACGTCGAGGAGATCGTCTTGGAGATGGACTGTATCTTCTGGAAGTTCGTCTCGGCGAAGGGCTACGACGTCTAGGACTTGAAGATCTAGAGTCTGACGACGGTGATCTGGGAGACTTTGCTGGAGCCATGCGTCTCTTCTTTGCTCTGAGCTTCTGCGGTCGCGGATAAACCAGTGGACGACTTTCCTCAACTGAGGAATGAAATAAGGAATATTCCGAATTATTCCTGTTAAAATAAAAAGATTATTGAAAAATAAGATCTGAAATAGAAATTCATTATCTTTTTAATTGGATTTTCCTTTGGGTTTTTGCTTATTTCCAGGATCCACCAGGAGCAGACCAGTTCACTGGAGTCAACTTGTATCGATGACGACCGCCGCTCGACCGACATGGCACGCCGCCGTAGGACAAAAGAATGAAGGTGGATGGAACGCTGGAGGCCAAGTGAGCATGCAGTTTTCGGCTCGCGATTTGCCCGGCCACACCAAATTGAAAACCCGTCAATTGGGACAAGGCACTGCCGAAGAATTGGACGAGCGGGACCTAAAGAGTGAACTCACGGAGCGTGAGCGCAAATACGAAGAAGAGAAGGGAAAAGAAGTGGACACAGCACAGCAAAAGATTTTACGCTTGAAAGAGAACAAACTACTGCTTCTCAAAGGCGATGAATGGGAAGATCGAGCAAGAGATGTTCAAACTCAATACGATGATGCTGATGACGATAACCACAATCAACAGGACAGTGATAGCGACGACTCCGACTCAAACGACGATTCAGAGGATGAAGAAGAAGAGTTGATGCGTGAATTGGAGAAGATCAAAAAGGAGCGTGAAGAAGAACGCCTTAAGAAAGAAGAAGCCGAGCGCGAGACTGAAGAGAGCCAGCGCAAGGAAGAAATCCTCATGGGCAATCCACTCACGGCAAATAATCCAGCCGGCAGTGCAACCATCAAGCGTAAGTGGAACGACGACGTTGTGTTCAAGAATCAATCGAGGAACGAGCCCGAAACGAAGAAGCGCTTCATCAACGACACGATCCGCAACGACTTCCACCGACGCTTCTTGAAGAATTACATCCACTAAAAAATGCAAACGTTGGTATTAAAACACTTTGGTTACAGCGGCCTCGCCGCCCTTCCACGTATGGACTTGAATTGTTTCGCCATCGGCATTGACGCTGTCGACTTTGACATATTCGCCCTCCTGCTGCAATCCATTTGGGAACATAAAGAGGCCCAAGCCGATGGGCGTTGCATTTTCAAAGTGACCAGTGTAATAGCCTCCGTCTTTGAATAGCCATTTGCCTTCAACGATCGTGTTTTGATGCCACGTGCCGATCAATTGACCTTTGTCAGCGGCGAATTCATACGTCCCTTTGCCTTGCTTGATGCCGTTTTCAAACGAACCGCTGTAAATGTCGCCATTCTTGTACATGAGCGTGCCCTGGCCAAAGATCTCATCGTGGTCCCACTGGCCATGATAGGTATCCCCATTGGGAAATATCATTTTGCCAATTCCGTGCTTCTTGCCATTGTCGTACTCGCCATCATATGACGCAACTTCTTTCGACTCGTCGTCTTCAGTTTTCTCCATCCATGTGTACTTCCCACGACCGTGCTTGAGCTTGCTGTCGTTCACAGAGCCTTCAAAGATGTCGCTATTTGCATACGTGATCTTGACTTGGCCAGCTCGCTTGAGCCACTTGACTTCTTCGGGATTTTCGTCAATGTATTCGACCGTGTATTCCTAAGAACTCCATGTAAATGTCATGCAATATGGGGCGGAGTACCGCGCCATCGGCCATGCTGCTGGAGTGGAGCTGTCCTTGCTCTCCGTTTTAGATTGAAGAGTCGCGCCTTGTTTTGAAACGTTTTCATGGTGGGAGAACGCCTCTTTTATTAATACGTTTATGCCGAGGACACAAATTGCACAAAGCCGATGGCGACTGCGAGACTCAAAACTGTGAATGGAACGACGAATGTCTTGAGCCAGCTCGCTCGTTTGGCAGCTGCAATTGCATCGACTTGGGCTTTGAGCTGAGCAAATTCTTCTGCATTGAGATCGTCCCCGTGGTATTTCATCGCCAACTCCTGAATGCCAGGCTGCCCGATCATCTTAGCAAATGGACATACACCGCCACTTCTGGATGTCGTGTCAACTTCCGGTTCCGCTTGTCGTTCTTGACGGCGACGTAGGACAGCATCGGCAATCTGTTGCTCTTCCGTGTTGAATCCACTCAGGACATCGAGCTCTTCAAACACTTTCATGTTGAGGAGAAACGCCACATTAGCTTCTTGGACAAGCTTTTCTCCCACGTCGTCTGAGATAGTGAGACTGTTGAGCGCTTGGCGATACTTGTCTTTAAACACCTTGTGCGATGATGTGATGTTTTGAAAATCATAAAATGCAGTGCCATTTGTGCCATCAAGACCCATTGCTTTGATCGCTGTTCGCTTCAAAATTTGACCACCAGATAAATCGCCCATGTACCGCGTGTAAGCATGGGCAACCAGGAGAGCAGGTTGATTCCGACCGATGAAATATAGGCGTGCCACGTACTCTTTTGTGGCTTTTGATGGTGGGGGCATTACTTCTTGCCAATTGTCACCATAATAATATGCCAAATCACGCTGGAGGGATTCAAATCGCTCCAATTCATCGGGGAAATGAAGACAAGATATTACAGCGTCATTGGCAGCATGCCGGAGCATTTCTTCAAGCGCCTCGTAGATGTAGTACATCATGGCGACCATGACTTTATACACGTCTTTTTGAATGCGTCCTTTGATAAATTCTCGAATGAAATGAACATTTTCTGCTTCGCGATGAGACTTCTTGGTCCCATATTTGAGATCTTCGGCCAAATGACCAGATGGGGACACACTGGAATCGTTTTCATCGACAAAGATCGCCCACGTGCGGATTTCAAGCTCGTCCATCAGTGGTCGACCATTGACCATGATCGTCTTGAATGGACAGGTTGTCGAGAAGACGGGGCATGTTCCCATTTCTTCTTTCTTTTTCGAGCTCGCTTCGTGAATGTACTTGAACATGGACAAAACCTTTGCACGGACTAGGAATCGTATCAAATCAGCTGATATTCTCGTGTCACGTACTGTCGGTTCCGGTTTTCAAATGAGACTCTGGCATGGATGTTTCCAACGACGTGTACAAGTCGTGAACTTCGTGGACGTTTTTGAATGGACACCCTTCTGCAAAGAACGGGCATTGGGATGCGACAGCTTTGGACGTGCTTTCTGCAAATGGACATCCTGTCGTGAACGCGGGGCATGCTTCATCGAGAGACTTGGACTCGTTGGACTTTCCGACAACAGTCATTGTGGACAGAACGCTTTTGAGTGGGGAAAATCAAGAATGATTGCAAGTTTGAGTTTCTCACACCGGATTTTTGGGACTCAGTTCTTTTTCGGAGCGTTTCTATTTGACAAATCTAAAATATTTTATAGCCAATTAAAATAACCAAGACAGCTCACGTTACTTAAAGTCTCTTTTTGCATCAGTCAAAGAGAACAAAGACGTAGTATGTTATATATAAGATATCCTGGTATTCCCTGGCGTATTTAAGAGGGTAATGGCTCCTCCACAACACGATGAGTACTTGCTGTTAGGGCAAAATTTAAACAAGGTGATGAAATTGATGGAAAGCTGCCTGAATTGTTGGCTGCTTTCCATCAATTACGTCATCTGGATTGGACTTTGGACTATCAATCACTTATTCGCCCATCAAAAATTATATTGCGCAATGCCTAGAGTCAATACTTTTGCTGAAAAGATTTTTTGAAAAGTGTTCAAAGATTGTTTATTTCTGTGGGTGTGAAGAGAAAAAACAAGGATTACTGACGATGCGAAGGGATGTCAACAAGTGGTGTGATTTATTAGCGATTGAAAGACTATTGTTGCTATCGTTCAGCTTAAGTTATGGTCCTCGAAAAGTCTAAAGCTCATAAAATCCTTTATAAAATTATACAATGTTTTTATACAGTTTCTTGACATTTGAAGCCCGCCAAAATGATCGATTTACCGGTTATTTTGGCCTTTGCCAAGAAGCAAGAAGCGCGCTGTCGATCAGCGATGTGGGGTCAACTTGTTGGTTCTCTCGGAACGTTCGACCTCCAATTGCCCGTCACTCGGATAGGTCGAGTCAATGCAAAAGCAGACATCGTCATCCCGAAAGCTTGGATCAGCGGCTTGGTACGTGCATTGTCCAACGTCTTGATTCAGTTCGAAACAGCAATGCATTATTGAACTCCACGACGACAAAACAGCGTGGCTCAAGGACATGAGTACGAATGGGGTCTACATTAATGGAACCATTGTTGGCAAGTCGGTTGAACGTGAAATCCACGAAAACGACGAGATTTCCTTCACGAAACCTCAACTCAATACACCCAACATTGAACCAACGTTTTTCCACTTCAGATTCGTGTACATGAACAACTTTTGCATGCGTTATCTCTCTTGTAGACATCAAGAAAGTTTCACAACACCTACCAAAGGAAAACGCTCTGTGCCTACGCCGGAACCGAAAACCGTGATTGATAGCGCCAAAAAATTATGTGTGTCGTCGACTTCGCAACGAGATGAGCTCGTCTCTGGAGCAGAAGCCATGCAAAAAGCAAATCAAGTAAACCTTTCATAACGTCAAACCGTCTCAGTTTTGGTGCAGGAATTACGGCAAAGACTTGTCGATGCTGGAAATCGCGAGAGCGATTTGAGAGCACAACTTCAAAGTATGCTGGCCACTGTGCAAGAAAAGCAGGAGGAGAACGACAAACTTCGAGAAGATATAACAAAAACTCGCGAAAAAGCTCTAGAGGCCGATCACCAGCGGCAAGAGTACGAAGCTCTTGAAGAAAAATACAAGCAACTCGACGCCAAGTGCATCGAGATTGACATGAACTTGACCAAAGAAGTGGAACTTCACAAACAATGTCAGGCCGAGCTCGAAGCCACTCAGAGAAACATCGGTCACCAAAACCACGTTGTAACGTTACTCAAAGAAGAGCTTGAAGAGTCCTTGTCCAAGACTGCACAGGCAACACAAAAGGTATTGCCTAATTGACTTTATTCTCGTAACAAATGGATCACAGGTGCGGCAACTCGAAGCCGAGAATCAAAAGCTACAACACCAGTTGGATTCTGTCAATCGAGCAAGTGACCACGAACAAGAAAGTACTAGGTACGCTTGATTCCACGGTGTCCTTTGTCTGATGGAAGTTTGTAGAGGCGCTAAAGAAGAAGTTCTGGTAATGAAGGCTCGGTTCGCGACAGCTCGCGAAGCATTTCATCAAATGTACACGCATATGCTAGCATTGGGGGAGCAGATCGAAGTCCAACAGGCTGTTGCAGATGAAGAAGATGACGGAAGCCAAGAGACACAGTGTGTTCTCACCGAACGCTACGCAAAGGTCACAAAAGATGAGGAGGATTCTCCAGTCAAAGATGCAGATTTGGAAGACGAAGATGCCCAAAACACCACGGCTCTCACCGAGCCAACCACACTTCAAGTCGATGAAACCATGGCGTCATCTCCAACAGTCTATATCGCAGAGACAAACAAGCGGTGGCTACAGTTGAAAGAAGATACATCTGTAGCATCTGTCGATGATTGTGGTGGTATCTTCGAAGAGTCTCAAGACCAACGCCATTGAAATCTTGCACAAGCTGCACCAATTTGTTGTAGATGATTCAGTGGGCAAGAGGTGCCAAAAGTGTGAGCCGATCGATTTCAAGGCGTTACCTGTCACTAACTAATGAGAGATGCTGCAATCTGGGCGGTCACATATTTTCCACATGCTTTACACAATCATCGAACGGTAATCACTTATGTTTTTTACAAAAATCGTGGCTTATCAAATCTTGAGTGGTTTCGACGACGCTCATTGAGGAAAGACTGGCATATTGCTGATGTCTTTTATACCTTTGCTAGAAGACAAGTGACCAAAGCACTCTTAATTTATCCATCGATGTCTCGGGATTAACCATTCGATGGCTTATCCCATCAGCAACGTAGAGGAGGACAATGTTATACGCTCGCAACATTATTGAAATGCATTGGAACTTAAAGATTTCCATCTCGACTTCAAGCTCAGTGTCATTTCTCGACACCGTTTTGTGATTGGTCAATACTATATTTAGCTTAGTTTGAATACATATTTTGGACATGTACCTAGCTCGTCTCACAGAGATCAAAGTAAATTGGCGAGTATTTGATGGTGGATTTGTACTCGCAACACCTTGAAAAGTAGGATATGTTATCTCAAGGCATGTCCAATTCGATTCAACTAAAACAGTATAAGGATGTGCGCATTTGGCCAATGGAGACTAATTTAGATACATTACAATACTATATATAGTAATTTGTATGGAAAGAACAAGAAACCTTGTTTGAATCGATCCACTTTGACTTGTTGAGTCATCAGCATCTTCGATTGGAATCATGCTGCGCCACTCTATTGTCCGTAGCAGTCAATGGCGAGTAAGCCACACCAGGCCATTCTCACAAGTTAACATCGGTGGAGTGACAGCATCCCAGGCTCAAGCTAAGGTGCGATCTCGTTGCGATGGTAGTAATCACAGTGAAGATCAGGAAGCGCATTTGGTTCCACGAGGATTTGTTGATCGTGGAGAAGATGGACAACCGCATTTTGCACAGGTGTGTCGTCTAATAGTAGGTAGTGTTCGTATCTTTCAAGTAGGAGACACTCGGACACTTGAGATGGATGCTACAGAAAGACATCCTCCATCAAGATATGTTCTTAATCGGGTAGAAGAGACATATTACCGAATCTTTTGTTGACTTCATTTTACTTAGTCCTCCTGGGCCTGCTCGGCGGCGCCTTGCGCTTCAATTTTGCGAAATCATGAACCGTGAAGTCGAGTATATTGCATTATCTCAAGATACCACTGAGTCCGACTTGAAACAGGTAGACTTTCGTATTTGCTCGTCGCCACAATGTCATCTACCTAGCGACGTGAAATTCTTGGTGGTGCAGCTGTCTTTGCCGACCAAGCTCCAGTTCGCGCTGCTGTTCACGGCCGCATTTTGATCTTGGACGGTAATATATATTATATTCAACAAGAGTTGTTTTACCTCTACGTCAAGGATTGGAAAAAGCGGAGCGAAATGTATTGCCAACACTCAATAATCTACTTGAAAATCGGTGACTTTGTGCTCCTGAGGTATGCTCTTACCGCTTCAATTTAGAGAAATGGCATTGGAAGACGGGCGATATTTGATGAAAGCTTCGAGGTATTCAATTGCTCCTTAACAGCTTGAGATGTTACACCCACATTAGTTTCGATGCGTTGCTATCCAAAGGATATTCAGAAGCAGACCTCGAAGCACAAAATTTGTTGCGTGTCCACCCCGCTTTCCGTGTAATTGCACTGGGAGTACCAGTACCGCCTTTTCCAGGCCGTACCCTTGATCCTCCGTTGCGCTCGCGCTTTCAGGCGCGACAAATTATGCCGCCGTCTCCGGGCACTCTTTTAGAATTGTGTGGTAAAACCGATGGCTGTTGATCGAATATTCTCAAAAATGCTTAGCAACAATACCTGAAGGTGAAAAGTTGGTGTCTCTTATTGAGGCAGTGCATTTGATTGAAAATTCGCACGATGGGACAAGTTCTGGCAACAGAATGCCACATTTGAATCCATCTGCAGCCGAACATTGTACAAAAATTATTGGCGCATTTCCTGAAACCAGTATGCATGAATTGTTGAAGCGATTGTTTCCTCTGTATTTGACGTCGTGGAAGCAACAAAGTGCTGCATTTGAAAGTATTTTGGATACATTTTTTCCATCAAATGGAAAGCGACCCTCGACTTATGAGATCAAGAGCCTCAGCGACTTTGAATCTGCGCTTACGATTGATAGCAAAACTGTTTCTGTTGCCTCTGGGGGCTTACCAATAAATCAGAACTTGCCAGAGTATGTTGAAACCAAGGCGCACAGGGCTGTTTTGACTGAGATGCTTAAAGTATGTTCTCCTCCAAGTATTTAAGACTGATATTGATTCAGGACCATGCTGTTGGAAGTGATCTTTGCATTATTGGTCCTAAGGGCAGTGGGAAATCCTCCCTTGCTCGCCTGTTTTGTACAAAATTGGGATACTCGACAGAACTCTTCACACTGTTCAAAGATATGACTGCCCGGGATTTATTTCAACGCCGAGCGACAGATAACCACGGAAATACTACATGGGAAGATTCTCCTCTGGTAAATTTCCTCTATGTTCAATGTGCTCAATCGGACATAGATGCGAGCAGCAAGACATGGTCACGTTGCCATCTTGGATGGAGTTCATCGTTTAAGCAGCGACACGTTGAGCACCCTACAAAGACTCATTCAGGACCGCGAGGTCGATTTAGCTGATGGAACAAAATTCCTTGGATCGGAACATGAAAATTCTCATGGATTTGTGCGAATTCATCCCTCCTTTCGTGTGATCGCACTTGCAGAAGTTGGTCAAAAGCATCCGTGGCTTAATTCCGAAACTCTAGCACTGTTTCCCTACCATTCGATGCCGAGTTTAACAAGCCAAGAAGTGGCAGCACTCATTGAACGTTTATTTCCTCTCATCCCTCCGAGAGCCTCAACGTATATTAACCTAAATTGTATTTTCGCTTATAGTTGCACGTGTAGGATGTTACTACAGTTTTGGCACGAAGTTCAAACTCACCCCGATTTATCTTTGTCACTTCGACAAGTCCTTCGCATGGCTCGGCGGCTCAGTGCATTTCCAGAAACTGCAGTGGACGATCTACGCTTGCTGATTGAAGATACAACGATGATGCATTACCTCCCAGCTGGAAAGCAAATGGAAGCTACCATGGACAAATGCAAAATTCCTCGAACTTCAAAAATTGGAGTTGGTCAAGGTACAAAAAACCCTCTTAGTTTTCGATTTAATGCATTTTAGATTTGGAAATTGTGGAGAATAAGGATTTCGTCAAGATTGGAAATGTTACGTATCCTATTCCGCCAAATGAAACTCCGCGACTCGAATTAATTCCCCAACCGCTCTATTTTGATATTCCCAAGCACACCATAGTAATGCAACAAATGCTGCAGGTAGTTTTCACAACGTTTAATACGACTGGAGACGACGCTAGGACATTGTTTCTGGTCAACCTCATTTATTGCTGATTGGAAATCAAGGTGTGGGGAAGAACAAAGTCGTCGATCGATTGTTGCAGCTAATGATGCAAGAAAGAGAATACATTCAGCTTCATCGCGATGTACGTTCAACCTAACTTCAAGGGTCATAATATTGTAGACAACCGTGCAAACGCTTACCCTGGTGCCTTCACTTGAGAACGGCAAAATTACTTGGGAAGATAGCCCTTTGGTCAAAGCCGTCAAATATGGTCGCACTCTAGTCGTTGATGAGGCAGATAAGGCCCCCCTTGAGGTCGTTTGTGTATTGAAAGGACTCATTGAAGATGGTGAAATGTTGCTGGTATAACAAGTTACAGTATGTTCATGAATGTTTCTATTTATTCAGGGTGATGGACGAAGAATTATTGATCCAAAAAAAGTTTCGCTGAACGCCTCCACTGAAAATACAATTGCTGTCCACCCATCATTCCGCATGTGGATTCTAGCTAATCGACCGGGTTATCCATTCTTGGGCAACAATTTCTTCAGCGAAGTGGGTGATATTTTCGCAACTCAGTAAGTTTACGTTGAATTTTTACTTTGATCCTTTCTTCACTTAGTGTAATTGACAACCCAGACCCAGGCTCGGAGCTTGCATTGCTTCGCGCATACGCTCCAAATGTGTCGGAGGACGTATTGACTCGCTTGTGTTCGGCATTTTCGGAACTCCGTGTCATGGTTGAAGAAGGATCCATATCATATCCGTACTCTACGCGTGAAGCTGTTGCAGTTGCAAAGCATTTAGAGGCTTTTCCGAACGACGGTGTGTCCCAAACACTCGAAAACGTGTTAGCCTTCGATGGATTCGATCCGCCTTTGCGTCAGCGACTCCGTGAAGTTTTTGCTCGGTACGTACCATTTTGATACTGAAGTTCTATCTATTTTATAGTCATAAACTCGATTAATAAATACCTTGTAGTCATGGCATTCCTCTACTTACTGGAGAACCTATTCGACCAATTGTCTCGCTAGCATCTGCTAAGCCACTTCCTGAAGCTTCAGTCTCTGAGACCTGGAAACATTCAAACAGATTCAAAGAGGATATTTCAAGCGATGTCGTGACACTAAAGCCTCGGCGTATCTATGTGGAACCCCCAACATCTAGAACTTTTTCTATTAATCCTCATCGATTGCACACCTTTTCAGAAGAAATTGCATCGTGGAACGTTCCTCTTTATCCTCAACAAACTGTTACATCTATGGTGGTTCTGCCAGACTCATCAGTTCATGGTACAATATTGATCTTGCACACTTTGTTATTTACAATCTGCCTAGCCTTGACGAAGCAACCACTTGGTGTGAATTCCTACTTTGGAGTTGATAAGCATGAGCGGTGAACTATCGCTAGAAGTGTATTTGCATAAGGATTACTGTAGGAAACACTTGTATTCCGAGTTGGAAGGCGGCTATGGCTACAGTCGGACGGACGCACAATTAATGGCATGGAATAACTCCTTGGTCCTACATATTCCTGATGCAGGTACAAACTTCTTACCTATTTGATGACAAGGCGCCAACATAGACTTGTTATTGCTCCTCTCAAAAGAGCATAATGTCCAAGAGTCTCGTATTCTACCAAGGCTTATTCCAAAGCAACCGGGTGCTTTTCAATGGAATTCAGGTATATCCTCAATTATCGAGATGGAATATCGACTTTTATGCAGTGCAACCCCAACCTGTGGTCCTTTCAACATTTTTAAATGATCTCGATATCATCGTCAGATTTGTCCCTGGCCACTCTTCTTTGCAAGAATTGGATCTTTCGACAATGAAATGCAGGACTTATACTCTGCCGTTTCCGCTGCATCGAGTAGACTTGGTCTCGCACAAAGAATGGCATTTACACGATTCCGAAGAGAACGTTCATGTCATGCATTTGGTGTCTACTGGGGAGACGAAACTCGAGACTGTTGACTCAATTCGTATTGATCCCGAATTGTCTACACAGCATTCGACGCACATCGAATCCAGCTCATATACTCATCCAAATGCCTACCTTCAAGAAATTCAAAGTGTTGACGACCAAACAAGACAAGTTACATCTAGTAAACGCGCCAAGAAAACATCCATTTCGAAGACATATTTTATGGATGAATCAAACATTGTAGTCAACCACGAAGCCAACTCACTGTTGGAAATTATTGACACCAATTCAAATGTGTATCAACAAATCCAGAAAGCATCCAATGAATCTCCTGTGGTGGATCTTGCTGCACTCTCCATGAATCAAAATACAAACCTTCTCAGTGCCCAAGCCGATGGCCGTCTTCGAGTTTGGCAAGTTGACAGTGAAGCACTACAACAGGATTTAAAAACGTGGATGGCCATGTTTGACCTGGATGTCTTAAATGGTAAATAATTTCGGCAAAAATGGTTTGTTCATTCCTGATGTAGGTACTAAGGAGCCATTGTCACTTAAATATTTGGCAGACGGAACTTCTGTCCCTCGAACTGGTGTCTCTCTGCCTAAACATGGAAAAGAAGATCCGAAAAACGAGCCCCATGTAGATCGAAATATCGACATGGAATATTAACTTTTCCTAGGTTGGAGGAAATACGTGGGCTGGTGGAACTGGTGGCTCGGACACTGCTGGTCTGGGAGGACGTGGTGGGCCATACCGTTTGGACAAAGGACATCGCATTCATCAAATATCACAAGAAAAGAAGGATGAAGTAACTAAGGAGGCTCGCGAAAAAGCGAAGAAAATGGCGCAGGAAGCTCTTGCTGAGCAACTCCAGCAAATCGACATGACAAACAATGAATTCGAAGCTTACCACAAGGTATGAAAAGTCGCTGTGTGCTGTGAATCTAATGGCGCGTCATGAACAGTATTTGAACCGAATTGAGTCGGAGACGGTCCAACTCCGTCAAGTATTTCAAAATTTTGAACAATTGTCAAAGGAACGTAGTTGGCTCAAGCATCAATCGAATGGGGAATGGGACGATTCGAAGCTTGTTGATGGATTGACCGGTGAAAAGAATATTTTCAAGCGACGCGGTGAAGATCCGTTTTCTTCGCATGAACAACCTGAACCAGCCCGTATGCTGTTTGTCATGGATGTTTCTGGCAGCATGTACCGCTTCAATTCGCAAGACATATCCTTTTTGATGCTTTATCTGATTTCCATATTTGTCTGTGATATTGTCTCCTTAACCTCTAGAGAACGGACGTTTAGAGCGCATGTTGGAGACATCAATGATGTTGATGGAAAGTTTTGCGGGATTCGAGTCCAAGTTTGATTATGCTATCATGGGCCACAGCGGGGATAATCCTGCGATCTCTTTCGTTCCATTCGGATCCCCTCCGAAAACCAAGAAGGAACGTTTGAAGGTAACACTCTGGCAAAATGCACTAGTGTAAACAATTTCCTTTTCTAGATTCTGCAGAAAATGGTGGCCCATTCCCAGTACTGCAGTAGCGGAGATCACACGCTCGAAGCCATTTATGAAAGCGTTGATCGTGTGAAAGATCAGACAGGGGAGAATTTGTTTGTGTTTGTCGTGTCAGATGCCAACTTGAGTCGATACGGCATTTCCCCAAAGGAAATGGCTCGGGCGCTCCAGCAGGATCCGAATGTTTCTGCACATGCCATTTTCATTGCATCGTTGGCGGACGAAGCGACTCAAATCATGAAGAAATTGCCGCAAGGCAAAGGCCATGTCTGCTTGCACACTGCCGACTTGCCGCTAGTGTTCAAAAAGATTTTCACATCGAATGTTACAAATTAAGCAGGATTTGACTACACCGATATACTTTCGTCTTCTCCCTGGCTCTTGTTTCGTAGCTTGTTGATTAGAATCGTGGCTTGGACTGCTGCTTTGAATTTTCGTTTGTTGAGCATCGGCAACTTTTCCATCACACCCGACAATTGGTATACAGAAACCTAAAAACGAAATAATTATGAGGGTGCGCGAGATGGCATGTCTTACGTTTTCTTGTGTGATCCACGTGTCCTTCAGTAAATCGTCAGCCGATGGACGTTGCTTTGGATCAAGAGTAAGCGCCCATGACACGAAGTCCTTTGCTTCTTGGGAAACTTCATCCCAATCGGGAGAATAAAAGTAGTAGAGTCCATTGGCAATGTTGTCAAAGAGCACCGATTGATTGTCGTCGTGGAATGGTGTGTAGCCGGCCAGGAGGACATAAGTAATGACACCAATGCTCCAGATATCGGCATGTGTGCCATATTTTTCCTCCGAATTCGACCGGGCAATGATTTCAGGAGCGATATATCTAGCGACAATCATCAGTGAAATTAATTCAGTGGCTGTTTACTCGGGCGAGCCGCAAGTCGTGGTCAATCCATTCGTGACTTCCTTGGCAAATCCAAAGTCGGCAATCTTGATGGAGGAATTGTTTTCTTTGTCAGTCATGAGGATGTTTTCAGGCTACATTGCATACAGTTAGTAAATACACGATGGAAACTGTGCGCTGTACTTTTAAATCGCGATGGACAATGCCAAGATCGTGGCAGTACTTGATTGCAGTGAGCAATGTTTTCACCAAGTCGCGCGCTTCCTTTTCAGTGTAATAGGTCTACGCAACAATATTATACTCATGATTCAATGATGATATGCACCAAATGCGCAATCCGGTCAAACAGCTCGCCTCCTTCACACAAGTCTGTGACGATGTAATAATGTTTTAATTCGGAGTAGAAGTCAATCAAGTTGAGCACATTGGGATGTTTCAACCTGGATAGGATTTCCACTTCGCTATGGATATCCTTTTCGTCATCAGGCGACAAATTGGCCTTCTTGAAAACTTTGACTGCATACATCGTGCCAGTTTCTTTGTTGCGAGCCTTCTTCACACTCGCATAACTGCCTTCACCTAATGCTCCACCAAGGATATACTTGTCTCGAAAATGCAATGGTCGGTCAATTGCAACTGGTTGAACGACTGGGACTTGACTGATGTCGGTCGAGCTCGATCGACTGTCTTTTTCCTCCGATGGAGCTGATGGCTTGGAGCACATGGACCAGTTGCAACCCATTGTGTAGTTGAAGGCCTAGAGAGGAAGTCGGGCCGGCGGACAAATGAATCTTCAGTTGGTCGACCAAGATGCTGGACTCACGTAAAGGACGAACGACCTGCACAGAGTGTCGCAAGGACGTGAATAGATTCGACTCCCCATCCGGATGAAAAGAAGGGGGTTTAGGGGTTCATGGGGTTGAATTATTAAGGGTTGAAGGGGTTTGGGGTTTGAGTTTCAGAGGGGTGCAGGGGTTATGCAAGGGAACTCTCCCCTTGGCAAATCTAGCAGGAAGGCCATAGAATCCTCAGTTGACGTGGATCGGCGAGTGATGACAAGGCATGAGGAAATGGCATGCCGATATTACGAAATGTATCTCCAATTTATACAAAGCAAAACTGTCTAACGGTGCCTTACACTTTGTTTTGGGCTTCCGCGGAAAGGGAAGCACCACGAGTTCTAGTTCGCCCAAGCAGGGAAACAGTGGCTTGGACCTAGATAACAATGAGAGCAATGTAGATCGAGGAAATCATACCGTCTTGACAGCAGCTTTGAATTTTCGGCGGGCGTTGAAACGCTTGAGCTCTTGCACGACTGTCTTGAGAGGGGCAGATGACACATTTCCGGTGATCCATTGGTGTTGAAGCAATTCATCGGCTGATGGTCGTTGAAGAGGATCCAACACCAACATACTGGCAACGAAGGACTTTGCCAGATCGCTCACGTCGTCCCAATAAGGCGCATCGAATTCAAACTTGCCCGATTGGACGTGCTTGAGCAAGTCTGCGTCGGTCGCTCCTTGGAATGGAGGATAGCCGCACAACAAAATGTAAGTGATAACACCGGCACTCCAGATGTCCACTTCGCGGCCGTAGTACTCATCCGTGAGAATTTCAGGGGCGACATATCTACAACAAACGGTCATGCCAGTTGCGGAAGGGGAAAACGTACGAAGGGGAGCCGCATTTTTCCTTGAGCTTGCGATCAACATCATACTTGGCGAAGCCGAAATCGCAAATCTTGATGGACGTGTCGTCGGACATGCTGCGCAATAAAATGTTTTCAGGCTTGAGATCACGGTGGACAATGTTGAGGTTGTGCATATACTGAATGGCTTCGAGAAGAATCTTGATCAAATCACGAGCTTCCTTCTCACTGTAGAATTCCTTCTCGACAATGCGCTCAAAGAGTTCACCGCCTTCCAAGAGGTCCGTGACAATATAATAATGGGTGGGTTCGTGGAAGAAGTCGAAAAGTTCCAAGACGTGCTGGTGCTTCATTTGTTTCAAAATGCCCACTTCTTCAAACAGTTCTTGGATTTCGGAGTCACGCATGTTTGCCTTTGTAAAGCATTTTACCGCGACGCGCTTCCGTGTTCGACGGTGAGTAGCAACGTACACCGTGGCAGAGGCACCCTTGCCCAAAACGTCCTCGTTCGACATGGCGTAAGTGTCTTCAAATCGGTGATTCGAGATCACACTGAGCCGCGTTTGAATGGGTGAATCCAAGTCAGCTTGAGGCGATTCGGGTGGCGTGGTCAAGCCGTCACTGTCTTGAAGAACGCCATCTTGTTGCTGTTGTTGTTCGGCATGGCCTTCATCGTCTTCCTCTTTGCCTCGGCCAAACGACGGGCACAATCCTTTCGACTTGCCGCAGCCCATTCAAACTTCGTCGGGGGATTGAAAATGGCAATGACATCCTTCGTTTTCGCCACATGCATTCTTGGTAGAGAGTCCATCGCACGACCAAATTCTCATCATCTTCTGGTCCATGACCCACAACAATACCATGGAATGAGCCCATACGTAAAACTCTCAAATATAATAATCTAGTATTGAACTAAATTATAAAGGTTATCATATATTAAAGACTTTTTCAAAGTCTATCCATGTGAGGACACCGGCCTTGCACGAATATTAATGGGCAAAGACAAGGTAAAGACGAGAAATAGAGTAAATAAATCGATTTACTGTTGTATCAATGACAGAGAAGCTGTTCAAATGTTGACAATCTTACTCGTCGTTTGGCAAGTTCCCTACAATATTAAATTTTAAAGGAAAGATGATAGTACGGTATGCAAAAGCGTTGTTGTACGAGTCCAAGAATAAGCTGGCGTGGATCGAAGGGTGACATGTGAATACTGAAGCTAACGTTAGTTGCGTAACGAGGGTGCATTACCCTTCCACACAAGCAGAGTATTGCAGTCTTGATGTATAATCGATTGAGGTGCCATTAATCAGCCTATGAGACTATTAATACCTGTATTATTTTCGTCTCGAAATTCTATTCGGTTGTTTGCCCTGTACTCGTGGTAATCTGTTTGGATATTCTGTACCTATAGTATAGCTGAGACATAGTGAGCGGATTTGACCAAGCTCTTGCTGATTTGAATTTTACCCACCTTGAAAGTATGCGACAAAATTTCTGTGTCGACTAACGTCCTCAAATTTAAGCTTCCAAATTAAATACTATGTATACCGTCTCCACTCTCCTCCCGTACAAGAGCATGATTTCATTAGATAAAATAATAGCTTTAAAACTTTATAATTGGCTTTTAATAAAACATTTAAGCCAATCATTTTTGCCGTTTGTATCGTGAGTGTCACCCCTCCCAGCAAAAAAGCTATTTCTATTGGCTTTGGGTGCGTCTGGCAAAATCTCAAAATCAATATGCCATTTTTAGCAAAATTGGGATCAACGATTTATGGCACATTCAAAATGGAGGTAAAACCTCTATATCGTAAAATGGCATTTTGGGAGCCTCCAGTGAGTATATCCCAACCAAAAATATTGGATTTGGTGCAAAACTCTTGGAGCTAGACAAGGTCATATTTTGACCTCAATTATTGAATTTAGCCACAAAATGCCATTTTGGGGCTAATTATTGCTATATCTTCGGTTGCCAGACTGGCCCTTAAATTATTTCGTAAATTATTTTCATTGGTCAATTGGATATTGTTTTGTCCAATAGAGTAATTTTAATCGCGTTGTAGAAAATACAATCGACCAACAACACGACCGTCTCGTGCAAGCCACCTGGACAAGTGTACTGCAAAGAGCGACGAGCAAGATGGGATGTTGTGGAAGCAAGTTGATTATGGAGTCGGAGGAGTTCCAAATGGATGAGATCGAAAGCAGCGATCGCATCGTCAATCTGGTGATTGATGTAGACCCGTTGACGTTCGACGTGACTGTCACAGGCGCGTCGAAAGATTTCCATCTTGTCTACACCATCGGCGACGTCATTGGAAAAGGTGGTTTCTCTGTCGTACACAAAGCAACACTCAATGCCACGGGCGTCGTCTACGCTGTCAAGTGTATTCAGAAGAATAAGATGGAAGGCGACGATCTCGTGCGTATGGCTTCAGAAGTCAACACTTTGAGCAAGGTATGATTGATCTCTCGTTCATTGATGAACGAATGCTCACTTGTTGCGCTTAGTTGAAACATCCCAATATCCTTCGTCTCTTTGACTTTTTCGATGAGGAGCACTTTTATTACATCGTGACGGAGTACCTTGAAGGCGGCGAACTCTTCAAGCGTTTGGTGGAAAAGGTGGGTCATATCTTGTTCAATGTGTTGCTGAATGCGCCATATACAGTCTTACTACACCCAACAAGACGCAAAAAACGTCGTGAAAACTCTCCTTGAGACGATTAAATACTGCCATGATATGGGCATTGCCCACAGGGATTTAAAGGTATTGATGTCTTTGTAGTATTTCAATCTTTAACCATGTGAGCAGCCTGAAAACATTTTGCTCACTAGTATTTATGATGATGCTTCCGTGAAATTGGCAGACTTCGGGCTTGCTGTGGAGCACCACAATGAAAGCAGCATGGTAACACGTTGTGGAAGTCCAATGTACGTAGCAGGAGCAAGCATACATTTTAACTTGCCATGCAGGTATTTGGCTCCTGAAATCTTGGATATTGGTGCTCCATACGGCAAAGAATGTGATATTTGGAGCATTGGTGTCATCGTGTTCATGTTGCTCTCGGGATGTCCTCCGTTCTACGATGATAACATCGCTGGGCTCTACAGCAAAATCAAAGCTGGACACTATGAATTTGATCCTTACTATTGGAAGCATGTATCAAATGAAGCCAAGGACTTTATCTCGCGTATGTTGGTGGTCAATCCAGCTGAAAGGTAACTATATCTATTTGATGTCGCTTAGCTTTACCCAGAGCCACTGCTGCTGAATTGCTCCAACACGAGTGGATTCGAGAACCTCCAAATGTGCGTCACAAACATTGACTCCTCATGAAAATAAATGATTTTGTACAGGAAAAACACAATATGACTCTGATGGAAGCACTGGAAAACTTGAAGAAATTCAATGCTCGAGGGACATTCCTGCGAGCTATCAACACTGTAAGAAGCAAATGAATCCAAAGAGTAAGCATGAAAATATGTAGGTCCAAATGATTCAGTCTATGCACAAGAAAAATAACGACAGTGACCGCACGAGTTTCCAATTGTCCGGAGCGACTGATGAACTGACGAACGAAGTCAGTGACAGTGACGAAGAAGTTAGCTCACCAAACTCAACTATTGCAGCTGTTGGACACGATAACGACATCGCCCCATCACCGGTGCATTCTGTCTCGTCGAGTCTTTTCGAATCGTACCATTTTACCCGCCAGGGAATTGATACACGAGAGGCATGGACATCTGAAGCGAGTAATGACAACAATGAAGACGAGTGGCTGTGAATCTTTAATGTCAATTATGGAGTGTATATTATTGTCGTCCATTGAACGCACATTGTTGTCGTCAGGGGAACACAACGCGGCTGTGATGTTTTGTCCCCAAAATATCACGCGCTAGAAACTTGATTCCTCGATGCTTCCAAGTTGCTGTCGGAAGTCCTGTAGAAAGAGTATTTAGTGTATCTCTTGGTATGCACTTACAAGTTGGACCCTCCAAGACACTTTCGTTTTGCATTTAAGGCTTGTATTTTTTCGATGGTTGCAAGTAGAGGCGAACTAGGTACCTACAAGAAGTTACTTGAGCGAAGTCACGAGCAGTTACATTATCCATTGTCATCCATGGATCTTGCAGCAGTTTTTCAACAGAGGCTCTGAAAGGAATCTTGAGGAATTGCAAATAATGCGACTGGATTACCTTGCTTCAGGGTCTACAATCAATGCCTTCGATATAAAATGTTTAGCTTCGTTTGAAATGGCGTCCCATTCCTTCGACTTAAAATCAAACTTGCCCCTTTTAATGTTTTTGAACAAGTCGAAGTTGCTGTGGCCATTAAAAGGCAGATATCCGCATAATAATACGTAAGTCAGAACTCCAATGCTCCAGACGTCCATGGGCTTTTCATTGTCATCTTCGTCATCTTCGCGACGGGGTCTAAATAAAGTCTCTGGAGCGATATAACTACTCGGATATTAGTGAATATGAACTACGACATACATACTCAATCGATTTCGTTGAGTTATGAGATACTTCGCCAAAGTTCGTGAGCTTAATCGATGCACTGTCCAATGGTGATTCAAACCATACACTCTCAGGCTATATTGGGTATTCTTCGGCCAAAGTGACCAGATATTACTCTTACCTTCAAGTTGGCGTGGACAATATTCCTCTTGTGGCAATAGTCCACAGCTTCCAATATTGCCTTCACTATTCTCCTTGCTTCAAATTCATCATAACATGCCTAATCAATGATAAATTCTAAGCTGCTCATTTCCCGTACCTTTTGGGCAATTCGGTCAAACAAGTCACCACCTGTAGTATGCTCCATGACAAAGTAAGCACAATTTTCCTCATTAATGAAATCTTCGAGATGCAAAATGAAGGAGTGCTTAAGCGAACGCAAAAGGGCTGCCTTTCTTTTAAGATTGTAAAGTTCGATTGTGCTGGCATTGCTCTTTTCGAACGAATAGAGACTGTAGCATCGCCCTGTGGATTTGCAAAAGCAGTGTTGATCGGTTGGAGATGACAATGAGTATTTCGACGCGAAGCTGATCGATCGTTTGAGCGACAGAACTGATTTGACCGAAAGAACAGCCGCCTTAAACTTTCGCCTCATGAGTAACCGATTTTTGTGCGCATCTCCATTGAGCTTGTATCGGTCGTCGGGCTGAATCATGGTTATAATGAAGTGACTCGAGAAACTTACGTTTAGATTTAAAATCCACGCATGCTGAAGCAGTTCAACTGCACTTGGTCTATCACATGATATTATCAACCTGAAGAATGAATATCGGACCTTTTGTTTGGGTCTGTAACAAGCATACTCGAGATAAACTCCTTGGCAGAGTTTGACACATCATCCCAATAGGGGGAATCAAATTCGAATTGCCCACTTTGAACGCTAGCGAACAGACTTTTTCTGTCGTTACCATGAAATGGCAAGTACCCACAGAGCACAACAAAAGCTAGGACTCCCAAACTCCAGATATCTGCTGCAACACCGTACGGACTTGACTTGTCGAGATTTGCAATAATTTCTGGGGCGATGTAACTATCGAACGTGAGATTCTCTGAGCTCGACATGTTTGTGTACTCGTGCGACCCGCAAACCTCAGTAACGTCAGGCCCGACTTGAGTCGTTTTGCCAAAGTTTGCCAACTTGATTTGATCCAGCGAATTATTCATCATTACACTCTCAAGCTAGAGTACCAAAATATTAAAATGTTCAACGAAGCAACGATACCTTAATGTTTCGATGAATGATTTGCAATTCATGGCAATGAGCAACTGCCTGAAGCAAGTTTTTCATGACAATTCTGGCCTCGTCTTCCATGTAGAATCTCTGGAGAGTTGATCATGAGATTTGACTATCGGAGAAATATTAGAGTACCTTTGCCATAACACTTTCAAACAAATCGCCATCTCTACTCAGCTCCATGACAAGGGAATATTCGTCGTGGTTCACAAAGAAGTCGTGCAATTGAAGGATATTTGGATGCTTTACACGTCGCAAAATGTCCACCATGGTATTAAGTTCGATTTCTTCTTCTAAAGTCATCAATTCCTTGGAGTAAGACGTCATTGCATAATCTTCTTGGGTTGATAAGTCTGTCACTCGTCTCGTTACCCCAAATTTGGTGTCTTGTAGGACTTCGTGGAATTTATACTTCTGAAAAAACTTGTCAATATTTGACGTTTGTTCCTCATTCACTTTGACAATAAGGTCTGATTTGTTCTGACCCAATTTCTCCTTTAATGGCGAGCAAAACACTCTCTTCAGTTGTAGAGTTGCATGGACCTACAAGAGTTGAAATAGTTCAATACCAAATAAATACTGTTAGTGCTGCAGCTCTCATTTTCCGCAGAGCTCGAGTGTTTCTTGGGATTTTCAGGCCCCCTCCTTCATTCTTTGCGTTGGCACACTAGAGGAATGTTTGATAGAGCTTCAAAGGTCTAAATTACCAATGATGCCGCAAGCCATGGATGGCGTAACATGTCTTCAATATTGGCTCTATCGATTGAATTAACATTATTGTAATTTTTTAAATTCGACTTTACCTTTTTTTAGGGTCAACAACCAGCATGCTTGACACAAAGTCTTTGGCGGTTGCAGAAACTGCGCTCCATGGTTTTGACGACAAACTGAATCGCCCAGTTTGTATCGCTTGGAATAGCTCTTGGTTATCTTTGCCCCAGAAAGGTAGCATCCCACTGAGCAGAACATACGTTACAACTCCCAAAGACCAAACGTCAACTTCTTTTCCGTAGGGAATTTTTGTCTTTCGACTGGAGTTTGCCAAGATTTCTGGAGCAATGTAGCTATTTTTTGTATCAGGCTACATATCCAAAATGAATTCATACTCTGGAGAGCCACAAATCGATGTAAGTTCACCAGATAAGTACGTTGCCAGTCGAAAGTTGGATAATTTTATCTCTGAGCTATCAGTTATGATGATACTCTCAGGCTACGATGTATGATTAATGATGATGGCCAAATTGGAAACCTACCTTCAGATTTCGATGTATAATTCCCAAAGCATGGCAATCTCTCACAGTTTCCAGTACAACTTGAATAATTGGCGCTGCATCCTCCTCCGAAAAGTGCCCCTATCTCGTATATTATGAAATGTACATTATGGTTAAGCTCACCTTCTCCATGATCCGTTCGTAGAGGTCTTGGCCGTTTGTTAAATCATGGACGACGTAAAGCAGATCATCTTCGGTATAAAAATCATGTATGTTGTCGATGTTTGGATGGTGCATCGGAAGTAAAATCTCAAGTTCTCGGTGGAGAGCGTGTTGACGTTCAACCGGCATCAATGCACTGTCGTAGATGTTCATCGCAAACGCGTTGGAGGTCTTCTTGTGCACCACCTTGCAGACAATGCCATACGTGTCCTTGGTCAGGACGTGCTCTAGAACGTAATCCTCCATCGAAGCAAGTGTTGTTGTAAGGACTTTCCGCTTCTCTCGGAATGGGATACAGTGTCGCGATGAAAAGATTGATTTGAAAGATTTAATACGCGAGGGCAACTCTCAATCTTGACCTTTTTCGTCCAGATAAGATATTTTCTCTGGACGAATTCTGTAATAATTTATGATGATTCAGGGGTGCAGGGGTTATGTCATCAGTTCTCGGAGCCAACATAAGACAACATGGAGAGTGTGAGGAAGAGTAGCAACTTAGATCAAACCTACTACAACATTCAGCCTAGGATAATATATGGTGCTTTGGGGATTGAATCGGAAGGGACATGGTTGAGCTGAGACAGCGAGAGAGAATCAAAAAGCACTGTTTTCTACCAATCCTGTACTTTGGCGGCCTCTATTTCTACATTGAGCTAAGTTTTATAAGTGGAATGCACTATATTGTATCTTGCTGGCTATGACACACGAGTTGTAGAGTTCATGCAGAAAGAACTCATGTCCTCACATTGCGAAATTCTCTGGATGACAAGTGCGTTGTGGACAGTGAGGAGATTAACCTGGAGAAATTGAAAAGCAAGGATATGAGGGGGGGCGGTCAGGGGATGCTCATCGTCCTCGCACAAGTTCTGAATGACTAAATTACAACTGGAGACAATGAATTAGTCCATGACACAGCATATATGTTGGGGAAATGGTGACATTTTAAAAATTATGAATGTTATCGAACTCCTTGAGGGTTCTATAATACGAGAAATAGTTGGAGAACTGAGTCATGATACATTGTACCTCGTGTAGGATCAAATCGCTTTAATATTCATATGCTTCTGGGTATTCAACTTCGACAGGACGTTTTCTGCCAACTGGAGACCAGGGTCTAGAATCGCCATCTGCCAGAAGGTCGTTGATGGCACTTCTGGACAGATTGACAGTATCCAGGGCTTCAAAAAAGTCGTGAGGGGAGCATGTCTAGACGAGAAATTCATCAGGGCACATTCCACGGAGCAAATTACCTTTGGAATGTTGTGGAGGAACTTCATGCAGTCCCCGAGATCCATCGATAATAATGCGTTTTCATACATAATCAAGATGGCTACATCCAACAAGTCAAAACGCGTTATCGTCATTGTAGATACCCATGCAGGCCTGGAAGAAGAATGGCGTGCCGATATAAATATAGCAGTCCCATATTCGCAAGACAACTTCAAGCGGGACGCATCGAGTAAAGAGTGTAAATGCCCTAAAGACCATGAACTTTAAAACAAATGGGAAGAAATTCTAGTACCAATCCACGACATACATCTTGGGATCCATGCCGATGGATTCGAAATGCTCGTACAATTGCGGTAATTCATGCTTGAGCACTGCATCATAAACGTTTAGATATCGAAAGGTCTATTGTGGAGAGTAATTTTCATTGTGTCCGGCCGCTTACTCTCTCTTCCTCAAGGCGATACATATCAAATAGCAATCGCGTGCTCATCAGAGACACCATGGCTCGAAATGCGCCAAAGCTGTCCAAATGCAAACATAAAATAGCAGCCAGGTAACTCATTCCTAGCAAAAGCCTCTCATCAACACCGTTTTGGTTCGAAGTACCTTGGACATAACCAAGGTCGGGGCGGTAGCATGTGTAAGCTTCCAGAACTTCATATGTCTTTTGTGTTCCGGCAGCGCCATCTTGGAAGAGAGGATGATGCCCGAACGTACGGGGCATGTCTCTCTGGACAAGTTTGATGTTGCGCTCATTGTCAGCAATAAGTTGCTCTGCAAGGTTGGTGTCGTTGGTATCGGTAATCTGAGTGGCTGCCTCGTCGATATCTTGGAGACGTGTCTTCTCTTCTTTTTCTTTTGCTTGGCTCATCTCAAGCAACACTGCTTTGGCCCTATGCGAACAGTTGTGAATGCCAATAAAAACATCTTCCTTTACCTCATTTTGCAGATCTCAAACAGTTGCTCGTTGATCTGGAGTCGATTACCAAGCATAGCAGACCATGCTCGTCCACGGACTTCCTTTGGGATACCTTGAAATTTTCATTAGGACGTAAACAATAATATGATAACGGCACCTGCAAAGCATAGAGCTTCGATGAATTGAGAGCTATGCACTGACGTATCGCCCCATGCTGGTAGCACCTCGTCAAGCCAAATTGTATGAAATGGCTTTTTCAAACGAGGTAAGACGGCGCGTTTGCGTTCGTCTTTCCGCTCCTTAGTTACTTGACGCTTACGCCGCTGTCGCATATTCGATGGAGTGGCAATTCGAAGACCAATTACGCTTAGGAATGATCCAGCTGAATCATTTTCGCTTTGTTTTCCTTCAAGATCTGCGTCTGTTGTCGTCGTGGCAAAAACTATGCACATATCATACAAATGTAAACGATTTGAGATGACTACGTTTGCCACGTGTTGTCTTGATTGCTTGGACCCATCTTAGCCTCTCAGCCTCGGTCGATGCGCTCAAAAACATGTGCTTTTCGCCATGTTTGAGCTCGAACACAAAATTATGGTCGTGGACGACATAGTTTTGATCGGCAATCTACACTCAAACACAGCAATTCAATGTAAGCAAACAGCGATAGTCTTACCACATCAACGTCTCGGAGATCATACAAGTTCTTGACCTTCTTGCCCGACTTTTTTGAGTACGCGATGGTCGACTACAACAATTGCAATGACTTGATTCCCAACCACTCAACACAGTACCTCGGCCAATACAAAATATCGAATCTTCCATATCTTTAGGTGCTTGCTCTATACGTCAGACTCATGAGCAAGCAGCGACTCGCAACGCAGACCTGCTTGTGCAGATATCCCTCCATTACGGTCACTTCCACCATGTGCGCGACTTGCCAATTGTATCGTAACGGCTTTAATATCCGGATTGAACAATCATCCGGATAGAAGTTGTATCCGGAAGCAAAACTTCAGATTGTGCACGAAGTGTCGTTGATTGCGGCTTTACGCAGTTGAAAGGAATTACCGCTTTAGCCAGAGCACCAAATTGGGCATGCAAAGACCCAGTAGCAAGCTTCTTGAAATGCTACAACGGCTCTTGTTGTTAATCTGGGTTGAAGAGGTGAGGCTCTTTAGCAATCGACATGAGAACGTTCGATCGCTGTGTGCTGGAAAGTGCATCCGGATAAATTGATTTATCCGGAATAGTTATATGAAACCGTCGACTTGCAAAATGAAGTGTTGATGAGTTCGCGCGCGGAAAGGACGGATCGTCGAGATGGACGAAAGAGGGGTCCAGAGACACGAGAAAGACGACCAGATCCACTCTTTGCCTACTCCAAGCAGTTGGAAGAGATCCTCACAATTGCTTTCCAACCAACGTACGTTTCTGTCGACAACATTAGGTACTACGAGATTACTTGTCAAAACCATTTTTGACAACTTGATGTAGTTGCCGACTTCTTCACCGACGACTACTTGGACCGTCAAGGTTTTGGTTTAAGAGCATCAAGCAGGATAAGACGACAACTATTGCATCGAAGAAGTGGTCGGCTTCGATCTTTGACGTCCCTTGGAAGAAGTCAATTGTGGAGATATCGCAAGCAAGCGATCGATTAATTCCCCATGGCGTAGACTTGTATCCAAAGTTGAAGCCAACGCTTGTTGGGACATTCGAATCCGAACGAGCTGCATCCACTGCATGTGATGCTGCGATTCGTCTCCGAGACACCTCCAATCCCATCTCGCTCTTCAATGACCCCCTAGATCCACTGCCACCATTTTGGAATCGGTTCCTACAAATCACGATTGTGTCTGATATTTTTGTCCGAAAATCTCATACGGAGAGGCTCTCCATGGTGCTTGAAGTTCTATTACAGTCTCCTGTGCTTGAGGGTCCAAAAAACCAATGGTTTGTGTGCAGCAATATGAAAAAATATGGTACTATTGGCGCTTCAGTGTGCAGACTGCCACATCTACGATACCTCGAGTGCGACCTTGTGTTCATAGTAAAGACATCGGCGCAATTCAAGTCCCAAAGCATTGACAGCCTCACCGAGCGTTTTGGTCTCTCCCATCTCTCGCTGGATCGCACCTTGGGTGTTGTAACTATGGCACGAACTACGCCAAAAGATATAAGGCGAATAATCTCAGACGAACAGCCCCAAACCAAGCTACCCCATTTCTACCACGGGCTTCCAAAGGCTCTAAAAGAAATGATAGCGAAAGAGCAAGCAGCACAGCGAACGAACCAAACATCTTCACTCAGCTTGTACGAAAGAAGAATTGAGTTCTCGCTGATTGTCCTCACAGGAGCCTCCAGCGCAATTCTGAGCAGACTGTTTTCGTCAAGTTTGACAAGCGCAAGCAAAAATATAATAAGGCTGCGCTCATGCTCCAGAGAATATTTCGTGCATCAATAACGGTAAATTTATCATTTGAAGGCATCATCAACAGTGACAATTAGAGCCGAGTTCTACGTCGACTTCTTGCTCGACATCGTCATGCTCTGACAATCCAGCGGTACTATCGAGCTTATGTAGTCCGCGTTTTCGTTTCGGAGTACAAAATAGTCGTCGCTTTTGCGTCAACTCACATTCAAGCCGTGTTTCGCTCGCACGTTTCTCGAGAACTAACCAAAGCCAAAAAAATGCAAATGAACATCGCAGCAACCCACATGCAGCGAATATTTCGCGGCTTCAAAGCACGAAAGCTGGCATTCTGGCTCAGGTATAACTTTGCAAGTGCAATTCAAATTCAGCGAGTGGTACGGGGTATGTTTGGACGCGAGGTATAAGTTTTCATGAAGAAAGTCGAGACTTCAATGAATATAGAGAGCGCGAATGTTTCGACGAGCGAAGTACAAGAGAACGGTTGTATTACCTGCAGCCAAAACCATCCAACGCGTATATCGAGGTTGGAAGGGTCGTCAACGGTATCAACGCATAAAGCAAGAGTACTTTGTCAACTTCGTTCAAATCCCTGCTGTAACCATGATGCAGCGTATTGTGCGTGGCTACTTCGGCCGTAAACTAGCACTCCAAACCAGACGAGAACTCGCCGCGGCTCTTACAATTCAAGAAGCGTGTCGGAAGTACAGAGCTCGGTGTCGTTGGGCATTTGTATGGCAAGTCCGGTTTGAAAATCGAATGGCATCTCGGATCGGAGCAGTTGCCCGAGGTTATTTGGCGCGTCAAGTGTACAAACGAGAGTTGCGAAAAGTTTGTGTGCGAAAAGTTGTCATTCCAGCCGTGAAAACAATTCAACGTGTTTACCGAGGGCATCGCGTTCGCAAACAGTTGGAAGATTTACGAGACCGCATTGAGGCCGCCACAGTTCTTCAGGTACTCCTAATTATTTGTCTGTCGTCACGATCGACTAGTACTTCTGGCGTAAGAAGAAGAGAGAAGGTGCAGAGCGAGCCAAGTGGCAAGAAATGTTCACTAAGCTGAAGTTGCAATCAGCGCTAGTGATACAGTGTGCTATTCGATGCTATTTAGCACGACAAGAAGTCCAAACCAAACGATTGAAACAAAGAGGAGAGTATAGCGACGCTGCCTTAAAAGTCCAGTCAGCCTGGCGCAGCTTTTGCAATCGAACAAGTATTAAGCACATGCGTGAGCTGATGGTTATCGAAGTCTTTGCTCGAAAGCTTACTCAAGTCAAAGTAAGCGACGCAACTCCACCACTTTCATCTGAATATATGTCATATGCGTAGGACAATCTGGATAATGTGCAGTTTGATCTAATTGATGCCAAAGCTGACATGGCTCTCCTAACCAAACATAAGAAGAAGGCACTACAGCAAATTCATGACATAAAACAAATGCGCGTACGTCATGTCGCCACTAGTTCAAATGCTGAGTGAATCATAGCTGGACTGGGAACTCCGTGTACCGGAGTTAGACAAAGAGCTTGCAGCGATGACCCGTCAAGACATTGAACGTGGATGGCAGGAAGCTTTTGAGACAGAGAAGATCGTTATTCACTTTTCAAGATTGCTCAGTGCCGAAGAAATTTTGAGCAAAAAGCAACAAGTATAGTCTAAGCTGACAGATGCCCTGATGCATGCCTAGATTCGAGAATACGACGGTGAAATGGCTACATTAAAAGTTGAATGCGAAGATTTGGAGAGAGACTTGGAAGAAAAGGTCCTTGACGAAACAATGTTGCTCGAAGACATTCGACGGCTCGAGATGCAACGCGCAGCACAGCAGTACGTTGCAGCTTCGAGAGAGGCCATTCGAAGACAAAAGCTACGGTGGAAAGTGCATAGCAATCGAGCAAAGATAATTCAACGGAGAAAAGCCGTGGAAGTCGCAACTCTGGCGAGGTCCTTAGCACCTCCACCTACTTCTGTGTCATATGCAAATGTGACTGCAACTCTTAAAGAGACCCAGGCTCTCGTCCAAAATCACCAAGACGCCGAAGAGGCAGCAATGAAAGCTCAATTGGAGCTTCGTGGTAGTCGAAACCCACACTTATTTGCTGCTGCAGATGCCGTCGTTGCAGAATGCCACCAAATTATAAAATCTGGCAGCCTGGCGATGAACATAGTTCGAACTGACATACGTGATGATCCTACTGCTATGTGTGCTGCATGTGGCCATGTGATTTGCGTTTGTCACATGATCAAGTCGACACATGCAGATAAGGTTCCTGTGGTCTCCCAACAATCCCTGGCACTTAAAACCAACAAGTCGGCCACACTTGGACGCAGGAGAAGGCACAACCGCCACACAGATGGGTTGGACGAGAGCAATCTTTAAGAAAAGATTAAAATACCTACGCTGCTAATACCGCCCATTAAGCCCTTTGAAGCAAAAATCGACGCAGACCGGGACGTGGTCACTGACAAACTGGCAATTGGGTAAACACGTGCGAGCATACGCTTTCAACACCTCTGGAGGATGCACTTGCAAACCCGCTACGGCCAAGAGAGTATCTGAACTGAACCAAATATAGTCGCAAACTCCGACCCAATTGCCTGTGTAATTTGTGTACTCTGGCTCGTCACCAAAAACTGACGCGTAGGCGCTGTCTAGACTCATCGGGTGGGTCAATTTGGTCATATGCAGCACGTCTGACAAGTGCTTTAGGTCAGAGTGGTCGCTTCGAACGTGGTTTTGGCTCAGTAATTCATACACGGCACTGGACGGCTCACTGTTGAAATCGCCACAAATAATCACGGGTAGTCGACGCGAGTGAGCCAAATGCTCGAGCTGCTCCAATAGAGTATGTGTTTGCCACAACTTGACGTCTGGAAATTCTGGGTTGGAGAAAATGTGGACGTTTGTGACGCAAATGCATGGCAGCGACGAATTGGCTTTTCGTGCTTCATTGTGCAGCGGTAATACATCGAAGACGACAACTTGAGCAATGTTGTCACGAACAAGTCGTTGACGAATTCGATTGATGCTCGCTTGGTATGTCTACCATATTGTCGTTAATGCAGCACAAGATAGAATGTGCATTTACTTCTCTCTCGTGGTTTGATGCGGTTGGGTACGCCATCTCAAAATTGGTCCACATGGATTGTACTAAATCGTTGGCTGCTTCGTTGAATTCGACTGTGTATTGTTCCTTGAGGAAGAATCTACAGGCAGACACGAATGAATACCTACCAAATTAGGTAATGATCAACCTGGTCTTACGATAAAACATGGCGCAACCGTCAACTTTGCCTTCAAAGCCCATGCTTTCTCGCGTCTTTTTTTGAAAAATGCCATCGTAGCCCCATGCTGCCATCATTGGCTGGAAATAACTCTTGTAATGGTCGGCCTGAACTTCCTATCCAAACCAGCGCTATGATTTCGTTGCTTTCATTCTGCGTACCTGAAGGCAAAGAATATCAGCGTTGTACAACTGCAGTTCTTTCTGCAGCAATTGCTTCCGAAAAGACCAATTCAACGCCCACATAGGGCAATATGGATACATTTGGCGTGTGGCGTAAATTTCAGCCAAAACATTGTACGTGAGAACGCGGAATCCACCAAGGAAGCGCAATCGTGATGGTGGTCGTTCGTCCTTGATTGAAGGCACCATTTGTCGCTTTGGGGCCAATGGTGGAACTAAAGCGTCGAGTGAGATCTACAACGAAGACAAGTCCAACATGGCAAGACGATGTTTGTCTCCATAAACTTGGATGGACCAGCTTCTTCACCAGTGCGAAATAATGGTGTACATTCGACTCGAAGAACATGCCCTACGTCAGCAGTGGATGGCGTGTACGTCCTACACTCGTTTCAGATTAACCATGTCCGGGATAGAAAATGTACTTGGCTCCTTCCAAGACGCTCCACGTCTCATCTGCTCTTCGTGGTGGTGTTTGCACTGCCATTTCCTTCGCTCTCTCAATGTCTTCTGCGCTCTGTCGAGTTGTTTTACTTCGCGTGTCGTGCAATTGCCGATGCTGGCCCCAGGCATGTCGAAAGCAATCAAGTGTGCAATATTGTGCATCGTCGCTGGATAAACCTTGTCGTACACAAACAGCGCAATCCACAGTCGCCATAAGGAGAACCACATTGCCTTCGCCATTGCCTATCCGTGCGCATTGCTTGTTGGCGCAGCTTCGCTTTGACTTGGACTTGAACCAACCGAATTTCAATCGAAAATCATCATCGTCAATGTCGCCATCGCTCGATCGATAGAATGCATGGGTGGTTACTTCGCATCCTTCGACAGGTTGATCGACTCGAAGAGAGATTTTGCCCTCTCCACTCGTCGGTGAGCCTCGTGGAGGGCTGTGCGAATCCTCTTTCATCCGCCGCCGCAGCCTGCCGCGCCGTGATTCGTTTTGAAACTTCCAGCGAATCGCGTGCCGATCCTCTCACATGTTATTCTCTTTTCGGCACCGTTCGTCAAAGAACCTGTCAAAAACAGTATCTTGAAAGATTTCATGGTATGACGTGGCAACATGACATTGCCCCAAAGTGACTTGTCACCTTGCCATAATTGAACTACGTGAGTAGATGAGCGGCGGAGGGCGACACGGTCAAATTACCCACGCGTAGAGACGTGGGGGAATCTACCGTGACGCCAATGTGGTTGTTGGAGTTGGCGGTCATAACAAACTTTATTTATGGATTGCGCCAATCAAAATTAAATAAATTCAAGAATTAGCCAATCATAATCGATTAAGATATTTAAATCCGCCAATCCAAATTGTATATTTGTGGAAATTTGGCCAATAAAAGTCCACTATTTCCATAATGGAACATTGATATTTCACGGAACGACATTTGCACATGGCGAAGACTGGAGGCCCTTCCGACGAGCATGTTCGCACGATTCGTGCCGACGACGAAGCTGATCAAGGAAATCTCACCATGCAAGCATGCTACTACACGAAATACGGCAAACCGTCCGTGCTGCAGATCGGCCATTTGCCCCGTGCCAAGCTATTAACACCCAATGATATCTTGGTGCGCGTGCACGCAGCATCGATCAGTCCTGTGCGTATTTTGATTGTATTTGAGTGACATATGCTGTCTAGTTTGACTACAAACGACGAGAAGGAGCATTCAAGCTCATTTTGACGGCGAGATGGCCCGCGATTCTTGGTTACGACATGGCCGGAGTCGTAGTTATGTGCGGCGCGAATGTAACGAAATTTTCCGTGGGTGATCAAGTCTACGCATGTGTCCCACACGACAGAGATGGAGCGTTGGCAGAGTACTCATATTACAATCGAATCTCATCCTCACCCTCCCATAGATATGTCTCCGTTCCAGAGCAAGCTGCCGCGTTAAAACCCTCAAACCTCAGGTTCAGAGAGAAGACCGAGGGAGCTCATTTACTTCCTTAGTTTTGTTCAAGCTGCTGCTGTGCCCATATCGGCTTTGATTGCCATGCAGACTTTGCGACGTCTCCATCTCTCCGAAGGTCAAAACCTACTGATAACTGGAGGGTACGTTTGGGACCCCATGAACTTGTCAAGCTCATGATTTATAGATCGGGTGGCGTGGGTACATTTGCATTGCAGATGGCAAAGAATATTTTCAAGGCAAGATGAGACCCATTCTTAGACTTGCTCATGTTGAAACTAGGCGAAAACGATTGCAACCACGGCGCTACAGCAAAAAGATCATATTCTCACGCGTTTGGGAGCCGATTTGGTCATCGATTACACGGATAACCAGTTTGAAAAAATGCTCAAAGACTACGACTGCGCTATAGACTGTACTAGTGAAGTATGTAGCGCACTCTCATTGTTTCAATGGCATGATGGCATCATTAGGCGATTAAATGCATTGATTGTATCAAACTCGGTGGAATTGTTGCTTCCATAGCCGACACACCACCTCCTGTACGTCTATCTGCCTGGATACAATGGTAAACTGATTTTGGCCTGTAGGAAGCAATGGACGAAATGAACGACGAATTAAGTAGTCGGACTTCTTGCTGCCTCTTTTTTGTCTTGGGATGCCTGAGCTATTCCATGAAGAGAAAGGCAAGGTCAAAGCATGTCGAGTACGCCTACGTCCTTGTGTCTCCCGATGGAGACACCCTTGCCGAGATTACCAAGTATTGTGAAGACGGCGTGATTCGCCCTGTTATTGACAAAGTGTTTGGCTTTGATCAAGCTCTTGAAGCGATTGAATTGCTAGAAGCGGGTCATGTGACTGGAAAAATTGTGATCGAAATGCCCATCAACCAGTCAGAGTCAACCCACAACTAATATTAGCCAGCTCCATCATATTTCGAGTAACGGACAATCGTTTCCTTTTGTTCAAACATGACGTCGGTGCATCCGGTTGGACCGGGCGCCGACTTGACGACGCATCGGCGCATGAGCACAGTGCAGTTGGTCAAACTCGGCAAGAGTGCAAGAAATCTTCCGATTCCGACTGTTTTAGTGCCGGAATCGGAAGCCATTCATGCCGATATTACGGAGGAATTGCGTAACGCGGCTCCAACGATAGGACGAGATGTGATTGCCATCTCAACGACGGCGACGCCAGTGCAAGTGAGCATGAGTCCACAGGAAGAAATGCTCAATCATGCACATTTGGAAAAAGCACTGAAAGGAAAAAATATTGGCGACACTTCGACTAAAGGTAAGCCCAGCATTCAAAAGTAAACGCTCAGCTTTCTCCATTAGAATTGACCGCGAATGAAGCACGGAGTATGTTCTTTGAGACGCGCTTCATCTTGCATCCTCATGGGAAAATACGCTTGCGATGGGACGTTGTCAGCATTGTTTTTATCTTTTACAATGCATTTCTCATTCCCGTACGAGCACCATGACATGTCCGTGGTGCTTATTGCAGAGTCTAAGTAGTACCAAGTCTCGTTTGACAAATCTTCCGCGGCTTGGAGCACCGACATCGATTATGCCATCGATGTCTTCTTTGCCATCGATATAGTACGCTCAACAACTTTGCGAGGCTTTAACGTCTTGACATGTCTAGGTGGCAAATTTCGCAACGGGTGTCGACGTCAAGGGAAAAATTCATTTTGATTTGAAAACCATTGCAAAACGTTATATCTCTTCTTGGTAATTCACACCACTCGATGTTTGAATGAACAACAATTATCATAGGTTTATCATCGATTTCTTGTCGACATTTCCATTTACTTCAATCGTGGAAGACCAAGGTGAAGTGACAAAAGTGCTCAAATTGTTCCGGATGCTCCGTTTATTGCGACTCTTTCGCATGATGCGCATTTTGAATCGCATTCAACACGCGTTGTTGATCCGATCGACCATTAGCAGCCTGTTTCGCTACTGCCTCACGGTTGTCTTTGTCTCACACTGGTTTGCGTACGTTGAGGATATCTTTTACTCGCTTGAAAAACACCTCGATGTAGGTGCTTTTTCTTTTGGGTTTCATACCAAGACTCGATCAATAATACTTCTTGCAGTACGTGGCTCAAGGAAAAATCGCTCTTGCAGGCGACGCCTACCGATCAATATGTTGCGTCTCTCTACTGGGCCATTATGACATTGTACGGCCGTACCTTGGAAACGGATTAACTTGAGAATTATTGTAGAGCCACCGTTGGCTATGGTGATGTGTCAGCCATCAGTACAAACGAGCGACTGTTTGCAATTTTCGCCATGTTTGCCGGCGCGGGCATTTTTGCCTATGGTATTACGAATGTCAGCAACTCTTCGTTATACGTTAGTGATATTTTTCATTTTAGATCGTCGCGCTAGTGTCGAGTTTGACAGCGCACGAGACGGCATTTCGAGAAAAGATGGATGAAATCAATGAATACATGGCAGCGCGTGACTTGCCGCGGCAGTTGCGTATTGAAATCCGAGACTTTTTCCAAAATGCACGCAAGTCGAAAGAAAATGACATGGTCCAAGAGCAAGAGCTGCTGAATGAGTTGTCAGCCATGCTTCGGTCGAAAATTGCGTTGGCCATTAATGACCATTTCTTGTGGAAGTTTCCTTTCTTCAAAGGAAGCGATCCGAATTTTATCATGGATTTGGCATTGAGTATGCGCATGATATGCTTTGCGCCATTTGAGGACGTCTGCGTCGAAGGCGAGCTGGGCCATGAAATGTTTTTTATCTTTCGTGGCGCTGTCGAAGTTCTAAAGGACGGTATTCAACTGACTGTCTTGGGTGAAAACCAATACTTTGGCGAAATGGCTATTTTGAACAAAGACTGCAAGCGCATGGCGACCGTGAGGACGCTGTGCTTTTGTGAATTGCGAATGCTGTCTCGCGTTCGCTTTCTCGAAGGTAATTTTCTTTGAAATGTGCCTCTAATTGCCGTTAGCTCTCGTGCATTTTCCGAAAATGATGCAAAAATTAGCCAACTACTCCAAAGCAAGAGCGCAAAACAACAACACTGGCGCTGCAAACTTTGTGCGACGAGAAAGCGAAGACGACGGCCGCGCGCGAAAGAATTCCAAGCCAAAAAACCCAGCGTATCGATTAAACTGGAAAGGCTCGATTGAATCCACGGAGGTCGACTTTTTTATTGCGTACCACGTCTTATTTTGCGGAGTAGAGTGCAGCAAGCGGAACAACGCATGGTTTGGGCACTGAAGCGATGCTCCAACTCGATCGGATCAAACGCCTTCAAGATGTTTTGACGGCCAAAGTCAGGGATATGCACGCCATGATGGAGGCCATTGAGCAGAAAACAAAAAATGCTTCCAACCCAACGTCAACAACAACCAATGCCCCGGCTCGCCAAGATATCGTATAAGATGAAGAAAGCGCATTGCTGTTTTCACGTCGTCGTCGGTCTACATGAGTTTATAGTACTGAGTCATTGCATTTTGATACCAGCCTGCGGTAAAAATGTAAACAACTTGGATAAATGGTATAAAGTTTGTCATAATAAGTGTTTCATAGTTGGCATGTCTTTTGACCTAGCCTGCGTGCACTATTCTTTTGAATCTCCTGGTGAACCACTTGACATAATCTTTTCGCTATTTTCATAGCATGAGGCTGTAGCACGTCCTTCAGCTGCAGCGCAGTTGTCGTCGAGGAAACCCAGCCAAGGGGAAGGGGGGGCTTGCGATTGTGCTACCCTGATGAGCTGGGGGCGACTGGATATGGCTAAAATACCATGCACGTATGAACATACATGGAGGGGGAAGAAGTTGGAATGCCAGTAGGATGTGTGTTGTCGTTGGTGAGGGTGGTGCTTTCTCGTGAAGATTGAAGCTTTGGAATTTTCTGGGGTTCTCAAAGAGAGGTTTGAGTATAATAAAAGTGTTAGTTCCCCGGCACTTCATCACGTTGACGGTTTGGTACAAGCCAAGGACGGCATACATGAAGGATTGGCATGCCAAACTGCCCCTTGGACTCTCAGCGACTCTACAGCGACAATGGGCGCATGGTTACCATTATCTAAGCTGTACAATTCTTCAGCTAGAAGATTTTAAGTTTTGTGGTGGTGGCACTGATGATGAAGTTCCACTATACAAGAAGGATAAAAACGATGACTCATGGATACGTGCAAGAAAAGCACAACTCCTCTAGATTTGGCTGTAGCACGAGATCCATTATCGGTGCTGATTGGTCGTCCACAACTGCTGTCAAGGTTACAGAAGGATCAAGGTGGCTACCGTTGTCACCAAGTCGGTCATGCTACCACCACTGCGTTGGTTTCAATGGCTCTCTTGCCACATCCTCGATGGTGGAGCGTACTCTTCCCAGCTGCTCGTCAACGTCCTCTTCATTGGCAATCTTACTTTCAACGCAGTTAGTTGCTCTTGTCGCCCTGAGCTAGCTACCATCGACACCTTCGCCATCTCCGCAGCTTATAATATCTAGTCTATAAAATCGATGAATTTTTCTAGCTTGGACATCACACTACCTCCTAGCTTTTCGACCTTAGTGGGCGGTTAGAGTCAACGATATCAATACACTGGAGGTGTGGGGTTCCACACACTACAAAGACACGATCTCGATGGAATTGTGCGATGCAAAACGACCTTGCTTGGTCCAAACATGGCCTCTTACAGCAAAGCTCCGGCTTCTGCTCTGTGCTGGTCAAGAATGTTGCCCTAATCGGGGTGGAAGGGGTTAATGCTGCAAATGGGTTTAAGACGGAAACGGGTTGAAGGGGTTAGTATGATCCGGATAATATTTTGTTAACCGGAAGTTCTTCTATCGAATTCTTGAGTGCTTGTATTAAGAGAGATCCTGAAGGTACTTATCTGGGGTTGAAAGCACACGATGAGCAAGAGCGGCGACGAGAACAGCCTCGAAGGCGGGGACATTTGGGGCGAAATTGAGCCCGAAATCTTGAGCATGACAAACGATGAGCTCAAACAACGCATTCGATTGCTGGACAATGAAATTCGCATCATGCGCAGCGACATTACGCGCATTAACCACGAAAGTCAAACGCAGCGAGAACGAATCAAGGAGAACAACGAGAAGGTCAAGCTCAACAAACAATTGCCGTACCTTGTGAGCAATGTTGTGGAAATTTTGGAGATGGACGACGAAGACGATGAACAGGACGGTGCAGCAGCTGATGCAGATGTGGGTCGAAAGGGGAAAAGTGCGGTGATCAAAACGTCGACGCGTCAGACAATCTTCTTGAGCATTCCAGGTCTTGTCGACGTGGAAAAATTGATCCCAAACGATTTGGTCGGCACGAACAAGGACAGCTATTTAATTCTCGAAAAGCTCCCAGCAGAATACGATTCCCGTGTGAAGGCCATGGAAGTTGACGAAAAGCCGACAGAAGATTACAGTGACATTGGCGGTCTCGACAAGCAAATTCAGGAACTCGTCGAAGCTGTCGTGCTGCCCATGACGCACAAGGAACGATTTGATGCAATCGGCATTCTCCCACCCAAAGGTGTGTTGCTCCATGGACCTCCGGGGACAGGCAAGACGTTGTTGGCTCGTGCCTGTGCCAAGCAAACTGATGCTATCTTTCTCAAGCTAGCTGCTCCTCAGTTGGTTCAAATGTTCATCGGTGACGGTGCCAAGGTACATGATTATGATAAAATCCTCCTCACTGACAACTCGGTAGTTGGTTCGAGATGCATTTGAGTTGGCCAAGGAGAAGTGCAAAGACAAAGACAAGGGCGGTGCAATCATCTTTATTGATGAACTTGATGCCATTGGTACCAAACGCTTTGGTGGTGAACAATCTGGCGACCGTGAAGTTCAGCGAACGATGTTGGAGTTGCTCAACCAGTTGGATGGTTTCAGTAGCAACACGAAGATCAAAGTGATTGCCGCGACAAATCGTCCAGATGTGTTGGATCCTGCTCTATTGCGTTCGGGTCGTCTTGATCGAAAGATTGAGTTGCCGCATCCGACTGAAGAAGCACGAGCGCGTATTTTACAGATTCATTCCCGAAAGATGAATGTTGATATGGAAGGTATATACCAACTTCGTTTGGTCGAATGCAATCTCATTTTTACTGCATGTAGATGTCAACTTTGACGAGCTTGCACGCTGCACCGACGATTTCAACGGTGCGCAGCTCAAAGCAGTTTGCGTTGAAGCTGGCATGTTGGCTCTGCGACGTGAAGCTACGATAATCAAGGTACAATGTCGATTTGAATTGACTGAGATTGACTTCAATTGCTTGTAGCACGAAGATTTCATGGAAGGCATTGGTGTCGTGTCGGCCAAGAAGAAGGCGACGCTGCAATATTACGCTTAGACGAAATCTCTTCTTAAGCTTAATCATCGAGCGTATGTCGCATTCTATATTGATGCCGTCTTGCGGTCTCGGCTATCTAGGAGAATGCCTCAACTGAAGTAAATCCAGAAGTAAAAACAAAGACGGTGGTGGAATGACAGACACGCAGTACTTATTACACAATTGAATACTCGTCAACGACACCTGCGCCATGCATTGCCCGCGGATGTCCGATCATCTTTCGTCCTTGCGCAGTATTGAAATAACGATCGCCAAAGTCACCAAGGCCGGGAGATGTGTCAAGATTACTATTGAGCTCTGGATCGATTGCCGTCGTGATGATCTTCACTGAGGGGTACACTTGGAAGACGGCAGTCAAGCCAATCGGACACGAGACAACATTGACAAGCACAATGTTGCGTTCGTCAACGCCAGCATCCAACAGCAACTAGGATGAAAAACATCAGAACGCTGTGATATCATGAGAGACAACACCTGAATCGCGACCATTGCACTGCCACCCGTTGCTAGAATTGGTTCCAAGAGCAACACGCGATCAAACGACGGCATGCGAGGAGGTAACTTAGAGTAGAAGAGCACTGGGCTCTTTTCAGGAGAAGTTTCGTCGTGTTCGATCAAAAGCTTGCCTACATTGGCAACATATGCGAGTCAGATGAGCCATTTGTGCATGACATGTACCGACGGAGACGGCAGGATCGCATTGCAACACTTGTTCGAGCAAACTGTCTCCAGACCGTTCAATGGGTACCGCACAGACGTTGCTATTGGGACGCATACCAGAGTATTCGACACCGTTTGGTGTCCACACGGTCGCAAATTCCATCGTACATGACGCCAACGCTTCTTCGGCAAGTAGTCTTATCAACGTCCAGATGTCAATGATTTGGACGATGAGGTCTACACGTACCGCATGAGTCGATCTGCGTGTTGTTTGAATTGGAGATGAGAGCTTCGTTTGTCTCGCATCATCAAGTGGAGCGACTGGATCGAGTTGAGCTTTGGGACGATCAAGTTGCGAAACTTGGTCTCCATCGTTGACGTGACAGTGCATAATTTCTTCATGGCTTGCTTGACTTCGGCCTTGACAGGGCCGATATTTGGCATTGCTGGTGGTAGTCGTTCCTTCTTATCAATCTTTGGGGGTCGAACCTCCTCTGGTGCACTTGGGCACTTCTTCAAATGACCTTCGAGCGACACTGCACGGCCAGCAACTTCTTTGTGGCAAAATTTGCACACAAGAAGCGCCGTAGACGCATTCTTCATACGCCCAGTCTCGACATAATGCACACGGACGGCTGCAGGAGGACGCCCTGTCTTACCGCGCGTGATGGTCGCCTCGGCCTCCTCCATGATCTCGTCGCCATACTCGCGCTTGTCGGCCATGTTTTTTTTCTTTGAAAGCCGGAACTGCATTTTTAGCCCATCAAAATTTGAATAAATGACCTGTGTTTTCTACCAATCAAAGTCGGAATTTTCAATGTCATGACCTTCGGGATTCTCAAGTGCTTAACGCTCGAATGCCACCAATTCCTCGCTTGCGATTCATGTTAATACAAAGATGGTCCATTGATGCTGGTCGTGCTCATTATGGTATTGAGCTCAAGGTAATCCAGCTTGGATAAATTCTCACCGAGACGTTTTGACGACCAATTTCACACAAATCCAAGATGCTCGCGGTTTGCTAGATCGAATGTTGGAATTGGACGACCGTCATAAATATCTCATCGAGGAATCGTGAATTTGAACTCCCTTAAAGAGAATTTCATTCGCAAAGTCCATGATTGCCAAGAAATTGGCTTGGGGGACTATAAGCGTAGATGTTTTAAGACGAATGAGCATTCCAAGTCGATACGAAAGTGTCTTATACGTCATTTTGATAGACTTTGCAATGGTCAAGTAGTTCGAACTGCTCCAATGAGTCAAATTTGCATTGCATGCTTTATCACATTCCGTGCTCATCTGGGTCATGGGGGTCAAGAATTTTCCGAGAATATCATGTAAAACACAATTGCAACAGAACGAAGTGCGCCGATGGTCGGACAAAAGCAGCACGAACAGCTCATTCAAAGTCCAGCCCAGATCTAGGCCCAATTGCGACGATGTCAGTGTCCCCAGCAGCATCAAATCCTTCATTTTTAAATCTTCACAATTGTCATGATGCTTGCTTGGATAAAAGACTTGGGCATTGGACATGAACTGTCTATCCATTTCCCATATTTCATCCGCGAGGACAGTGCAATTATTCAGTGAAGCTACACACACAGCCAAAGGGAAACACAACAACCCATTTCCACCGCGCTGAATTCAACTGTCAACACTGCCTTAGTGCAAAAGTTTAGTTCATTTTCATTGGATACTGTAAAAATGTTATTAAAATTTTAACCAATTATCTTTTATTGTCACAAAAATTCACTAATTACGATTGGTTGCATAATTTTCATTCTCGTAAATCCAAAGTTTGTCGTTTGAACCCTTGAATCTCGAAATACAGGAGGAGAGTCGCCTGCTAGGCCAATTGAAGACCAGTGAGGCACAAAATATCCTTCGACGAGATACGGCGGTTGGTCCTACGTGAGATTGAGTATGCGCGCGTTGTGTGTTGCGTGCACGCCATCCTGTTGCATATCACCATTACCTAAAGTCCTAATTAGGACTTTTTCCTTGGATTTTTCTTGGAAAGATATGGAACTAATTCTTAGGATTTGTCCGATTTGTCCTAATTTTAAGATGATAGTGAAACCAAGTGGAAAATAGATTCTCATATACCTGTGGGTGTTACTTTCAAAAAAGCCCCGGCCAGAGCACGATGGGATGCGTCAAATCTAGTCCGATTCCTCAAGTTCCGTCGGCTCCTCCTGCGGCTGCTCCTGCGACGACGGGTGGAGCAACGTCTGCACCTGCTGAACTCGTCACAAATGAACCACAGCGACATGGATTCGAGGCTAACTACACCTTGGGCAAGAAACTTGGAGAAGGGACATTTTCGGTCGTGAAGGAAGGGATCCAAAAGTCGACGGGCAAAAAGTTTGCCATTAAGTGTATCAAGAAGAGCGGGCTATCTCAAGAAGATCTCGATGCGCTCCACGAAGAGATTGATATCTTGAAGAAGGTACCCACAATTTCGTCGATCGTTTGTGGTGAAAGTTATCGGATTGTAGATGGATCATCCCAATATTATGTCTCTGTACGAAGTGTACACCGAAGCTCAGTACTATTACCTTGTCACTGAGTTCATGGAAGGTGGGGAACTGTTTGATCGTATTGTTGAAAAGGCAATCTCTTTCCATGGACTTGGCCAAGATTCACACTTGATGTAGACTTTTTACACCGAGAAAGAAGCCCGTGACTTGGTGCAAGTCCTCTTGAGCGCCATCAAGTACTGCCATGACCATAATGTTGTCCATCGTGACTTAAAGGTATTTCGTGATCCAACCTTTCGTCACCAAAGTGCTTGGTAGCCCGAAAACTTGCTCCTTACAAGCAAGAAAGACGACGCTTACATCAAGATTGGTGATTTTGGCTTTGCCAAGCAAGACTTCAACGCTGGACTCACAACTGCATGCGGCACACCAGGATACGTTGCTCCAGAAATCCTTAAGGGTGAAGCCTATGGCAAGTCTGTGGATATTTGGAGTATTGGTGTCATCACATTCATCTTGCTTTGTGGTTACCCTCCATTCCACGACGAGAACCAGAAGCGTCTTTTCACTGCTATCAAACTTGGCCAGTACAAGTTTGAATCACCCTACTGGGACGAAGTGTCGGTTGACGCTAAAGATTTCATCTCCAAGATGCTTGTCGTCAACCCTGACGAACGCTACACTGCTGATCAATTGTTGCAACATGTCTGGGTCACTGGAGACCAAATCTCAACTGTGCCACTTACAAAGGCTATTGAAGAGCTCAAGAAATACAACATTCGCCGTAAATTCAAGGCAGCTGTCCGCACGGTACGCTTGTCCACATAGAGTATTCATTCTTGATGCCGTGTTAGGTCCAAGTCACGACTGCCCTGTCTCGCGCATTGCACTCCACTTCTGGTGAAGAAACTCCTACTGGAGTTCCTGCCGCTGAAGCTACGACTGAAGTGGAGGCTGAAGCCAACGGAGTCGACGCCACTGACATCAAGGTCACAGTCGAAGCGACCCCTGAACAAGAACCTCAAGCCATCAAGACTTAGGGCTACACAAACCTCGACAAATATATTCCTTAAGCCATTATATCTTTGCTCGATGGGGTTGGGTCTCTTATTGCCAACACCACTTCTTCTATCATAACGAATAACGAATTTATAGGATAAGTACTTTGTCCAAAGTGCAGACAGTTTCATCATGGCTGACGTGGTGTCAAGACGGCGGATGCGCCTCGTGGGCCTCACAGATGAGCAACGAGTACGCAAGAGATCCTGCTTGATTCCCCTAACAATGAAGTCTTAGAACCAAATCATTCAGATGGAGCTAGCGCGAACTCGCGAAGTCAAAAGGACGACGCACGTCTTTCGTCGGTCCGACAATGCCGAAATCCAAATGAAGCGGCACGGCTTTTTGCTCGAGCACAAGCGAGCAATTGATGCAATCTTGGCCCGTGTTGGCCAGCTTATGGCCGAGACGCCCTTCTCGACAGATTTTAGTGCCGATGACAAAGAGTAGGTCATTATATCTCTGTGCAATGGTTTGACCACACTGTCGGTAGATGTGTGCTCAACTGGATGGACGAAGTAGATTTGATTTTCCATGCGTTTGTGCCAGGCAATGGCGACGCTCGGCGAGATCCGCTCGGGCGAATGATTGACAAACTGACATGGCTCAATCATTCCTCGTATGTTTGTCTGACGCAAGTCGGCATTGAAGCGAAAGCACTTGTGCTGCAGTGGGAACACGACGGTGCCTTTGACGATGTCGTGTCGGGGCAGCATATTTCGTTTGACGACATGGAGGCAAACGCCACGGATTTTGCAAGGCGGGTGGTTTTTCATTCTAAAGCATAAATCATCTCGTTGTGCTTTAGGAAAGGCGTGTTCGGCGACGTGCGGCAGCTCGTCTCATTCGTCGCAATGTCCAGCGATTCCTCTTGGATGGACAATTAGGCCGCCGTGTGGAAGAATTCCGTGTCTTTGGCAACACATTTTACAAACATATTGACACGCCAAAGCTGCGACTTCAGTCGACGCGGCTTGTGATGCTTGATGCAGCTCAAGAAATGCCCAAGGGACGAAACCATCACGTACGATGCACAGGAAGAACAGAGCTGATGTGACTGTAGGCACATGGCATTACTCTAGATGAGCTCAAACATCTAGCATGGCACGTTTCAACCTTTAAAGTCGATGATGCAATTCGTCAAGTCGAAATTGCCACGAGAAAGAGGCATTTATTTGAGCATCGATGCGCTCTCAAGGTCCAAGCGGCGTGGCACAATTTCAAGCTCAAACAAATCAAAATGATCCAGCTCATTGAGAAACTACGACAACATCATGCCGTGAACAACAGCAAGAGCAAAACAAAGGCCAAGAAGTCCCTCGTACCGACAAAGTCCAACACAAAACTCAATGTCGACACAGCGGTGTCGACAGTTGTGCACACACCAAGAAAGCCATCCAAAGAATTTCCCCGAGCATTAGAGAAACAAATCAAAAATCCATTGGATGGCGACAACACCAGCAGCAGCTCAAGCGACAACAACAGTGCACATGGCGAAGCAAACCATAGACACGAGCGTCGAAAGTCTAGCCGAACAGCATCAAAAGTGCCACCACTGACACTTTGGTCACCAAGCAGAGCTTCAGTTGAGCAAACGTTGACGGCAATAGATGTGGTTTTCCAATGGAAGACAATTTCAGCTCAAGTTTGCCACCTTGACACTGCTGTGAAGGTTTTAATTGTGCGACGAGCTAAGACACCACCGGAGATGCCACCTCTGGAATCTGTGAAGGCTCCACAACCGCCAAGTAACCCGTTTCAAGAAGAGCAAAATTCGACAGAGTTGATGCCAACGACTTCTGTTGACGAAGACATGCTAGCTTGGAGTATTGTGAGCGACGACAACACGGACGAAATCTCCACGGCAATGCCAGGATCTCGGCGGACGTCGTTGAGAATAGTTCAAATCGGCGACGGCCAGATGCAAGATGGCCTTGATCTTTCATTTCATTACACGATCGAACCAGTGACACCAAGTTTGCCAACTGAAGAGTACAAAATGAGACGACACACGAGCAGTCGAGTGGAAATCCCAAATCAAGACACAGATGGAATCAAGCCAAGTCGACTGTGGACAATCGGCGGCAATACGCTCGACATGGCAACCAAAAAAGAAAAATGTGTTCCCTTCCTCGAACGCAAGTCCGACCAGACAAGGTGGTCTGAATCAACTATAAACCACGAAAAAAGTCGCGCCAAGGAGCCATTCTTGCCGAAATTGCAAACTAAACGAGAAGACAGTCAGATGAAGAGTAGCGCAAGGCCTCGACAAAGGCCACAGAAACCACTTGATGCTCCATCACAAGCATCATGGACTGCATTTGATGATCTCGAGGCAAATATAAATGCAACTCAAGGCTACCTCACTCGCTTGCAACAATCGCAAAATCCGCTCAACACTGAAATTCACGCGCCATTGCATGCTTTCCACAGTCAAAAGACAACTGCAAATGTTTTTACGGATGAAGATTCACGTCGACAGAGACCACTTCCAACCCAAAACCACACTCCGTCGACGGCTATCCATCATCCAACGACAAGTGCAAATGCGTTTGCCAACGAAACTTCACCTCGCCACACATCTCAGAGGCCTTTTCCTACACAAAACCACGCACCATGGACAGCGCTCAATGACAAAATGACGAGTGCAAACGTGCGTTCGAACGACAGCTCATCTGGTCAAATATATCAACAGTCTCTGGGGACGAGTTTATTCGATCATCAAACCAGTGGAAGAGCTTCGCTTTGCGGCATTATATCAAACCAACAACCACCGAAGCCTCGTGACACATCTTTGCATGCATTATGGCGGGTGGCTTCTCGTGATGCAATGCCCATTTCCAGTTCGTGTACGTATGATATTTCACCTCGGCAACGACCGCAGAAGGCTATGAGTGCACAAATCCACGTGCCTTGGTCATCTCGACACAATTCAGAAATTGGAGTCAATGCTCGCCAACCTCTCAAGAGTACGTGTCAGAGTCAAAATTTGTTGTTTCACAGCAATCCTCCTAGCTGCTTTGCCGCCAAGTCAATTCATTCCAACGACTCCATGCAAACGCACTCTTCCTGACTCGCGAACTCAAATAACGAAGAAGTCAATCCAAACTTTCGAGCGGTCGCCACATCCACCGCCATTTAAAGCGCTAGATGTTGGCAACCCAGCACTTGCCGCATATATTGGCCTTCTCTACTCAACGCCATCATGACATTTGCCAACCAAACTCTGGTTGCATCGTCACGAGATTAAAAGTCAATTAACTGTGCAGAAGTACCTGCTTGGTTGTGTAAAGATTATATTGTTACCACGTTTGCTGCTATGAATTTTAAAGCTCCAATCCATACACTCACGTATATAAATATTGTGTTGCAATGTATACCACGACCTCTGGCTTGCAAATTCCGCATATGGGATATAATCTACAGCAATGTAGACCACAAATTTTGTCCCAATCCGCATATGACGCATTGTACCAATGTTTTTAACGAATCCAATCCCGTTCTTCAGATATCACCAATAGAATTGCAATATGACAAAATAAATTGACCAATCACATCATTTTGTAGGAGATTCGTTACTATAATTTGTCCAAGTATATGGAATGTCAGAATCTTGAAAGATGATTTTGGCACAGCGGAATCTTGTCATGGTCCACGCCTCTACTTGCGCGGCCTCGGTTTCTTTAACGATGCGTACGATCTCTCGATCATCAACGTCATCAATGTCATCCTGCAACACCAGTATGGCCCCAGCGTGTACACGTCGCAGCTCCAGTCGGCAGTCTCAGCATCGGATCTATTTGGGGCAGTTTTGGGCAGCTTGCATTTGGCGTTTTGGGTGATTTGTACGGCCGCAAGAATTGCATGGTGGCAACTTGCGTCTTGCTAATTGTTGGTGGTGGTCTCTGTGGTGCAGCCTTTGGTACGGACCCAACGACAACGCTGTGGTTTTTGGTTGTTGCTCGAGGGATCTTGGGCTTTGGTATCGGTGGTGAATATCCTCTGGCAGCGTCGTCGTCAGCAGAAGACGCGAGCTCTCCTCAAGACCGCAACACACGTGTTGCTTTGACATTTTCGCTCCAAGGAGTTGGTTTTCTCGCAGCATCAATCATGGGTTTAATCTTCATTGTTGTCTTGGAAGAAACCCCAGAACACTTGGAAATTATGTGGCGCTCTCTGTTTGTCATTGGCGTCTTGCCAGCTCTCTTCCTTGTCAAGTACCGCTGGGAGGCTGAAGAAACCGCAGCATTTGCGCGCCATGGCCGTCGTCTTGACAGAGTTCCATGGTCATTTGTGGTCAAACACTATGGACGAAGCCTTTTGGGCACAGCTGGCACATGGTTTTTGTTTGACATTGTCTTTTATGCCCAGAATCTCTTCTCAGCGTCCATCTTGGCAGTGCTTGGAGCTGACAAGCGAGCTTCCCTGCAGACGATTGCGTGGCAAAATGTTGCCGTCAGTGTGCTGGCCTTGCCTGGTTACTATGTGGCTGTCTACATGATCAACCGAATCGGTCGTCGTCATATGCAGGTCCAAGGCTTGACGCTCATGATGCTCATTTTTCTCGTTTTGGGTCTCTATTGGACATCACTGCAACAAAGTCCTGGCTGGTTCATCACTGATGCTCTTTTTCTCCAATTTTGGTCCCAACACGTCAACGTTTGTCTTTCCAACTGAAGTATTTCCAACTCCCATTCGAAGTTCTTGTCATGGCATCTCGGCTGCAATGGGCAAAGTTGGTGCTGCTGTTGGTTCCTATGGATTCTCACAATGGGTGCAAGTGCCAGGTTTTGGCTTCCCTGGTGTCTTCTTCACCTTTGCTTTCCTCTGCTTTGTAGCCATTGTGCTGACTTGGATCTGCCTCTACGACAACAACCAAGGCATGGACGTGCTCGACAGCGAATTCAATGCTTTGGTTCTTGGCGTAGCGACTCCATTGAACCAAAGCATTGACGAGGCTTAGTTTGTTTTGTGTTGTAGCAACTAGTGGCAGTAAGTTTGTCATGAATAGAGGAATGAAAACTCGAATATCTCAAACATTATTACATTGAGCATAGATTTCGTGGCAATTGCATTGTATCAAGACTTTTCATCATTTTGCCTTTTCATCCAAGTACCGGTAGATGTTACTCTAGTTAGGATAACATCTCCATGGACTACCGTTTAGTTATGTTCACTGTTGATTGTGCCTATAGCGAGCTCCTACTTGGTTGCAAGAGCTTTCGAAGGATGCACACTAAGGAATACTTCTTCAGCATGATGATTATCCCTATCGTGGGCAACGAAGATTAGTGCATATCTTTAAGCAGTTAGATTTTCAATTGATTCACATCTTTACCATGCTTTAGACTGCACGTACATGCACAGGAAGAGTTGCGTCGTGCCGTAGTGCGCTCGGCTCCTTCAATGGCCTTGGCATTTGCACACAATTCAGCAAAAAGACCAACCGCTTGGCCACGCACCATGGCAGGACACTTCCATCTTTGAACTTTTATCTCTGCGAGGACGAAGGATGTTGCTGTCACTATGTTCACCTCATGAGGTAGTTGAAACAGTGCGAATACCAATGCCATAAACTTTTTACACTCACAAGTCACAAACACGCCACTATACCTATGAATGATGGCTTGAGCCGCGGGAAAACGCAGACCGATGTTCGCTTGATCGAAGGACATACCCGTGGTCGGAGGGAAAGCTTGTGCGAATATTAGAGGCGTGCACTTGGGGATGCGTGGAGTAGTCGGTAGAAGCATTTGACGGTGACCTCGGAGGGGCGCTGTAGTGGGCGTTGTGTTGATTCGGAAAAAAATTCCTTGACCCACGCAGGATTTGATCCACTTGGGCAGACGTTGAGTAGTTATGTGATGTGTTTGAATACGAAGGCGTAGGTCGAGATAGAGGGAATGGACCTGCTTGAATATCTTGCTGGTCGTAGGCTGGCTTGGGTATTGACAAAGACAAAACACGCTGCTGGGCTTGCATGGACACAAATGTCGCTCGGTGGAGTTCACGTTCCAAACGCCGAACTCGTCGTTGCGTAAGACAACACCAAATCACGATGGCCACAACGACAACAAATGCGCCGACCCCAACGCCAATGTAAAGCCCCGTGTGGTTGGAAGATGGCGGAGATGTTGGCATGGCAGCTTGAATTGTGACTTTTGTGAAAAGTGCAGCATCAATGCGATGAGTTTGGTTGGCAGGAAGGGTGGCCATGACGAAGAATATGTAGTCGCCTGCATCCGGTGGCAAGGACACGGGGCTTGAGAGGAACATGGTTTTGTATTGCTGAGATGGTGGCAGGACTGGAGTACTGAGTGGTTTCGCATTCTGAAAGGGCAAACAGGTTGCATCCGTCGCTCGACAGTAAAACAATTGCGACGTCGTGACGTTCTGGGTAACATTCGCATTGAGAAACGTCGTTCCATCGGTCTGGAGCAGCGCCCATGTGATCGTTGGTTTGTCGGATGCAACAAACGTCCTGGCCATTTGCATGGAAAACGTCAATGGGCAGAGACCGCCGCCGTTTCCTCGACCGAGAGAGCCAAGATCCGATGCATCAATTTGAGCGTCAGTCGAGGACGCACTTGATGCCCAGCAGTACGTCGTCGCGCCGTCAGGAATGACCTCCATCGGCATGACGGCGGTCGACTTTGCCACTGAGATGGCGAAATGCTGCTGCGTTAGCATGATAATTTAGTCCGTATTATATATCTTATAAGCTATATACAAACTTCAGTATAAATGTCTCGAATAAGATCCAATACACGGCTGAATATCCCTTTCACGTCAGAAAGATTCAGCAATTTCGTAATCCAACCACGTAATTTGAATTCCGAGTGATGTTATTCAAGACGAACACACAAATCATGCTCGTTGCCTTGCCAGAGGGACAGCCGATGGCCATTCAACCAACGCATTGTCCATTTTATGGCCTTTCTCTCAGTCGAATGAACCAAGTACTTGGTGTCCCCCGTGGCTGAATCAGCGTTCAATCAAGTGCAATGTGATCGATGATGTTCGAGTAAAAAGTGTGGTCCCTCCAGATGTTCCTGGGGAATGCACGACCGATTGCCATTTTTTGACTTGATTAAAGTATACCTGTTGGTGTCTTTGACATTTGCATGTTGGTGAAATGGAGCGTACGTTGGTCACATTAGAGACATTTAGCAAGTCGGAAATGTCCACTTTTCCGACTTTAACTTCGGTTATCTGATTACTGCGAAATTCGAAAAGCTGTCAATCGAGTTGGAAAAGTGCCCCACTTTGCCGGCTTTGAGGTCCAAAGTCGGAAAAGTTTTTCACTTTCCCGGCTTCAAAGCAACCAATCAAACACGACAAAATTACAATCCGAACACGATGAAATCGTCCATGGCTTTGCCGTGTTTGATTGTTCGGCGAAGGTCGACAAGGGCATGCGCCGACAGAAGAAGATCAAATAGACAGGAGACAGGGACCAGAGCTATTGCGTCTAGTCCTTAAATTTGCGGATGAATCGACTGAATTCACGCAACTTGTACTGTTAGAGTTCGAGATTTCAGGTGATAGCAGGCAAAGTACAAGGTTTCAAATGTCCTTGTTTAAGCGAAACTTCTCGATGCGGTCAGCGTCATGTAATAGTCCAGAGTGAATCACTTTTCCTGAATAGCCAAACGTTAGGTGAATTGCTTTGGTTGAGGAGCGTAAGGAGCAAGCGCAAACTCACATTCGATCGCAGGATTTCCTCTCAAGAGAGGTGCTGCTGTCATTAGAAAATTGGCAAAGAATACGATCTCACAACCATTCGACAGATGTCATGTGATTGTAGGACTATCCACTTTGAAGACTTGCTAAATGCACACAACAGCACATTTCCGACTTGAAAATTAACCGTAATACAAAAGCCGGAATAGAGACATTTAGCATTACTGGATTGTCTCTACTTGATTCTTTCCGAGCTGTGCGTCCGCGCCGTGGTGGCAAGGACGCACGAACAACGCACGATGCAGGTTGTCAAAGCCAGTGAGTGTGTTTGGTCGGTGCGATTTACGACATGATGTGCACGCATGGCTTGAATGCGACGACGAGAACATGAGATACAATCCAAAACGATACAGATTTCAATTTAGACAACTAGCACTGGTGGCTACAATTCGCAAGGAAACGTTATCCCCATTTTCAATTGCATTGTTCGTCAACAATAATGGCTGAAGAGTGCTACTACTCTACCCAAAAAGATTGTCACGTTGCATATTTTATGGAGTACCATTTTTGTTGACTTTGTTTTAGTATGTAATGGTTTGAAGAATTTATCACATTTTAATTATAATATTATGTATCAAAGATAAAATTGGCATACAAAATAGTAAATTGACATGTGACCTAACGATATTGGGGACCTCTTCGCATTTAGCTTTGCTCACGTCGCTAGGCGCCATATTTGGTCCTGCAACTGCGTACAAACTTATTCTATACGTTCCAGTGATGCGCGGACGGACGCAGGAGGTCATAGGGTCGCCGGAAAAGGGCCTTAGAGCCAGACCATTCGGATTGAGTTGTGACCATCGAAATTGAGCGTCTTGATCGATAGCCTCTCAAAAATACCGTCAACATATCAGAGACTAAGTAATCTATTTGTGTGTGCGGTGGGGCCGCGTTTCATTGCGATTTGATTCACTGGCGGGAGATTTTCTATAATTTGAATAAGAGGACAAACTTTGAGGCGTTGTTTCTCCTGCATGGCAATGAATTTCGCCTGAATAAATATATCCAATCAAAGAGGAGATAAAGTAATTTCATTTGCACCAATCAAATGTAGATTTCATCGAACAGGCCCAACGAAGCTCCACTGAAAAGTCAAATGTGACAATCATTTCGGACCAGAGTAGTAATAATAGGATAGCGAGGTGGTCAGAATTAGTGAAAGTCGACAAAGTTCAAAACCCGTTAAAACATCGACATGAATGAAGCCATGACGAGAGGCATGACAGTCCAACCGAAGAGAAAAAGGATCAAGGTTGTCCGCAAGTATGTAGTGTCGAACGGAGGGATGGCCTGAAACAACTGGTATGGAATTTTCTCCTTCAAATAAAATTGTCTTCGATTCTACCGGCCGACTGCTTGTTGCAGCATCCGCAAGGATGAGCCGAACCGCGCGACATACATGTCATCGCAGACTCTGAGATGCAGCTTTAGGCACACAACAGCAGGCATTTCTCCTCGTCAATGACCTAGTCAAAAGATTGCGGACATTGATGTCGCAGTATACATATTGACGACGAAAAGTTGACGGTTGTTCAGCTTATCCAAACCTGCTTGAGACAGTTCTGGCAAGGCTACGACCATCAGGAGCAATCATCTTTTGTTTAGAGTATGCAATTGGAAAGCATCCAAACATTCAAGGCGTGGAATATCAAGGACGGATTTCGTCTCGACACACATCTTTGAAAAGCTCTGCGAGCAGCAAGCACGTGCGATACGCTGGCGCTTCGTACGGGCACGAGAGAACGTCACAGAGGGCGAGTTGCCTCGTGCGCAGGCTAACCAAATTCCATGTTCGAAACCTGGCAAATCTTTTTGCCGAAGTTATCCTCCGGTACCAATATCTTTCTCAAACGAGCTGGCCCCTAGGCAAGTCGTCCCCGCCATTGTGAACACAGAAATCTTTGACGAACGACAAGAACTAAAGTGGAATCAAAAGAGCAAGTAGACTATCAATGAGATAAAGTGAACTCTGCGGATTTTCAAGTTGTGGTGTACCTCATGTCATATTTTCTAACTGTAAAGTTGTCATTCTGTCATCCGGATAATTTATCTGAATCCGTTTTGCGATCATTGTCGTGGCCATGGCGGACAACGTCCGATCTCCGCTTCAAAGTCCTCGAGCTGCGGCTGGTTCAAGTGGCCATGACTTGGAGGGATGGAGCTTGACCAAAGACATGAATTGGCCGGCCAGTCGTGGCAGCGTGACGGCGCTCTTGCCAGATCTAGTGGCGATGAACTTGGAGTTGGCGTCATGCACAGTGACAGCAGGCCACGTCGCGCTTTGCTTTGCGTACGCCGATACGGTGTCGAATTACTCGCTTCTTGTAGTGTTGGACGCGATCCCCGAGCAAAAGTTTGACCAAGCATTTCAACTCGACTTGATCAAAGAACTCTGCAAGCCATCGTCAACCGATTTGAGGTCTCAAGAACAACGTTTTCGGGCGAGCAGCACTGATATGCTACTGTCGAGGCATGAAAGCCGAGTGATTGACATTGCGTTTCTCCGTGCCGACAAGACGCCCTCGTCCAAAGCCAAGCCTTTGCGATGTCTCGTCGTTTGTGAAGACGGCATGGGGTACCTTTGGGAATGGCATCCCTACGCATGGACGTTCTTGAATCAAGCGGAAATCACTTCCGAAACTCGCCTGACGCATGCCCAAGTCAGTTCGTCTTTCTCTGGCCAATATACATTCGCTTGGCGGCAGCAACAGCCAGCTCCAGACACTTTGTACACGCGCCATTTAACCTTTGAGCTCGAGGCTTCGTTAGCTCGCCATCCGACGTCTATTGGTCTTGGTCATTTGATGACGACTTCGCTACCAGGTCTGCACTGGATGCGTGGCTCTCGTCTTGGCTTGTGGGTTGTCACGTCTGAAGAAATTCACCTGCAGAGCTCGACGACACCGACGGCATTACGCATCCAGCATCCCTGTCCTCAAAGTTCTCAACCGCTGGTACTATCCGTGCACACGACAACCGGTGCGCTTGCCATGCTGGATCTTTCCTCAAAGATGCTTTGGCTCTGCGTGAAGCAAGACGGTGCTTTAACTCTCTCTTCACTGCCAATCTCTTCCCCAACGACATTGGATGGCACTGTGGACATGGCATGCCACGACCATTTTGTCTTTTTGCTCCGACATGATCAGCGCTGCGACGTCCACGACATTCACACTGGTGCTCACTTGACATCGATCGAGACTGTCGTGGGCGATCGCGGTCGCTTTTGGACGTGCACGACTGGAATTGGGATCTCGAGCTGGCATGGCGTGTGGCGTTTCACACTTCCAAGCGCCAAGCAATACAGCGCTTATATAGCGGCGACTCGTGGCTCTGCCTTTGCAGCGCAATGTCTCGCCAGCTATGGCCCCAACATGCGCTTCGATCATACGTTGCGTTCGTTCGAGTCGCTTCGGACTCACCGCGGTCCTTGTCCTTTTGACGCTTTGACCACCGTCCAAAAGCAGACCGAGAATCCAGCGTTGTTGCTTTCAGTTGTGGATCCTTCCCAATCAAAAGTTCCATCGCCACTACTGCAAGACTTGGAAATGCTCGTGAAGGCACTACATGATCAGCAAGTGATGACAAAGAGAACGACACCACTCAATCTGGACAGTCTGGAGCACCTCACGGCCTACGTCCGTCTCCAAAGTCTCCGTGCATCTTGTCTAACAGATGACAAAAGCAAGAGGAGCAATGTGGCCGACAAGGTAACACCAAACCATCACGAAGCGTTGTCACGACAAAGACTTCTCCATGAATCAAGTCTTCGATGGGCATCGCTCATCTCTTCCAAGGCATACGGCCCAGCCCTTCTCTCAACCTTGCAGGCACAGCTCAGCATCGATTTCAAAAGTGTACCAAGCCACGTGTTGTTCCACGAAGAGCGCCGTGCGGCACTCGATAGCATACGCCACCCGCTCTACTTTGAATCGCTAGCAAGGCTCTACTTTGACCAGACACCAGCGCAATTTCATGCGTTTGTCGAGTCGATTGCATCGTTTTGCCCACGCCTTTTTACACTCGATGGCGTTGTTCGTATCGTGCGATCTCATGCCGACCGTGCCCTCTTGGCTCTGCCACCATTGCAACTTGCTTCCAAATCCAGCCAAGACAACAATGTTGCCATCGAGATGGTAGTCGCAGCGTACGTTGATGGTCTACTTGCGTCGAATGCATATGTAGAAGCGCTGCATGTGCTCTTGCGCTTTCGTCAACTCGACAAAGCGATCCAACTCATGACAGAACGCGTACCAGCGCAGGTGAAGCCGACGTGGTTCCAAGCGTTGTTGCAGTATGTCGTTCAGCATGAAAGCTCCAATTTGCCACTGCTCGAACGTGTTATTGCACTCAAACCAAGTCACATTGGAGCGACCCAGGTCCTCCTTGCGTTGCGCGAGGCCATGCCAGTTTCTTTGCATGTCCAAGTTGGAGCTTGGCGTCAAATTTTGGCATTGATAGTAAGCTAAAAAGTCGATGTTGTGATGGGATTACTTGATTTCTGTCCGTGCGAATTCATCCCATGCCGTATTGAGCGCGTCAAAGATGCGTTCCGAGACGAACAATTGATCGGCCGTGCGTCCGCCAGCTTTGTCGGGATGGACAACCATGATGGCGCGGCGGTAGACTTTCTTTACGTCATTGGGCGTGAGTAATTTTGCCATGTTGACCTACAACAGCAGTCCTTTAAGTACATTTCATGTCCATTTGGACGAGCGATCACCTCTGTCCATTTGGAGTCAGCCCACATGACTTGATGCATCGTGCTGAGAAGTGTACGAATATTCTTCTTGCGGCCATTATCTTCAGCCCATAGCTTCATCTTGGGTCCTACGTAGCATTGCGTTGAGAAAGCTGACTCTCAAGGATACGACATACCAAGCACAAGTCCGGATTGCGCTTTTGCCTGGTCCATCGCAGCCTTTTCTTGGTCCCGACGAACCAATTCAAGTCGAGCGCGCTCAATTTCTGCCGCTTTGATTCGTTCGCGCTCTTCCATTGCAGCCCGCACCGAGGCAGATTTCGTCGACTTGTCCACCAAGTCGGGATTGTAAACTTGGGATCCATCAGAACTCACTTTGTGCTGCTCCATCTCGGCAAGTGTGACGGGGCCTACATGGAGACAATTTCACTCAAGCTATGATAAACAATGACGAGGGCATACCAACAGTTTGACCGCCATCGTCTTCAAAGTTCTTGGGAGGTGCTGCCACCTTTGGTGGTGTTTTAGGTCGTAGAGGTGCAAAAGCAGGAGCTGCAGGGGGTGGTTGCTGAGGAGCTTGCCACGAGTCGCCCATGAGATCCACGGCAGGTTTTGGCTTAGATGCATTGTTGCTACCGCTGCCGCTGGACAGAAAGTCTTCAAAGGATTCTGTACTTTGTTGCGCGGGTTGGGGCTGTTGTTGAGGTTTCGGCGACACAACCGATCGTGGAGGTGCATCCGAGTATTTCTGGGGTCGTTCGGTTGGTTGCGCTGAACGACCTTGATGGGAAACAGACTTCGGCGGCAAAGAATCAATCCATTGGAAGACCGGCTTTCGATGGAGAACAAGGCCGACAGGCTTAGGTCGGTTCAGACGTAACACTTTAGAGATCACGCGGCCATTCACGAGCGGCACAACTTGAGATGGCGATATGACGTCCATCCAAAAGAACGTGTCTCCCTTCGCGCTGTTCATGCGGAAACGAAAGTGGAAGGCATGTGGATTTCCAAGTGGAAAATGCGCATGGATGTCGCTGAGCGTAATCTCCGCTGAACTGGGTTTTGGAATGCGAAAGGCGTTTGGATGCGATCGATCTTCGCCGTCTTCTGCTTGGAGATAGTAGAACGCCCATGTCGACGACGCGCTGCTCGATCCAACATCCATCGGGCAAAGATATTCGTTTACTTCCCCCACCTCTGGAAACAACCGCCACGAATCGGACTTTAATGAAGCCCACAACTTACAAGGAATGACGTTCGTATTTTGTAGTGAGGTTGATGGACATGACAGAGAGAAGAAAGCTTTGCCAGCTTTGAACCCTTTCAGGCCTTCGCCCAACTTGACTGTGAGCTCAAGGAGGATTGAGCTTTATATCTCTGTATAGATTACATCCTCTACGCACTTAACATGATTCTTTGAGAGAGAGTCCAGTTCAAACAGCAAATTCCTCACGGAGAGAAGATGGATGATCCTGGGAGCAGAACTTGGTTCCATCGTTCCAGGTTCAAGACGTCGAATACATGCTGCAGGCATGCTAGGGGGTGTCGATTTCGCCTTTGTCACAAAGGATCGTTCAGAGGGCTCGTTTGGAAGTCTCTGCAACGCAATGTAGTAAGCTGTGATGGAGTTTCCAGATGAAAGAGCCATGCCTTGACGTGTGAGAGCACAATCCAAATGAGCAGAAACCGATTGTGCATACTCCAACGCCCGTCCTGTTCTGTAGCAGGCTGTCCATCGACACCCTGTGCATCAACGACATCGCACTTCTCCTAAGCAGAAAGTTCAAGAATGGACAAATCCTTCAATCCAATTTTAAAACAGCCAATCAGAAGCAACTAAAATCCAAATGCATTTCATTGGTCAAAATATGAAATAAGCAATATTAACACAGATAATTGGAGCCATGACAAGCATCCAGGAACTAGAGCAATCTGCGGTGAAGAATTCACTTCTCTATTAATAGGTTGCTTGACAGTTTAAGCGATTGGAAGTTAAAACTGTCAAATTTGAACTCGCCAAGGGAAAACTTAAAATTGGGCATTGATTGGACTGAATAATAGCAAATTAAATATAATCTAAGTCACACATGAGAATTGATTGGAAAAAGATTATTCAAACATCCAATCAAAATGATTCATTTTGTAGGAAACCATGAGCTTTCATTCAAATTCAAGCAGGGCCAGTGATCTAAAGATGAGTACGCGCAACGACGACGAACTGGAAGAGAACTGGGTGACCGAAGCCGTTGACGTCGATGGTGAATCGGCCGTTGAAGTGGAAGATGATGAAGAGGTCGATGGAGACGAAGAGTTGTCTGATGTCGCTGAGGTGGCCAAGGAGCCCACCAAGAAGCGAACTGCAAATGCACAGAATGAGGAGGATCTTCCCAAGAAGAAGAAACAAAAAAAGTCCTTGAAAGGATTGCAAAACATGACACAAACCGAACTCTTCAAGATTGTCAACGACGTGTACACAAAAATGTACGGAGATAACTTGACGCCGCATGAAATTGCTAACGGCCTCACGGAAGCTCACATGACAGTCGTGCCAAACTTTGGCAAGCACACTCTTGAGAGCTTGTCACGATTCCTACGATCGATCTGTCCAGCGTGGAAGAGTCTTTTCAAAGGAAAAGGCATCAAATACAAGGCCAGTCCAATTTTGATCATTGTTTGTGCTTCAGCACTCCGAGCTGTTGAAGTCGGCAAAGCGCTCGCATCATTCAAGTGTCACGTCGCTAAACTGTTTGGCAAACACATCAAAGTATCAGAGCAAGTGCAGAACCTCAAGCGCTTCCATCCGATTGCAATCGGCACGCCAGGTCGTATCAAGACACTTCTCGAGATGAAAGCTTTGTCTCTAGAATGTACGACACACGTTGTACTTGACATGCATCGGTACGACATCTACTCTAAGCTATGTAGTCTCATGTTGTGTGCTTGTAGTGATTCCAAGGAAATGTCCATCTTGGAGCTCAAAGATACATCCAAGGACACTATTGATATCATCCGCGACCATCTCTTGACTCGGCTAGCATCGCAGAATCTGTCGCTTGCTTTATATTAACTTGATAGATGTTCATGGTTCATGTTTCTTGGCTCGCTCAAGGTCGATGATCTTTTTCACCGCGGCTTGGAATTTGGATCGAGCTGTAAACCGCCTCAATTCTTCGAGTGCGCTACTGAGCTGGACCGTGGAGACTTGACTTCCAGAAATCCAAGGATGTTCGAGCAACTGAACGGCCGTTGCTCTAGAAAAATGTGAGTACCATTCTCACAACCATGCGTGATGTACCGCTTGGAAACGTCGACAACAAGCATTTGATTGATGAAATGCTTCGCATCGTCACTGACAGCATCCCAGTAAGGCGAGTCAAATTCGAACGCTCCTTTCTTGATCTTGCGAAATAGAGCGTGGTGGTTGTCGTCGTGGAATGGAGGATAACCACAGAGGAGGATATATGTAATGACGCCGATACTCCAAATGTCCACGGGCTTTCCATAAGGCTTGGACTCAAGGACTTCTGGCGCGACGTAACTAAGGCATAGGTAAAAAATGTTCTTGGATAGTAATAAGATACCCTGGCGTTCCACATGCTGTAGTGAGAGGCACGTCGGCTCTCTTGGCAAACCCAAAATCGGCCAATTTGATGGATGCATCGTCGGTTTTACTCGTGAGGAGGAGGTTCTCGGGCTACGACTGTGTCAAGATCGACATCACGCGATATGCACAAACCTTGAGATCGCGATGTACAACATTACAATCGTGGCAATATTTGACAGCTTCAAGCAACAATTTAACCAAGTCCCGTGCTTCTCGTTCGGAATAGTACGACTAGAGGCAAACCATGAGAACGATTAGGACTTGAAGAGGACACCTTTTCGACAATACGATCAAACAGCTCGCCGCCTTCAATGTACTCTGTCACAAGGAAGTAATGTTCTTCCTCTGAGAAGAAGTCGTGGAGGATCATAATATTGGGGTGCTTCATCTACACCAAGAAGTTAGATTGAAAATGTGAAGGCGCCATACCAGTTTGAGCACTGCAATTTCAGTCGTTAGTGCTTCCAGTTCGTCGTCAGAAAGGCCATCTTTCTTGATGCACTTGACTGCATATCGTTGTCCGGTGGGCCTGTGAATGCCTTCCTTCACGATAGAGAACGTGCCAGCGCCCAATGTGTCACCAAGTCTGTACTGTTCGGCGAAACTCAGGCCATATCCTCCTCGCGGGCTCTCTTCCACGATCGGGAGAGGTGGTGGAGGTGGAGGCGGCGGCAATTGTTGAGAAATCGGAGCCTGGTGCTGCTTGATAGGACCGTGGCCTGATGGCCTAGATGGCCTAGGGTCCCTGTCTCCTCGCACCGAGGGCATCTGGGCCGGAGATGAGCTCGCGCATCCCATTGCGAACTCGCTCTTTGGCGAGTTGAATTATGACATGTAACTTTGGCGACATCCGGATAACCCGTTTTCATCCGGATGACGCCAGTTACGCCCAGCAACCTTCATATGCTCCTCGTTATGGTCTGCTTAGACGGTCAGTTCGAAGTGAGGTGCTGGATGTTCGTGAATGGTGTCACATCCGTGGGGCTTTCCAGCACGTACAGTGTCTATTGCATGCCACACCGAACAACAACTCCATGCACGCAACCGAAGAGCTCGATGAGAAGTCTTGACTTCTATCCAGAACGTCTTCGCAGGGTTTTTTTGTCCAACAGTCAAAAGAATGCTCGGGACGAGAAAGCGAACATTTTGCTAGCTTCCAAGCTCACTGTACGGCACTATTTTCTATTATAGTATATCCTTGAGTATCGGATCAGACTATCAACAAGGTAGCTCAACGTGGGCTGTGGTACGATGTTGCCACGAATTTCCCGACGCAATCCAACCATGGAGCATCGAGTTGTTTGTTCGTTGATATCGACACTGATTGTTCCCGTTGGTCTGCATCTTTAAAGTACCTACGTGTGCAGTACGATCTTGACCGATTAATACCCAGTTTAAGTATCAAACCCACTCGAAGCGTCCTCAAGATGACTGTGTACTAGTATTAATTACCCCGTCAACTGTATTTCTGTACTGTACCATCTTCATCTTAAACATGCCATGTGTTGTAGAACTTCAAGTGTCTCTTTGAGGGTCTTTTTCAGGACATTTAAAACCAAAAAGTATCAACGAAAAAACGAAGTCTTGTGCTCGTCATATGAAGGCAAAAGGAATCTTGTTGCCCTGCCTTGCGCATACTGCGAGCGTGACGCCTACATTAATTCAGCACTGCTCAAGCCCTTCCTCATATGCTTGACTTTAAGACATCAATAGCGGAGTAGACAAGGTTGACCAACAGACTGCGACAACAACGAGCCAGTATTTCAGGCAATACCTTACTACGTAGTATCAATTTTCTTCAGAAAATTTTTGGTCATGGGAAATTTGCACCGCAATCCCGTGCTTTTGCTATAAATTTCTGATTCTTGCGTGTCTTCTCAATTTCACCTCAATGACGCCTCGAGCCGTGCCAGAGGAAAAATATGGCGATAAGCTTCATTAAAGCGGATCCGCCCTAGCTCTAGTATTACTTCTCATTTTTAAGCATTATTCATCGTTGCGAAGAGCGAAATCCAATGCGTTATCGCTTACTAGTACCCATTATTTCATCCAGGATTTGTGAAATCGTTTATCCTAAGAAGTTTATGAGCATTTTACTCCGTCAAAACAGCCGTATCTTGCGTCACACGCTCCTAGCAGCTTCCTTAAGAGTAATTTGAATCATCTCATCTGTCTGCATGAGCGGACGAGCGTGGACAAAGGAGCATGATCGATAATGGTTCAGGGGTGTTTCGACACTACTTTCTATAATTGACCAATCAAAACAATTTGTATTATATTTTTATCCAATCAGATGCGTGATTTGGCCAATCAATAGTGACATAGAAAAATCAGCCAATCGGTTCGATGCACCGATCGGTTCTTTGGCGTGATTCGATAAAATTTGTATCAAATCAACAATACTATTTTGGTTATTATTTTAGAGAGGTTAATAAGTTTAGACGGCGTTTTTTGCAGCTCATCCAGTATTTGTGCTCCTTCAAAACCATGTGAATTTATATCCTCCCGGGGATATAGATAGACGTCCAATATATGGACTCCTGCAACCACTAATCTGCATCCATTTTCTAATATCACTCTTACCTCTCCTGTATCGACTTCGTCAAAAAAGAGCGATCCAGAACGCTATCTCACGAGGAGCGGCTCGACATCCATCATCTCTCTGCATCGTTTCGGGGCCGAGGTCATGCAGACGTGACGTCAACAGTTGCTGAAACTCTTGTTCGTGGACTGAGCCTTGTACGTGCGTATGATGCTACTCTACATCGCATCCGATCAGCGGCCGAACATTGTTTACACGGACGAATCATACATACACCAGCACTACAAGTACCCGTATTGTGATATCTACAATCCTTCAGACAAGTTGGACGTACCACGAAAAGTGAAGCACAAATGTCGGCGATATTGCATTGTCGCAGTTGTCCATGACCCTCCAACAATGGGTAGTTAAGTCATGGCTCTTGACATCTTCATGGGTGGAAATTCAAAGGAGAACGATCCAGAAGACAACCATGTCATCTTTCACCACTGGCACTTCGTTACCTGGTTTTGCAAACTATTAAAAGAACATGAAGATCTCGGAGTGTGCAGTGTTCGTGACTTGTCAGTATTCAAAAGACGAGAATTTCGTGCCACCCATGACGGAGTTGTTCGCCCTATTCACTGTTCATACCGAGTACAGGTCGATGATCATTGGGTACAACATCAGCACAAGTCGTTGAAAAAGTGTGCTGGTACGTTTGGAACTGAGAGTTCCAAATGTACAAGCACAGTGGATTGACACACTATCGATTGTTGTGTGGCGGTATTTCACGACGACGATCACAGTCGGATGTCTCTCATAACGTGGGGCAAATCCGAGTGACGATGCCGAGATTTGTCGAGCATATTTCGTGCAACATCCTATGGAGTTGTCGTATGTCCAAAGGTGACATCTAAAGAGTTCGTGACTTGTCAATTTTCAAAAGACGAGAACTTTGGGCCACCCACGACGGAGTTGTTCGCCCTATTCACTGTTCATACCGAGTACAGGTCGATGATCATTGGGTACAACATGAGCACAAGTCGTTGCAAAAGTGTGCTGGTACGTTTGGAACTGTGAGAAAGTGGCATTGAGGTGCACTTTGAGGGGACTCTCATGTGTTGATTTCGGACCAAGTTGGTGCTTGGACGTCCACCACCTGAGCATGACACCTCTCAAACATGCCAGACTTGACGAGTGGGTGTCTCGATGGGGTCGAGATATGCATGCGGCACGTGGGCACCAAGTGGAGAAAAAGTGGCATCGAGAGGCACTTTATGGGGTATGCTTGGGAACCTCGCGTGTTGATTTCGGACCAAGTTGGTGCTTGGGCGTCCACCACCTGAGCATGACACCTTTCAAACATGCCCGATGTGACGAGTGGGTGTCTTGATGTGGTCGAGATATGCATGTGGCACGTGGGCACCAAGTGGAGAAAAATTGGCATCACTTTGTAGGGTATGCTTGGGACCCTCGCGTGTTGATTTCGGACCAAGTTGGTGCTTGGACGTCCACCACCTGAGCATGACAACTTTCAAACATTCCCGATGTGACGAGTGGGTATCTCGATGGTTAAATGAGTTGTATTAACCTTATTTTTGAGCAAAAAGCCCTAATGACTTACTAATTTGCCTCGTACTGTATAAATAGAGTTTGGTAAACAGAATATGACAAAGTGGTCATTGAGCAGGAGTTGAAGTGAGCGAGCCGTCATGCTCACTCATGAAACGGTGCTGTCAGGAATTCCATGTTGACGTAACCAGGGGTCCGAAGATAGACGCTTGAGCACATTGAATACCTTGGCGTATCCCTTCTTGAGAGGCAGATCAACCAGGAGCTGTTGTAGATGTAGCTTGATCAAAGAGGCAGCATGAATGGCAACTTCCATCGGACTCTTCGCTGTGAGGTCGGGTCGAAAGGTGCGATCGGCGCGTTGGAGCCATATTTGATAATACACACAGGCTCGGACAATCGGCCAGATCTTCAGATATCCACGGATGTAGTATCCATCGGCCGGCTTGGGCGTCTCGTAGAACATTTCCAGACACGTGGACGGAAAGGAAAACTCGAGCAGTCGCTGGATTGCCTTGAAGTAATACCAAACAGATTGGCCATATCCACAAGAGAACAGGAAATGTTCGTACATCTCATTGACACGACAGAAGACACACGTTGGCTTGGGGTCTTGGTACTGAAACAGATATTGCATGGCGTTGGCGCGGAGAAGGGTCTTGAAAATGAACTCTCCATATCGAGGGAGAATATGGTCGGGTTGGAGGTAGGCGGCAAGTTGGGTAAGGCGCTTGGGGTCTTCGTAAAAGTTGAATGGCAGGTTGAGATGCTTGGTAGGAAGAATGGACGAGCTGACAGCTGGAGAAGCTCTGATCTTAGCCGATTTCGAAGTCGCAAGCGATAACAAGATCGGACTCGAGTCAGGGTGAATTATCCAGTGCCATTCCATCCATTCGGAAGTGGAATACGGGAGCATCCTCTTCAGAAACAATATCAAACAATCGTGATAACTTGGTCACCAAGATTGAGATCCATTGTTTTGTTGGAGGGACAAAATTGGCTTGGCGGCAGGCACGGTTGATTTTGTCGAACAAGATCGAAGCTGGCCACACTCGCTGACACGGAGTCAACAAATGCGACAACTCCGTGATGTGAAGCGAAGCCAATACATTAGCTTGGTCCTGCGTCGATGTAGAGCACTGATCGTATAAGTCTTCGAGTCCAGGCAGATACGAGTTGTGCCAAAGGGGAACATCCAAAGATGAGATGTGATTTGGACAGCCGTACGGAGTCCAGCGGGAATCAAACCAGCTACTACTCTGGTCCGGAATAATTGTCACATTTGACTTCTAAGTGGAGTTTCGTTGGTCCTCTTTGACGAATTCTACATTTGATTGGTGCAAATGAAATTGCTTTATCTCCTCTTTGATTTGATATATTTATTCAGGCGAAATGCATTGACATGGAGGAGAGACAATGCCTCAAAGTTTGTCGTCTGATTCAAAATACAGAAAATCTTACGCCAGTGAATCAAATCGCAATGAAACGCGAAATCACCGCACACACAAAAAGATCATCTAGTCTCCGATCTGTTAACGGTACTTTTGAGAGAATATCGAGCTAGATGCTCAAGTTCGATGCTCACAACTCAAACTGAATGGTCTGGCTCTAAGGCCCTTTTCCGTTGACCCTGCGAGCTCCTGCGTCCGTCCACGCATCACTGTAACATATTGAATAAGTTAGTATGCAATTGCAGGACCAAATATGGCGCCTAGAGGCGTGAGCAAAGCAAAATGTGATGAGGTCTCCAAAATCGTTAGGTCACATGTCAATTTACCATTTTGTATGCCAATTTAATTGTTTATGAATAATTCTTTAATATAAATATGTTAAAATTTGATAAATTCTTCGAACTTTTACATACTAAAACATAGTTAACAAGACTTGTACTCCAAAAAATATGCAAAGTGACAATTATTCCGGACCAGAGTAGTACTCAATAAGGCTTTCCACATTGGAGTGATATTGGGATTCTTGTACAGTTGTCGGATGAATGCAGAAGTACCATTTGCCAAGAGGAGATCTCGGGGGGAACCCCATGGATGAAAAGCCTTCTCGAGGAGAGTATAACCCGGCGTAATCCAGGCAGACATGGCAGACTTTCGGGCTGGGGTGGTGATGGCTTGCATGCATCTGATCATGACAGAGCGGTTGTGTTGTTGCCATAAGGCCAGTGCATGATGCAGGCCGAAGCCACCGGACTTCTTCGGCATGAATATGATCTCCTTCTTGATCAAGCGGGGGGCATGAACAGAGGACGATGGGTTGATTTCTTCACCATGCATAAATTGAAGCATGACCTTGTCGATCTTTTTGGCCAGGTCTTTGTCGTCGGGGACAAAAGCCAGTTGGTACCACAACACAGGCAGACAGATGCTGTGCAGGATAGTGACTTTTCTGGCCATGGTTCGAGCCTTGTAGAGCCACAAAGACAAGCGAGCCACAAACTTATCAAACACGTAATTGAAACGTGCCAATGGAGAAAGATTGGGAGCAACCAAGATACCAAGAGCCTTTACAGGACTGTCGGAAGTAACTTGAAGTGAGGCAAGGGTCCCATTCAACTGGCTGTAGGTCAGAATCTGGGTCTTGTCTACGTTGAGTCGGAAACCAGACTTGTCGCAAAAGGTTCGAACCAATGCAAGCTGCCGATGGAGGCACGTCTCATTTGCAGCATAGAGTTGCGAGTCGTCGGCAAAGTAACTCCCAGTGTGGCAGCGATCCCCACACTTGATGCCGTAGTTGGAGTGTTGCCGGAGGAGTTGGCACATAGGTTCCAAAGCGATCACAAACAGAAGTGGCGACAGTGGATCACCTTGCAACACACCGCGTGAGATGTGAACTGGCTTGGACAAGAAGCTGTTCACCAAGATGCGAGATTTTCGGCCCGAGTACAGTACGCGAACCATGTAAACAAACGTTTCGGGAAAGCCATAGTGACGGAGGACACGGAGCAAGTACGCGTGGTCCACGCGATCGAAAGCTTTCTCAAAGTCGAGCAGTGCCACCATCGAGGACGGACTGTGTAGTTTGATGTGGTGCAGCATGTCATCCAGTCGTGCAATGTTGGTTTGGATATTGCTTCGACGGATAAAGCCTTGCTGGTCCGGGTGGATGATGTGTCGAATGTGGCGCTGGAGTCGGTAAGCCAGAATACTCGTCAGGATTTTCACATCCGTGTTGAGTAGGCTAATGGGCCGACAGTTCTTGGCTTGTGACTTGGGGCCTTTCTTGTGCAGCAACACGAGCGTACTGACAAGTTGCATGGGAGTCAAGCGAGGGTGAGAATGGAGCTGGTGTGTGAATAGCAGCTCCAATACCAGCGACCACTTGTGAGGTGCATGTTTGAGGACTTCGAATGGCAAAGCGTTGGAACCTGGCGCTGGGTTCGAACTGCTGTGTCGAATAGCATGGTAGAACTCGTTGGTGCGCAAGGGAGCCGACAGCTCTTGCTGGGCTTGCTCTGGCAGTTGCTTGTGTCGAGTCAATGGGGTTAGAAATGACGAAACTTCGTCTCCAAGTCGCTGCGCCTCGGGAGCTGCAAACAAGTCCTTGTAGTAGTCGACCAGGACGCCAGACATGCCTTGCTGATTGGACACAATATTTCCATATGCACTTTGAGGAGTATGCTTGGGACTCTCGTGTGTTGATTTCGGACCAAGTTGGTGCTTGGACGTCCACCACCTGAGCATGACACCTTTCAAACATGCCAGACGTAACGAATGGGTATCTCAATGGGGTCGAGATATGCATGTGGCACGTGGGCACCAAGTGGAGAAAAAGTGGCATCGAGAGGCACTTTGTGGCGACTCTCGTGTGTTGATTTCGGACCAAGTTGGTGCTTGGACGTCCACCCCCTGAGCATGACACCTTTCAAACATGCCCGATGTGACGAGTGGGTATCTCGATGGGGTCGAGATATGCATGTGGCATGTCACGTGAAATAGGACGTGACGAGTGCTGAGAGGAGGGGAAAGGCTCGCCAGTTGTTGGGCGTAGACGGCTTGGGGTGGAGCCGCTTCGTCGGTAGATTAACGGTAAAGGTTAACACGAATCTCTTAAGCGCTAAGGCGTTAAAAAGGAAGTCACTCTGTCTAGCTATCGTTCTCGATTCTGGTCGGGCTAGTACGTACGGAAGACAAATAGATCATCCGGATATCCAAGCGTTGTGACATCCTCCCCCATCAGAACTCCAAAGTCCACTTTGGATGGTTGAAAGAAGCGCTTACAACGCGGGCTTCACAGAAGACAACCTCCCAGACGAATCTGGGTTATTTCGTCTTGTCCGCAAAATAATCCCAGCTACCAGGTCGAGATAGAAGTAGCAGTTCTTGAGGTGCTGTCTGCTAGAATTCCAGGCGTTCGTCAGGCTCCACGTCCACTTCAGAAATTCTAGAACTCCGTCTTAATAATGGTAGTCCTCGTTGCTCCCTCCAACGATTTTCGTATTCCGTAATAAATGAACCGTAATTTTGCAGGAGTGAACGAGGCGTCCATAGTTCTTGGTCATCCGAAAACCTTACCAGATACTCAATTTCCTTCTTTTTGTGTCGTCGTTTGTCCACTATTCGTTCGACAGCGCAAGTCGCGCTACATCACCATCCGAAAAGTCGATTCTGGTCGCAAAACTATCCGGGGGAAGTTCGTCAGGGTCAAGCTCCTGGTCATTATGACCACCCATTTCGGACGGCACTTCGTGGTCGTAAGGTCTCGACCAGTGCCATTTAAACGCCTTCAACCTGTCGACATTGATAAGGACATTCTTGTTCGGATGGGACGGAATAAGGATCCGATACGTGTTTTGACCCTGTTTTGAAAGTATTCGATACGGTCCATGCCAGTGACACGAAAGTTTCTTGATACGTTGGTCGTTCGGATCGTTCGTCTTTCGGAAAAATTGATAAACCCAAACCGGGTCACCGGTTTCGTACGAAACATCCTTCTTAGCATTCTTCCGAGTCGCGTCAAAGTTCTGACCTCCGATCATTCGTGCTTCGACCATCTTCTTCGTCTCCTGGAACCAAGCCTGCTGTGTTCGTCTCCACTGAAGGATTTCGTCTGTATTCCAGAGAGGATCTTGGTTAAGGAATGTAAGATGTAAGGGCTGAACAGGATCCCGTCCGAAAAGGCAAAAATAAGGGGAATCCCCCAAAGTCTCTTGGTACGCTGTCCTGTACGCCCATAATACTCGTGGTAAATATAAATCCCAGTCCGTCTGGACCGAATTCACGTAAACTTTGAGCATTGAGACCAGTGTACCATTAAATCTTTCGACCAATCCTTGGCTCTGCGGATGAGCTGCCGCGCTCGTAAGCTTTTCGATCCCTAGGACCTTGTACATAAATAATGCCAATTCGGACACAAAATTCGTCCCTCTATCCGAAAGGAGGCGACTCGGGACTCCGAACCTGCAGATAACTTCGTCCACCATGACTCGTACGAAAGTCGAAGTTTTGAGATCGGGAACGGCAAAGGCTTCTGGCCAACGGGTAAAATAGTCGATCAACACCAGTATAAATGTGGTTCAGACGGGGTAGTCGGAAGGGGTCCTAGCGCGTCCACCACAATAAAGTCGAAAGGTCCCCGGAGCCTGTAGACGGGCATACTTTGAATTCGTCCGTGGTTACTGGGCCGAGCTCCTTTGGCCGCGGCACAAACTACACACTGACTACAATATTTCGTCGTGTTTTGTGTCCATCCGAACCAATAACCGATTTTTCGTACGCGTTCAATGGTTCGATGTATACCAAGGTGGCCCGAAAGAGGTGAATCATGGCATAGTTTTAAAACTATTTCGACCATGTTGGACGGGATAAATGGGATAAGACGAAGCCATGGGTTTCGGAGGGCTGATTTCATTATCACTCGTCTGTAGATAATCCCTTCGGATAGTGAATATTTTTCGACGTCCCTCGTAACTATCTTCATGAGTCGGTTTGCCATAGGGAGTGCTCCATCCTGGAGATATGTTTTAAAAGCCACAATGATGGGGTCTTTTTCTTGTTCTGACCGCAATCTATTACGGGCGAAGCGAAACGTGTCATAGTTCAAGCTCATCGCATCATCCCCTGCCCCTTCATTCTGCGTAGAATTCGGCTTAGGGTTGTGGTTGTGCACCTCTGATCGGAATCCTTGTCCAATTTTGGATGATGACATTTGTTCAGATTGAACGTGGCCTTGCACTTCGTCTGACAGGGTCCTATCGAAAGAGGCCCCTTTCTCCTTTTCGACCGACCGAGTCTGTTCGGATGGAAGTTTTCATCTCCCCTCGTCAGTCTTGTTAGGTAGAGACTCCTTTTCTCTTTCGTCCGACGGAATCTTTTCGGATGGAAAATTTTGTCCAGTAAAACTTTGTGTAATCGCAAAAGATGTGAGCTGAAATCGTGGCTAAAAACGATCACATCGTCCAAGTACACCAAACAAATCTTCCATCGGTAATCTTGAAGAACATCCTCCATAAGACGTTCAAATTGTGGAACGGCGTTACATAATCCGAAAGGCATAACCAGCCATTCGTATAAACCAAATTTGCATGTAAAAGCCGTCTTTTCAATACTGTCTTCGTCCATCCTAACATTCCAATAACCAGAGGCAACGTCCATAGTAGAATAATATTTTGCATTCCCTAAAACATCAAGTAGATCGTCCACTCGTGGTATAGGGTATCTGTCCTTGATTGTCACATCATTCAGTTTTCGATAATCAATGCAAAATCGAATTGATCCATCGGGTTTTCGGATCATAAGGACAGGACTAGCCCAAGGGCTGGACGAAGGACGAATAAGACCGAGGTCGAGATATTGTGTGATTTCGGCCACCATAATGTCTCCTTCGGCTTGAGAAATTCTATAGGGCTGTTGTCGTATAGGTGTGGCATCCCCCGTATTAATGTGGCATTTAATTCGATTCGTCTGCCCAGGAGCTTTGGAAGTTGTGACGAAGAGGTCGAATTTTAACAACAGTTCCCTGAGGATTTCTCGTTGTTTAAGACTCAAGGTTGAGCCTTCCCAGTCTAAAGCGATTCCGTCTTTCGGAGCAATTTCGCTCCGTACGGCACAAGTAATCCCATTGATGGTTTGACTAAGTGTGGGGTCCACCGTGGGTTTTCGTCCCGGTGCTCGGTGTAATAATGATAGCATTTCGGTACGAAAAATATCGCCGTCCAACGAAGTATCACTCAGATTGCGTCGAAAATCGTCGAGATGACTTGCCATTTCGTCTTTTCGACCAGAGGTGCCGCAGGGAGGAGAGGAGGACGATTTCATTTCGTCTCCTTGTGGTCTCCCGGTTCGTCCCGACGTTGTGTCAATATAATCTGTCGGCAAGACTGTCACCATCCCTATAACCCTCGAACGGGCCAACGTAACAGCTGAATCCGAAGTATTTCTCATCTGGACCCAAATGTGGCCATTTCGTACGACATTAAGAGACGAGGCCAATGATATATCGGACGTGCCATGGAACGGCTCCACTAAAACATTTCGACCATTTAAAGAGGTGTCCGAAATTCGGCAACAAACCATGCGACTTCTGTGAGGTCCAATTTTCAATTTGCCACTCAGAAATACATGGCAGACGTTGTCCAAATTCTGTTTCGTCTCGTCGATCGCCTCTACTTTCGTCCTGGACGGTTGATCGTCTGCTCGTACTTCGTGCGTCGAATTGAATTTGATACGGCCCATAATTCCACATATTTCCATTTCGCTGCTATCCACATAGATGACTGCCTTCAATGCACCCAATATATCATAACCGATTATGCAATCAATGAGTGAATTCCGCATGACCACAAAAGGGAAATATATTTTCCGTCCCGCGAAGTCGACGAGGAATTTTCGTTCCCCAAGGATACTGATTTTATTCGTATCGGCTGTGACTAGATTCACTTCGCGAGCATATAATTTCGGACATGCCAGCTTCTCCCACAAAGTGGAACTGATAACTGAGATAGACGCTCCCGTGTCGACAAGGGCTGAAACATATGCACCATTGATTGTGACAACTATTTTTGGAGATTCGTCAGGGAGATCCAAAGTGCAAATTAATCGTTGCAAATTCATGCTTTGGCCCACCCCCATGATCTTCGGATACCTCATTTCTGTAAATTTCGGATGACTAGGAGTATTCTCAAGCATGTTCACTGATCTTGCTTCATCGCAAGGCAACTCTTTGAACATTTGGGTGATATTCGATTTATCAGCGTCGATAACGCAGGACACCGTTACCAACGAGGGATCAGATTTCAAAATTGTCTCCTCAATTGACGGCGAATGGAGATTCCCATCGTTAACAACTTCACTCAAAGCCAATGAAAAAGCTTGTCGGAGAAGTTTGAGTCTAAGTAATCTCAATTTCAAACTTCTTGGTGTCCCTAAACGACGTCGATAAAATCGACCCTTTGTTCGCGTCAAACGCAAGCTTTTCAGTGGTATCTGTACTGAGACATTCAAAGGTTCGTAAAAGTAATCAGCCCATTCACGGAACTTCACTCGGTTGGCGCCATCGACAGAGGCACCGGTTAAGTCTTTATCTGGTGGTTTCGGCTCAGGAATCAGGAGGAACTCCTTAGAAATTTCTTCAACCATTTGGACATCATATCCAAGGTCTTTCGGACTAGAATTCATTCCGGGTACAATCAAACTGTCCTTAGGGGTCAACTCTTGGTGTCGAAAAAGATTTCGTCTTGCAATTTCGACTTGCAGTTGAGGAGCAATCAACGCGACCGTACCCTTGGAATGATCCGAAAAATTTCTGCTGGCCCGCGGGGCTTCGGAACACATCCTTAAAGTCTCTTCGTACCACGAGTTCCAACGATAAGGGTCGTCTAAATCATGCTGACGACCCACTTCATTCGCTTCTTCGGCTTTCACATTTCGTCCAAGGATAGCTGAAAGCTCATTTATGATTTCCTGATTCGTCGGGCCTTTTCGTCCGGCCCGGATCTTCAAAACTTGATCAATTATAGCCTTCTTCGATATCGGATACAATCGATCCTCAATTTCGACGAAGTGATTTTCTTCTATACCACTGAAATCTCCCTGTCGAATGGCTTCCAACTGCTCATCCGAAAACACGGGCTTTAATTCCACTTCATCGTCTCCATTATGTGCCTTCTCATGTTTAGATTTTCCGTTTCGTCCCAACATGCGAGGCTTGATAACACTTTTATATCCACTTTGTTCTGCATTTAACTCAGTGTCAGAATTTTCTTCGGATGGACATTCGACTTGCTCTTCGTCCTCTCCCACCACAATCGTTTCATTCGTCATTTTCCTGAGTCGATCATTTCGACCACCAACCACTTGGCTAATTGTAGGTTCCTCTAATTCATGGGTCCCTACCTCCTCAAAATTTTCGTCCGAAGACACCACAGCAGCCACATAACTCGTATCCAACATAACAGCCTCACTCTCCTTAGTCTCGAGATTTGGGGCGGGACCAGTTTTCAAAATCCTGCTGGGGACTTCGACTTCATTTTCGACAGCTTTCAATTTCTTTCTACAGGCTCTTGATTTCGTACGGTAACAGCGGGGTCGAAACCATCAGCGTTCGACACTCCAACCTTAAAATTCTTAACTTCTTCATCCATAACACCAATGTCTTCAGTGGACTCAATATAGGTAGGCTCCAATGGCCCAATAATTTCTGATGTCACGTCAGATTTAATTCTAACATTTGGACTTGAAATATTTGAGTGTTCGCTCAATTCTTCTTCCACAATTCCAATTCCCACAGGAGTAAAAGAGCATTTTTCTCCCGTGATTTCTTCTCCGTTAACATCAATCAGCGGAGGTACTTTTTCGTTTTCATCCAGTTCAAGGTCAATTTCAATTCCATTTCCAATAATTTCTTTCGTATTCCAAACTTGAGGAGTCATTTGAGAGGTCCGGGTCCAGCCGACGCCACTCCTCACGGCGAGAGCCGGATCCGTGCCTCCTCAGGCTGACTCGGTTTTCGGACGTGATTCGTAAAATTTTTGCGTTGCGGCCTTGGTCGAAGCATCCATCAAATAACATTGGAACTCTTCGTGGCCTCGTTTCTGACATTTTCCGCACACAATCGGATTCTTCGAGCATTCGTACCGAGCATGCCCCTTTTCGTTGCAATTATGGCAAGTAAAATTTCGGTTCGGACAGTCATTTCGTCCGTGTCCAGTACGAGTACATCGGCCGCATTTCGTCTCTCCTCTTTCGTCCACAGTATCCGGGTCCCCACTAATTCGACGGGCTGTCGATTTCTGACCCGAATTATTTCTTCCACCCGACGAATTTTCAGAGGTCGGTTTCTGTTGTACGGCGGCGACAACAGCTTTCATATCTTTTTGCCATAATTCCCGTTGCGCGTCGAAGGCTTCTTGTAACTTTTTCAAGCCATCTGTTTCGGATTTCGGCGAGGAGGACGATTTAGAAACTCTCTTCGTACGAGAGGTCTCTTCGTCGTCGGACCCTCTATAATCCGTCGAACGAGTATCGATTTCATATGCGTCCAATAAATTGATGCAGGCCTGGACGGTTCGAGGCTCTGGGCGGGCTAATTTCAAGAAGTTGTAAGCGGTCACATCATTTATTTGTTCCTTGAAGATCTTGACCACCAGATAATCGCTCATTTCGTTCGACTCGCCGATCAGCATTAATCTCGACGCAAACATTCGGATCGACTCTCCATCTTTTCGGGCAGTACCATGTCGTAATTCGTCAACCTGCTTCTTGCTCGTTTCGTATATAAATTCCTGCCAAAACGCATTTCGGACGACGTCCCAATTCGTATCATGTTGACTTCTCGAACGTCGGGCCCACCAGTTTTCAATTTCGGCCACACCAGATTTTCGAATACAATAACTAAAGAGACGAATGACGTCACTGTCCGAAAGCGTAAAATCTTCCCGCAAGCGCTCAAATTCCATAAGGAAATATTTCAACGATAAGTTGTCTGTGCGCGTCAGTTCGGGAGCTAATTTCATCGGATCCATTTTTCGTCTGGATGCTGAAAAATGAGAGCCAGAGTCTGGACGAAAACCTCGACCATCATTACCGAACGGATCGTTTCCCCCATCGTCGCCTCCATCCGAACCTCCTCCGCTGGGCGGATTTCGTCCACTTGGGCGGCGTTGGTCCTCTCTGGATTCCGGAACAGGGAGACTGGTTGGGGCCTTTCGAGTCTCGGTCACTGTTGGTCGAGCCGAAATGTGAGACAAATGCGCAAAATCATAATTTTGACTTTCGTGTCCTTTCATCATTTCGACGAACGGGTTACCTTTCGGAATGTGTTCGACCGGGGCTGGCGAAATCTTTTTCTCGGGCACTTCGTACGAAGGATGCGACGGCCACATCGAAGATTTTCGGACGTGGTTTCACTCGGAGGTACGTTTGTCGAAGGTACTTGGCCACGCAGGCGAAATAATTCCTGGTGCAACTCATGGAGTTTCGCCTTCGTGTCGCGATGGTTGACCGATTCAGACGAATAAAGACGCGTAAGTTGGTCGTAATTTTCTTGTCGACTTGATAATTCTCGTTGTACGAAGGCTTCGTATTCACCAAAATTTCTGACTTTTTCTTCGTTCGACTCCAGAGATGTCTTCGACGACGCGAGTTAGGATCGAAGCAAAGTTATTTCGTCTTGTAATTTTTCCATTTCGACCGTTTGCGTCCGGGTTTGCATTTCCAATGTTGAGACACGTTGTTTTGCCATTTCTGAGGACTGGGCCTCTTGAGATTTTTCAAGCCCCAATTTCGTTACCTTTTGTCCCAGCATTTGGATTTCGTCCCGTAGGGTAGGACAAGTAGAGCATTCCGTCGCAGAGTCTCCTCAGTTCAAATAATTCAACGAGCAACTTGTTTTCCTTTTCGTCCGATTTTTCGACCAGTTTTTCGTATTGGTTGCGGTAAAACTCGATTTCGCCCTCTAGTTGATCGATATCGCCTTGATGATTTGCTTCTGCTTCCTTTAGACTTGTGTTTGCTTGTTGCATCAAATCGACCACTTTTCTTCTCAATAGTTCAATTTCGGCCGACTTTTTCAAATTTTCTTCGCAAACTTGAATATCGGATTGTTCCGACTGCAGAGTGTTCAACGCCGACCGCAGGTTTTCGCAGTCAACGATACTTTGATTGAGCGTTTCTTCCAATGAGGAACAACGACTGCAGGGTTTCTGACTAGCAAACCGCGACTTTTCAGCTTCACCCCGGACTGTGCGATTTTCTGCTTCCAAGCGTTTGATATCTTCGTCCTTTCTGGTTACGAGATCATTCAATTGGGAATTTTCTGACGAAATGTTAGTGACAACAGACTTGAGTTCCACAATTTCGACAGTCAGCCGTTGAATTTCGTCCAAAGCCCGAACTTCATCCTCGTGTTTTGTACGTCTTGCCAGCTCGATCGCTTCCTCATATTGTTTGATCAATTCGACCATCACTTCGGCTCGAACTTGCTCTCTCATCTCTTCGTCAGAAATATGTTCGCGGTTTTTAGGTTCGTCTGCTGATGCCGATACCAGTTCTGATATCTTTTCGTTTTCGTTTGGACGTAATGCAACCGTTTCGTCTTCGTCAGACTCGGCAGTTAGATCAATCACTTCATGAACAACATCAGAGGAATCTTCGTCTTCCCGCGGTAACTCAGGCAAAAGCTGTAAATGTTATTTCGTCGCTGATTTCTTCCTTCGTCTCTTCATCCGACATTAGCCCTTCACTGATTTCGTCTTCGGATACAGTTCGTAGGTATATAAGCGGCGCGCGAATGAAGCCAGAAGGATAGTCAGGCGAGACGTTGGGAGTACTTTCAGATGCTCTTTTCCGCTCCGCATGAACATCCATTTCAACGTCGACTGGGTCGGGACGAAATCTCGACGCTTCGGCTCGCTGAGCGGCCCGATGTTCGCGTAGGATTGTTTCGGGATCTTCAACAGGTTGCTGAGTTGGTTCGCTACCTGACAACCGAGCTGATCTCCTCAAGGGAGTTACTTCCACATCAGCCGGAGTCGGTTCGCTTGGTTTCGTCTTGGGAGGCATGATCGTCTCCTTCGGTAGTCGGCGCTTTCGGTACCTCCTACCCTGCTTCTCCACCAAAAGTTGTCACGTGAAATAGGACGTGACGAGTGCTGAGAGGAGGGGAAAGGCTCGCCAGTTGTTGGGCGTAAACGGCTTGGGGTGGAGCCGCTTCGCCGGTAGATTAACGGTAAAGGTTAACACGAATCTCTTAAGCGCTAAGGCGATAAAAAGGAAATCACTCTGTCTAGCTATCGTTCTCGATTCTGGTCGGGCTAGTACGTACGGACGACAAATAGATCATCCGGAAATCCAAGCGTTGTGACAGGCACGTGGGCACCAAGTGGAGAAAACGTGGCATCGAGAGGCACTTTGTGGGGTATGCTTGGGACCCTCGCGTGTTGATTTCGGACCAAGTTGGTGCTTGGACGTCCACCACCTGAGCATGACAGACACCTTTCAAACATGCCCGATGTGACGAGTGGGTATCTCGATGGGGTCGAGATATGCATGTGGCACGTGGGCACCAAGTGGAGAAAAAGTGGCATCGAGAGGCACTTTGTGGGGTATGCTTGGGACCCTCGCGTGTTGATTTCGGACCAAGTTGGTGCTTGGACGTCCACCACCTGAGCATGACAGACACCTTTCAAACATGCCCGATGTGACGAGTGGGTATCTCGATGGGGTCGAGATATGCATGTGGCACGTGGGCACCAAGTGGAGAAAAAGTGGCATCGAGAGGCACTTTGTGGGGTATGCTTGGGACCCTCGCGTGTTGATTTCGGACCAAGTTGGTGCTTGGACGTCCACCACCTGAGCATGACAGACACCTTTCAAACATGCCCGATGTGACGAGTGGGTATCTCGATGGGGTCGAGATATGCATGTGGCACGTGGGCACCAAGTGGAGAAAAAGTGGCATCGAGAGGCACTTTGTGGGGTATGCTTGGGACCCTCGCGTGTTGATTTCGGACCAAGTTGGTGCTTGGACGTCCACCACCTGAGCATGACAGACACCTTTCAAACATGCCCGATGTGACGAGTGGGTATCTCGATGGGGTCGAGATATGCATGTGGCACGTGGGCACCAAGTGGAGAAAAAGTGGCATCGAGAGGCACTTTGTGGGGTATGCTTGGGACCCTCGCGTGTTGATTTCGGACCAAGTTGGGGCTTGGAAGTCCACCACCTGAGCATGACAGACACCTTTCAAACATGCCCGATGTGACGAGTGGGTATCTCGATGGGGTCGAGATATGCATGTGGCACGTGGGCACCAAGTGGAGAAAAAGTGGCATCGAGAGGCATTTTGTGGGGTATGCTTGGGACCCTCGCGTGTTGATTTCGGACCAAGTTGGTGCTTGGACGTCCACCACCTGAGCATGACAGACACCTTTCAAACATGCCCGATGTGACGAGTGGGTATCTCGATGGGGTCGAGATATGCATGTGGCACGTGGGCACCAAGTGGAGAAAAAGTGGCATCGAGAGGCACTTTGTGGGGTATGCTTGGGACCCTCGCGTGTTGATTTCGGACCAAGTTGGTGCTTGGACGTCCACCACCTGAGCATGACAGACACCTTTCAAACATGCCCGATGTGACGAGTGGGTATCTCGATGGGGTCGAGATATGCATGTGGCACGTGGGCACCAAGTGGAGAAAAAGTGGCATCGAGAGGCACTTTGTGGGGTATGCTTGGGACCCTCGCGTGTTGATTTCGGACCAAGTTGGGGCTTGGAAGTCCACCACCTGAGCATGACAGACACCTTTCAAACATGCCCGATGTGACGAGTGGGTATCTCGATGGGGTCGAGATATGCATGTGGCACGTGGGCACCAAGTGGAGAAAAAGTGGCATCGAGAGGCATTTTGTGGGGTATGCTTGGGACCCTCGCGTGTTGATTTCGGACCAAGTTGGTGCTTGGACGTCCACCACCTGAGCATGACAGACACCTTTCAAACATGCCCGATGTGACGAGTGGGTATCTCGATGGGGTCGAGATATGCATGTGGCACGTGGGCACCAAGTGGAGAAAAAGTGGCATCGAGAGGCACTTTGTGGGGTATGCTTGGGACCCTCGCGTGTTGATTTCGGACCAAGTTGGTGCTTGGACGTCCACCACCTGAGCATGACAGACACCTTTCAAACATGCCCGATGTGACGAGTGGGTATCTCGATGGGGTCGAGATATGCATGTGGCACGTGGGCACCAAGTGGAGAAAAAGTGGCATCGAGAGGCACTTTGTGGGGTATGCTTGGGACCCTCGCGTGTTGATTTCGGACCAAGTTGGGGCTTGGAAGTCCACCACCTGAGCATGACAGACACCTTTCAAACATGCCCGATGTGACGAGTGGGTATCTCGATGGGGTCGAGATATGCATGTGGCACGTGGGCACCAAGTGGAGAAAAAGTGGCATCGAGAGGCATTTTGTGGGGTATGCTTGGGACCCTCGCGTGTTGATTTCGGACCAAGTTGGTGCTTGGACGTCCACCACCTGAGCATGACAGACACCTTTCAAACATGCCCGATGTGACGAGTGGGTATCTCGATGGGGTCGAGATATGCATGTGGCACGTGGGCACCAAGTGGAGAAAAAGTGGCATCGAGAGGCACTTTGTGGGGTATGCTTGGGACCCTCGCGTGTTGATTTCGGACCAAGTTGGTGCTTGGACGTCCACCACCTGAGCATGACAGACACCTTTCAAACATGCCCGATGTGACGAGTGGGTATCTCGATGGGGTCGAGATATGCATGTGGCACGTGGGCACCAAGTGGAGAAAAAGTGGCATCGAGAGGCACTTTGTGGGGTATGCTTGGGACCCTCGCGTGTTGATTTCGGACCAAGTTGGTGCTTGGACGTCCACCACGTGAGCATGACACACCTTTCAAACATGCCCGATGTGACGAGTGGGTATCTCGATGGGGTCGAGATATGCATGTGGCACGTGGGCACCAAGTGGAGAAAAAGTGGCATCGAGAGGCACTTTGTGGGGTATGCTTGGGACCCTCGCGTGTTGATTTCGGACCAAGTTGGTGCTTGGACGTCCACCACGTGAGCATGACAGACACCTTTCAAACATGCCCGATGTGACGAGTGGGTATCTCGATGGGGTCGAGATATGCATGTGGCACGTGGGCACCAAGTGGAGAAAAAGTGGCATCGAGAGGCACTTTGTGGGGTATGCTTGGGACCCTCGCGTGTTGATTTCGGACCAAGTTGGTGCTTGGACGTCCACCACCTGAGCATGACAGACACCTTTCAAACATGCCCGATGTGACGAGTGGGTATCTCGATGGGGTCGAGATATGCATGTGGCACGTGGGCACCAAGTGGAGAAAAAGTGGCATCGAGAGGCATTTGTGGGGTATGCTTGGGACCTCGCGTGTTGATTTCGGACCAAGTTGGTGCTTGGACGTCCACCACCTGAGCATGACAGACACCTTTCAAACATGCCCGATGTGACGAGTGGGTATCTCGATGGGGTCGAGATATGCATGTGGCACGTGGGCACCAAGTGGAGAAAAAGTGGCATCGAGAGGCACTTTGTGGGGTATGCTTGGGACCCTCGCGTGTTGATTTCGGACCAAGTTGGTGCTTGGACGTCCACCACGTGAGCATGACAGACACCTTTCAAACATGCCCGATGTGACGAGTGGGTATCTCGATGGGGTCGAGATATGCATGTGGCACGTGGGCACCAAGTGGAGAAAAAGTGGCATCGAGAGGCACTTTGTGGGGTATGCTTGGGACCCTCGCGTGTTGATTTCGGACCAAGTTGGTGCTTGGACGTCCACCACGTGAGCATGACAGACACCTTTCAAACATGCCCGATGTGACGAGTGGGTATCTCGATGGGGTCGAGATATGCATGTGGCACGTGGGCACCAAGTGGAGAAAAAGTGGCATCGAGAGGCACTTTGTGGGGTATGCTTGGGACCCTCGCGTGTTGATTTCGGACCAAGTTGGTGCTTGGACGTCCACCACCTGAGCATGACAGACACCTTTCAAACATGCCCGATGTGACGAGTGGGTATCTCGATGGGGTCGAGATATGCATGTGGCACGTGGGCACCAAGTGGAGAAAAAGTGGCATCGAGAGGCACTTTGTGGGGTATGCTTGGGACCCTCGCGTGTTGATTTCGGACCAAGTTGGTGCTTGGACGTCCACCACCTGAGCATGACAGACACCTTTCAAACATGCCCGATGTGACGAGTGGGTATCTCGATGGGGTCGAGATATGCATGTGGCACGTGGGCACCAAGTGGAGAAAAAGTGGCATCGAGAGGCACTTTGTGGGGTATGCTTGGGACCCTCGCGTGTTGATTTCGGACCAAGTTGGTGCTTGGACGTCCACCACGTGAGCATGACAGACACCTTTCAAACATGCCCGATGTGACGAGTGGTATCTCGATGGGGTCGAGATATGCATGTGGCACGTGGGCACCAAGTGGAGAAAAAGTGGCATCGAGAGGCACTTTGTGGGGTATGCTTGGGACCCTCGCGTGTTGATTTCGGACCAAGTTGGTGCTTGGACGTCCACCACCTGAGCATGACAGACACCTTTCAAACATGCCCGATGTGACGAGTGGGTATCTCGATGGGGTCGAGATATGCATGTGGCACGTGGGCACCAAGTGGAGAAAAAGTGGCATCGAGAGGCACTTTGTGGGGTATGCTTGGGACCCTCGCGTGTTGATTTCGGACCAAGTTGGTGCTTGGACGTCCACCACCTGAGCATGACAGACACCTTTCAAACATGCCCGATGTGACGAGTGGGTATCTCGATGGGTTAAATGAGTTGTATTAACCTTATTTTTGAGCAAAGGCCCTAATGACTTACTAATTTGCCTCGTACTGTATAAATAGAGTTTGGTAAACAGAATATGGCAAAGTGGTCATTGAACAGGAGTGGAGGAGGGTGAATCGTCATGCTCACTCATGAAACGGTGCTGTCAGGAATGACATGTTGACGTAACCAGGGGTCCGAAGATAGACGTTTGAGCACATTGAATACTTTGGCGTATCCCTTCTTGAGAGGGAGATCAACCAGGAGCTGTTGTAGATGTAGCTTGATCAAAGAGGCAGCATGAATGGCAACTTCCATCGGACTCTTCGCTGTGAGGTCGGGTCGAAAGGTGATCGGCGCGTTGGAGCCATATTTGATAATACACACAGGCTCGGACAATCGGCCAGATCGTCAGATATCCACGGATGTAGTATCCATCGGCCGGCTTGGGTGTCTCGTAGAACATTTCCAGACACGTGGACGGAAAGGAACACTCGAGCAGTCGCTGGATTGCCTTGAAGTAATACCAAACAGATTGGCCATATCCACAAGAGAACAGGAAATGTTCGTATGTCTCATTGACACGACAGAAGACACACGTTGGCTTGGGGTCTTGGTACTGAAACAGATATTGCATGGCGTTGGCGCGGAGCAGGGTCTTGAAAATGAACTCTCCATATCGAGGGAGAATATGGTCGGGTTGGAGGTAGGCGGCAAGTTGGGTAAGGCGCTTGGGGTCTTCGTAAAAGTTGGATGGCAGGTTGAGATGCTTGGTAGGAAGAATGGACGAGTTGACAGCTGGAGAAGCTCTGATCTTAGCCGATTTCGGAGTCGCAAGCGATAACAAGATCGGACTCGAGTCAGGGTGAATCATCCAGTGCCATTCCATCCATTCAGAGTTAGGCGTGGGCAAGTGGAAAACCGGAGCATCCTCTTCAGAAACAATATCAAACAATCGTGGAAGTGGAAAACCGGAGCATCCTCTTCAGAAACAATATCAAACAATCGTGATAACTTGGTCACCAAGATTGAGATCCATTGTTTCGTTGGAGGGACAAAATTGGCTTGGCGGCAGGCACGGTTGATTTTGTCGAACAAGATCGAAGCTGGCCACACTCGCTGACACGGAGTCAACAAATGCGACAACTTCGTGATGTGAAGCGAAGCCAATACATTGGCTTGGTCTTGCGTCGATGTTGAGCACTGATCGTATAGGTCTTCGAGTCCAGGCAGATACGAGTTGTGCCAAAGGGGAACATCCAAGGATGAGATGTGATTTGGACAGCCGTACGGAGTCCAGCGGGAATCAAACCAGCTACTCAATAAGGCTTTCCACATTGGAGTGATATTGGGATTCTTGTACAGTTGTCGGATGAATGCAGAAGTACCATTTGCCAAGAGGAGATCTCGGGGGGAACCCCATGGATGAAAAGCATGCTCGAGGAGAGTATAACCCGGCGTAATCCAGGCAGACATGGCAGACTTGCGGGGTGGAGTGGTGATGGCTTGCATGCATCTGATCATGACAGAGCGGTTGTGTTGTTGCCATAAGGCCAGTGCATGATGCAGGCCGAAGCCACCGGACTTCTTCGGCATGAATATGATCTCCTTCTTGATCAAGCGGAGGCCATGAACAGAGGATGATGGGTTGATTTCTTCACCATGCATAAATTGAAGCATGACCTTGTCGATCTTTTTGGCCAGGTCTTTGTCAGCTGGGACAAAAGCCAGTTGGTACCACAACACAGGCAGACATATGCTGTGCAGGATAGTGACCTTTCCGGCCATGGTTCGAGCCTTGTAGAGCCACAAAGACAAGCGAGCCACAAACTTCTCAAACACGTAATTGAAACGTGCCAATGGAGAAAGATTGGGCGCGACCAAGATACCAAGAGCCTTCACAGGACTGTCGGAAGTAACTTGTAGTGAGGCAAGGGTCCCATTCAACTGGCTGTAGGTCAGAATCTGGGTCTTGTCTACGTTGAGTCGGAAACCAGACTTGTCGCAAAAGGTTCGAACCAATGCAAGCTGCCGGTGGAGGCACGTCTCATTTGCAGCATAGAGTTGCGAGTCGTCGGCAAAGTAACTCCCAGTGTGGTAGCGATCCCCACACTTGATGCCATAGTTGGAGTGTTGCCGGAGGAGTTGGCACATGGGTTCCAAAGCGATCACAAACAGAAGTGGCGACAGTGGATCACCTTGCAACACACCGCGTGAGATGTGAACTGGCTTGGACAAGAAGCCGTTCACCAAGATGCGAGATTTTCGGCCCGAGTACAGTACGCGAACCATGTCAACAAACGTTTCGGGAAAGCCATAGTGACGGAGGACACGGAGCAAGTACGCGTGGTCCACGCGATCGAAAGCTTTCTCAAAGTCGAGCAGTGCCACCATCGAGGACGGACTGTGTAGTTTGATGTGGTGCAGCATGTCATCCAGTCGTGCAATGTTGGTTTGGATATTGCTTCGACGGATAAAGCCTTGCTGGTCCGGGTGGATGATGTGTCGAATGTGGCGCTGGAGTCGATAAGCCAGAATACTCGTCAGGATTTTCACATCCGTGTTGAGTAGGCTAATGGGCCGATAGTTCTTGGCTTGTAACTTGGGGCCTTTCTTGTGCAGCAACACGAGCGTACTGACAAGTTGCATGGGAGTCAAGCGAGGGTGAGAATGGAGCTGGTGTGTGAATAGCAGCTCCAATACCAACGACCACTTGTGAGGTGCAAGTTTGAGGACTTCGAATGGCAAAGCGTTGGGACCTGGCGCTGAGTTCGAACTGCTGTGTCGAATAGCATGATAGAACTCGTTGGCGCGCAAGGGAGCCGACAGCTCTTGCTGGGCTTGCTCTGGCAGTTGCTTGTGTCGAGTCAATGGGGTTAGAAATGACGAAACTTCGTCTCCAGGTCGCAGCACCTCGGGAGCTGCAAACAAGTCCTTGTAGTAGTCGACCAGGACGCCAGACATGCCTTGCTGATTGGAGACAATATTTCCATTGACATCCACCAACTCTTTGAAGACTGTCTTCTTCAAGGGGGTGGGGACAGGGGACATGAAGTGGAACTTGGACGAGCGCTCTGCTTTGTACAAGTGAAGTTGGAACGTCTGGTCTTGTCGAAACTGCTTGTCACGATCCTGCAGCTCGTGGATTTGCTTTTGAAGATCGCGCACTCGTTCCACCAGCACTGAATCTTGACGCATGTTAGGGACTTGCAAAAGTGAAGCGATCTCAACAGCTAACTGCTTCAACGGCAAACGTTGTTTCTCCAAGCGTTGAGAATGGAATTCTTTGAGTTGGGAGCGGATATCATTGACCAGCATGTCGTAGGCCTTGGAGATATTGTGGAATGATGGAGACTTGTCCAAAAATCGATCCAGACATCCATGAACAATCTCGGCTGCTCGTGGTAGACGAAGTAGCCAAGTTGGAGCTTTCCATGATCCAGAGCCATGGCGCAGTGTTTGACGCTTTGTGATGATACGACAAGCCACGTGGTCAGCCTGTGGAACGTGTGGCATGTGCGTCGCCTTCCAATGACGAAGACCCGCCAATGTGGACGAACAAAAGATGTAGTCGAGTCGGTTGGTGAGTGTAGGACTTGTGAAGGCTCGTGCCAAGGGGTTTTGACGGCGAAACAGATCCACCAGAGACAACCTATGCATCCATTGTTCGAGTTGAAGGGTGCCAGCCATGGTGGAGGTACTGGGTCTCAACGAATCCAAATCTTTGTTGAGAGTGCAGTTGAAATCTCCTCCAACAATGTGGAGCGCATGTGGAGGAAAGTCGCGTGGCAATTCTTCGAAGTAACTTGCTCGTTCTTGGAAGGCTGCCGGCGCGTAGATATTGTGGAGAACGACTGTCAGTGGACCCAGAGTACATCGCACTTGTAGATAACGACCACGAAGCACTGGGTTGTCATGGGGGACTTGAGTGGCGTTCTTCAAAGGAGAGTGAGGATGAATCAACGTAGCCAGACCTCCAGTGGCTGGCGATGTGGATACTTCAGGGTAAATAGGCTCTTCAAAGAACAAAGAGCCTTCGTGGTTTGTGATGCGTTGCCAATGGAATGCAACACGGTCGTGGAAACTTGGCGTGCGGAAACGGGTTTCTTGGATAAAGGAAACGTCGTGAACACTTGACAGTTTGTCAAGGATGTACCGATGACTGTTGGAGAAGCCATTGGTGTTGAGGGAGATGATTTGTGGGTCCCAGTCCACGAGTTCAGTTGGGACATTGGAGAAGTTGATGTCAATCATCACGAGTACAGATGAAATTGAGTAGAATGGAGGGGTCAGAGGGTAGGTTGCAATGGATTGAAGCAGGGGATAGAAGCCTTAGAGTTGATCGTCCTCCAAATCGAGGGGATCAATTTCGTCGGCGTTCATGAAATGGTGAGCTTTGCTGCAGAGCTCGTCGATGTGGTAATTGTTGGTGATGCTTTTGAGCATCGAGATGGCCGACAAGACGGGAGCCGGCAAAGTGAACTTCTCGAGATTGTCGCTGAAGTTTTCGATCAAAGCAAACAGCGACCAGTCCGTCAAGCAGTTGGTGTCAGGCAATCTTGTTGCTTCTTGGTTCAATAGAACAGTCAGCGCCTCTGAGTTTGTGTAGAGGTCTGGGGCCCGATTTGAGAGGAATAAGTCAACCGTAGCAAGTGCAAAGAGGATGCGCTTGATCTCTGGTATGTCCGTGGTCAATTCTTCCAGGATTTCTGCCGGGTGAATCTTGGATTGAGCCATGAAGTTGACGTGATGTTTGTAGTTGTGAGGCTTGCCTTGAGCTTTTAACAAAACCATCTTGCGCTCAATAGTCTTGGTTGCAACAAGTGACTGAAACAAACTGAGGTCTTCTTCGTCTTGTGCGTACATAGCATGTGCAACCAGCTGAGGGTCATCTCGCAAAATGCGTTGACATTCGGTGATACTGCCTTCGACCTTCTTGTCTTGAATAATCTTCTTCGCCAGTTCGAGGTGGGCCGCAGCAGACTTGTTAAGTCGTTGTTTCTTCGCTTTGCCTTTGGTCTTTTTCGGGCGTGGCGCACTTGAATCTTCCAACACAATTCGAGGCACTGCAAAGTCTTCAAACGAGAGTTCCACGTCGTCTTCTTCGAGGATATGAAAACGGTTGGATGTCGGCAGGGGGTCCAAACGTGGGGACGAAGGCAAAGTACGTTTTGGAGCTGGTCCAGACCGGTAGCCCGTTACCAATTGCAGGTCCAGCGAGTTCATAGGCTGCTCATTTGGTGGAGCAGGAGCGGGCGGTTCGTTGGTAGACATTTCCACATCTTCTTGTTGTTTGTCTTGCCCATTATTGTCAGGGCCAGGGGGATCGCTGTCACCAGACATATCGACATCAGAGTTATGAGAAGTAGCTGTTGGCTGTGGTTGTTCGTCTTGACGATCTCCAGATGCCTCAGATGAGTCGGCGTTGCCTTCCGCATGTGTTCCGGGGTCTTGATCATGATCGTCGCCATCATGTTCAGGTTCTTTTTCTTCTGACGGAGGGGATTTTGCCTCTGCCTTGGTCGCTTTTGCCTTCGCTTTTTCAGCCTTGGCCTCTGCACGTCGTGAAGCAATGGACGGAGGCAATTTCTTGTTCAGAGCTGCGATCTTGTGCTGAAAGACAACAACAAAAGGCTGACCCGACGGGTCCGTAATGGTGATTTCGCGTAGTGCGTCGCCGGATTTTGGCACCAACACTGCAGGAGGCGCAGAAGACTTGAAAATGACTCTCAAATGCGGCGACTTGATGTTCTGACCGGCAGTAGGGTTGAATGCTGCTATCACTGACTTGGTCAATGCAGCCATTTTCTTGACAATTGCCTTGGCCATCGAAGGGTGACTGACCTTGTTGAACGTAACGTAGTAGTTGTTGCCATAACGCGAGTACTTGGGAACCAGGAAATCTTTGCCACCAAGACGAAACGTTGTGCCTCCCATTTCCACGCACGTAGACAAGTTGTAACTTGAGATCACAATGGTCTGTGGGTTTTTCTTGTGGATCAAGATGTTCGGAAATTTGGAGCCCCATAACGAACCAGGATTTTCCTTGACAAATTGATCGCAGATAATTTTTTCGGACCAGTCCTTGTAGCCTTCGCCCAACTTGACTGTGAGCTCGTACACTTGGGACTGGGGAGTGAGCAAAATGTTTTCAATGAAGGCGTCCATGTCACCAGAGTCTTTGTAGAATGCGTCCGCCATGGCCTCGCATCGCGCAATATCGTCATCGGCAATAGCATGAGCACCAATGTTGCGATGTTTCGCGCCTTTGGGGGCATTGCCTTGCTTGGAATCTTTCTTGGACGAAGCTGATTCCTTGCCGGAAGCCTTTTGCGTCCATGCATTGGCCTTTTCAGCATTTTGTTGCTCTTGATCACCTTGTGCTTTGTCTGCCGCGGAAGGAGGGTCAACAACGCCATTTCCTTGAGCAACGGATTTGTCGACAGTGTCTTGATTTGACTGTTCATTGTCTTTGTTTGTGGATTGCTCCTCTTGAATAACTTTTCCAGGAGTATCACACGGCTTCTCTTGGCCGTTAATGTCGCCTGACCCATCAACCTCAGAGTGAATTTGAGTATTTCCCTCATCAGTTAAGGCCTCGGTTTCAGAAGAATCCTTCCCCTCGGCGTCTCCAGAGACCATATCCACATCCTCTTGAGATTTTTCTTCTTCCTCTCCCGTTCTAGGAGGCTCAGCACAGGGGGCGACGCGGTTGGTGGCTACTGGCTCAGTCCCATTGGTCACGAGAAAGGCCGGGGCCAGACCCCCAGTGACAGGGGTAGAAGGGGAATCCATGCCATCCCCGCAGCACGGTGACTGGGGTACACCATTGCTCCGGCGAGAACCCAAATCGGGATACCGCCCCCGCCCCTCCGAAGAGGCCCCTGGGGGGAAGTAGACAGAACCGCAGGGTGTGCCCATAGGGGGGGCCCTCGTAGCCTCTAGGGCTAGCATGGACCCCGTTTTCTCGCCGCCTTCACTGGGGATCGACTCCAATTGGAGTCCGGGGAAGCAGCCACCACAGGCACAAGGTCCCAGTGGTTCGCCCTCCTGAGTGAGGGCTTCGCTAGACACGTTAACGATAGTGGTCTGGGGGTCAACCACTGACCCACTGAGGTTGACCCCCCCTGGAACTCCGGCGAGTGGAGCACCAGGTGAAGCGCTGGTGGAGCGAGACGCAGATTGGTCTCCAGGGACGCTGTTGGGGTCAAAATCGACCTCCACTTCGGCCCTAGGGTTAGGTGTAGAGACATTACTCACACCACTTCCGCCATCCTGATTGGACGACGGAAGTGGGTGAGGTGATACAATACCTGGAATGATGGTAACTCCGTGAGTGTTGGTCTCATGGAGCTCGGAACAGCTGTTGGCGTTGGACATTTTGAGCGCGGCGGCACTTGGTAACTTCTTGACTTGAGGGGTACGAGGCAAATGCGGAAGTCCACTCGTCACTTCGGGCATGTTTGAAAGGTGTCATGCTCAGGTGGTGGACGTCCAAGCACCAACTTGGTCCGAAATCAACACGCGAGGGTCCCAAGCATACCCCACAAAGTGCCTCTCGATGCCACTTTTTCTCCACTTGGTGCCCACGTGCCACATGCATATCTCGACCCCATCGAGATACCCACTCGTCACATCGGGCATGTTTGAAAGGTGTCATGCTCACGTGGTGGACGTCCAAGCACCAACTTGGTCCGAAATCAACACGCGAGGGTCCCAAGCATACCCCACAAAGTGCCTCTCGATGCCACTTTTTCTCCACTTGGTGCCCACGTGCCACATGCATATCTCGACCCCATCGAGATACCCACTCGTCACAATGGGAATGTTTGAAAGGTGTCATGCTCAGGTGGTGGACGTCCAAGCACCAACTTGGTCCGAAATCAACACGCGAGGGTCCCAAGCATACCCCACAAAGTGCCTCTCGATGCCACTTTTTCTCCACTTGGTGCCCACGTGCCACATGTAGCATGCTTTTCATCCATGGGGTTCCCCCCGAGATCTCCTCTTGGCAAATGGTACTTCTGCATTCATCCGACAACTGTACAAGAATCCCAATATCACTCCAATGTGGAAAGCCTTATTGAGTAGCTGGTTTGATTCCCGCTGGACTCCGTACGGCTGTCCAAATCACATCTCATCCTTGGATGTTCCCCTTTGGCACAACTCGTATCTGCCTGGACTCGAAGACCTATACGATCAGTGCTCAACATCGACGCAAGACCAAGCCAATGTATTGGCTTCGCTTCACATCACGAAGTTGTCGCATTTGTTGACTCCGTGTCAGCGAGTGTGGCCAGCTTCGATCTTGTTCGACAAAATCAACCGTGCCTGCCGCCAAGCCAATTTTGTCCCTCCAACGAAACAATGGATCTCAATCTTGGTGACCAAGTTATCACGATTGTTTGATATTGTTTCTGAAGAGGATGCTCCGGTTTTCCACTTGCCCACGCCTAACTCTGAATGGATGGAATGGCACTGGATGATTCACCCTGACTCGAGTCCGATCTTGTTATCGCTTGCGACTCCGAAATCGGCTAAGATCAGAGCTTCTCCAGCTGTCAACTCGTCCATTCTTCCTACCAAGCATCTCAACCTGCCATCCAACTTTTACGAAGACCCCAAGCGCCTTACCCAACTTGCCGCCTACCTCCAACCCGACCATATTCTCCCTCGATATGGAGAGTTCATTTTCAAGACCCTGCTCCGCGCCAACGCCATGCAATATCTGTTTCAGTACCAAGACCCCAAGCCAACGTGTGTCTTCTGTCGTGTCAATGAGACATACGAACATTTCCTGTTCTCTTGTGGATATGGCCAATCTGTTTGGTATTACTTCAAGGCAATCCAGCGACTGCTCGAGTGTTCCTTTCCGTCCACGTGTCTGGAAATGTTCTACGAGACACCCAAGCCGGCCGATGGATACTACATCCGTGGATATCTGAAGATCTGGCCGATTGTCCGAGCCTGTGTGTATTATCAAATATGGCTCCAACGCGCCGATCGCACCTTTCGACCCGACCTCACAGCGAAGAGTCCGATGGAAGTTGCCATTCATGCTGCCTCTTTGATCAAGCTACATCTACAACAGCTCCTGGTTGATCTCCCTCTCAAGAAGGGATACGCCAAAGTATTCAATGTGCTCAAACGTCTATCTTCGGACCCCTGGTTACGTCAACATGTCATTCCTGACAGCACCGTTTCATGAGTGAGCATGACGATTCACCCTCCTCCACTCCTGTTCAATGACCACTTTGCCATATTCTGTTTACCAAACTCTATTTATACAGTACGAGGCAAATTAGTAAGTCATTAGGGCCTTTGCTCAAAAATAAGGTTAATACAACTCATTTAACCACGTGCCACATGCATATCTCGACCCCATCGAGATACCCACTCGTCACATCGGGCATGTTTGAAAGGTGTCATGCTCACGTGGTGGACGTCCAAGCACCAACTTGGTCCGAAATCAACACGCGAGGGTCCCAAGCATACCCCACAAAGTGCCTCTCGATGCCACTTTTTCTCCACTTGGTGCCCACGTGCCACATGCATATCTCGACCCCATCGAGATACCCACTCGTCACATCGGGCATGTTTGAAAGGTGTCTGTCATGCTCAGGTGGTGGACGTCCAAGCACCAACTTGGTCCGAAATCAACACGCGAGGGTCCCAAGCATACCCCACAAAGTGCCTCTCGATGCCACTTTTTCTCCACTTGGTGCCCACGTGCCACATGCATATCTCGACCCCATCGAGATACCCACTCGTCACATCGGGCATGTTTGAAAGGTGTCATGCTCACGTGGTGGACGTCCAAGCACCAACTTGGTCCGAAATCAACACGCGAGGGTCCCAAGCATACCCCACAAAGTGCCTCTCGATGCCACTTTTTCTCCACTTGGTGCCCACGTGCCACATGCATATCTCGACCCCATCGAGATACCCACTCGTCACATCGGGCATGTTTGAAAGGTGTCATGCTCAGGTGGTGGACGTCCAAGCACCAACTTGGTCCGAAATCAACACGCGAGGGTCCCAAGCATACCCCACAAAGTGCCTCTCGATGCCACTTTTTCTCCACTTGGTGCCCACGTGCCACATGCATATCTCGACCCCATCGAGATACCCACTCGTCACATCGGGCATGTTTGAAAGGTGTCATGCTCACGTGGTGGACGTCCAAGCACCAACTTGGTCCGAAATCAACACGCGAGGGTCCCAAGCATACCCCACAAAGTGCCTCTCGATGCCACTTTTTCTCCACTTGGTGCCCACGTGCCACATGCATATCTCGACCCCATCGAGATACCCACTCGTCACATCGGGCATGTTTGAAAGGTGTCATGCTCACGTGGTGGACGTCCAAGCACCAACTTGGTCCGAAATCAACACGCGAGGGTCCCAAGCATACCCCACAAAGTGCCTCTCGATGCCACTTTTTCTCCACTTGGTGCCCACGTGCCACATGCATATCTCGACCCCATCGAGATACCCACTCGTCACATCGGGCATGTTTGAAAGGTGTCATGCTCAGGTGGTGGACGTCCAAGCACCAACTTGGTCCGAAATCAACACGCGAGGGTCCCAAGCATACCCCACAAAGTGCCTCTCGATGCCACTTTTTCTCCACTTGGTGCCCACGTGCCACATGCATATCTCGACCCCATCGAGATACCCACTCGTCACATCGGGCATGTTTGAAAGGTGTCATGCTCAGGTGGTGGACGTCCAAGCACCAACTTGGTCCGAAATCAACACGCGAGGGTCCCAAGCATACCCCACAAAGTGCCTCTCGATGCCACTTTTTCTCCACTTGGTGCCCACGTGCCACATGCATATCTCGACCCCATCGAGATACCCACTCGTCACATCGGGCATGTTTGAAAGGTGTCATGCTCAGGTGGTGGACGTCCAAGCACCAACTTGGTCCGAAATCAACACGCGAGGGTCCCAAGCATACCCCACAAAGTGCCTCTCGATGCCACTTTTTCTCCACTTGGTGCCCACGTGCCACATGCATATCTCGACCCCATCGAGATACCCACTCGTCACATCGGGCATGTTTGAAAGGTGTCATGCTCACGTGGTGGACGTCCAAGCACCAACTTGGTCCGAAATCAACACGCGAGGGTCCCAAGCATACCCCACAAAGTGCCTCTCGATGCCACTTTTTCTCCACTTGGTGCCCACGTGCCACATGCATATCTCGACCCCATCGAGATACCCACTCGTCACATCGGGCATGTTTGAAAGGTGTCTGTCATGCTCAGGTGGTGGACGTCCAAGCACCAACTTGGTCCGAAATCAACACGCGAGGGTCCCAAGCATACCCCACAAAGTGCCTCTCGATGCCACTTTTTCTCCACTTGGTGCCCACGTGCCACATGCATATCTCGACCC